>JACEFZ010014031.1:27500-104603 GCA_014155875.1 Cepaea nemoralis
TAAAGGATGGTAAATTAGTGGTCAAGTAATGGTCAAGTAGTGGTCAAGCGGTGGTTAAGTGAGGAAAATATTAGGGAAATTTTAGGGAAAAGTGATTGTAACGATATGGTGATGAATAAAGGGTGATAAATTAGTGGTCAAGCAGGGGTCAAGTGGTGGTCAAGTAAGGAAAATTTTAGGGAAAAGTGATTGTAATGATATGGTGATGAATAAAGGGTGATAAATTAGTGGTCAAGTAGTGGTCAAGCAGTGGTCAAGTAGTCGAGTGACCACTTAAATTGTAGGGGAAAGTACGTATAGTGCAATGGTGGTGGGTAAAGTGAGGAAGAATCAAAAGTAGTGATAATAGTACTACCAATATTAGCGACAAGAATATTAGATGGTGCGTTGTTAGAGATACAAGTCTCTTTTTTGTGGGGTGTGTAAAAAATCATACAAAGAGGGTCATACAACCACAAAGACAACCAAGTACATACTTGATACACACAAATACAAAGACAACCAAACACACACACGTACACACAAACCATACCATTACTACTGTCACAACAACAGCTATACACAAGTACACACCCATAATCAAATACACAAAGAGGGTCACACAAACACACATACAAACACAAAGGCAAACATACACAGACAACCAATACCATTACTACTGTCATCACAACTATACACACATACAGACACGTGTACACACATACAAGCACAAAGTCAACCACACACACCAAAAAACAACCACTCAAGTACAGACACAGGAAAACAAAGAAGCAAACAAGGACAGACACACACTACAAACTCAAAGACACACACACATCTCCTACCATTACTACTGTCATCACAAGTACACAAAGACAACCATACACAGACACACTCACCCATAATCAATTACACAAATACACACCTACTACAAACTCAAAGACACACACCCATCGCCTAGCATTACTACTGTCATCACAACTATTTACAAGTACAGACACGCTCACCCATATTCAATTACACAAATACACACCTATTACAAACACAAAGACAGCCAAGTACACACATGTACACACTTGATACATTTGTACATACAGACATATACATAAAGACAGACAAGCACAAAGACACACCCATACCATTACTACTGTCATCACAACTATACACAAGTACACACAGACACACTCACCCATACACAAGAACACTCAAAGACAAATACAAAGACAACCAAACACACACACACACGTACACACATACAGATACAGAAGTACAGACAAACCATACCATTACTACTGTCATCACAACTATACACAAGTACAGACACACTCACCCATACACAAGAACACTCAAAGACAAATACAAAGACAGCCAAGTACACACACATACACACCCATCGCCTAGGATTACTACTGTCATCACAACTATACTCAAGTACACACCCATAAACAAATACACAAGAACACTCAAAGACAAACACAAAGACAACCATACACAGACAACCCATACCATTACTACTGTCACTATCAACAGATATACACATGTGCAGAGACAGCACAGACACACTCGTACCATTACTACTGTCATCACAACTATACACAAGTACAGACACACTCACCCATAATCAATTACACAAATACACACCTACAAACAAAAACACACAAAGACACAGACACACTTGTACATACAGACACAGAAGTACAGACAATCCATACTATTACTACTGTCATCACAACTATAAACAAGTACACACAGACACACTCACCCATACACAAGAACACCCAAAGACAAATACAAAGACAACCAAACACACACACGTACTCACGTACAGATTCAGAAGTACAGACAAACTATACCATTACTACTGTCACAACAACAGCTATACACAACTACACAACCATAATCAAATACACAAAGAGGGCCACACAAACCATTACTACTGGTACCACAACCAGTACAGATACACTCACCTATAAACAAATACATAAACAAAACGTGTCCCTACAAGAATATCACAAACCACATACCCTTTTTGGTAAAGAACGCGGATGTCCGAGACAGCCCCTACGTCATTAACGCCATATGCAAAAGTCATTAAGTGGTAGCATGAGTCATCGGTTTGTAGGGAAGCAGGCGGGCGTGAGAATAGCTTGTCTTCAAAAACTCCCACATCAGCTATGTAGGGTCGTGTGCAGAACCAGTGTATAAAATAGACGGCGTCTCTTGTGAGCTCAGTACCAGTTCACGTGCTGACTTGGTTATCTACAGAGTTATTTTTGTGAAACCTGCTGTTGTAAGTCGCTTAGTGTAGTAAGCAGATATTGTTCACGTGCTGACTTGGCTAGCTACAGCAGGTGAAACAGGTTGGTGTGAGCCTTATTCGTTTCGTCGGCATCTGATAAAACAGTGAAACATATATTGTATACATCAGAACTTTTTCGGTGTTGTAAGAAAAAGTGAAAGTGTGACTTATGACCAGTTTATCAATATGACCACCAGATCTACTTTCACGTGTTCAGTGTGCGACAAAGCCTATTGTGATAACCTTAATCACCACATATCACGGTACGAAACCACACTTATGTCATATCTGTGGACAACTTTTCAACAGAAAAGGCAATCTACAAAGACACATGCGAACACAGCATCACCCACCTATGAATACAACAAACACTACAACACCAGAGACGACAGCACCACCTGTATATTTACACCAGCCTCGTAGTGTAAGTCAAGTACCAGACTGCCACCACTGTATCTTCAATGATAACCTTACCCGCTACAATGGGAACATTCACAATGATTATCCCTGTCAGGTACGTGACAATCTATACAATTCGAACCTACAACGGTACTTACATCACCAGACATCACGAGAAAGATCGACACCCTTAGACACCCTGGCAACAAGTCCACTCATAGTAGCAGAGGATATCCAACCAAATGATAGAGACAGCTTGGCAGCCCTTAAGGCGTACTGCAAGGACCTCTCGATTATGCTACCCAATCAAGTGGTAGTATTAGAAAAAAGTGTCGACCACCGCTACCGGGTGGTTTTGGTATGATAAAAAGAAGTATTCAGATATCTTGTATGAAGGATCAACTCTCATACATGACTTTATTCTGGATCCGAAACAAATAAGGTATGTGTGATGACTTCGACAACAACAGTGTTTTTTGATAGTCAACCAGCCAGAGCCCAGAAGAATGAAGATCACTAATCCAGAACTTTTTGGTTTTTCACTAATCATGTATGTCATTGATTTTTTTCTTATGATATATATCTAAACTGTTTTTCACTAATCATGTATGTCATTGATTTTTTTCTTATGATATATATCTAAACTGTTTTTCACTAATCATGTATGTCATTGATTTTTTCTTATGATATATCACTAAACTGTTTTGATGAATATGTTGTGAACACACATATTTTGGTGATAAAAATATTGAAATCAAGATTTTTGTTTTGTTGATTTTCTTTAGTGGGTTGTTTTCATGACGTTGTCCTCTTCTTATCGGAGAGGGGATGAACAGAGACACATACAGACATGCACAGAGACATTTTATACAGACATGAACAAACTCGGGGGGAAAAGTTATGGCAAATACAGAAATATTTCAGTCAAATGTATGAAAAGTAGGAAACTTTGCTAACCAAATACGGGAAGATACTGACCAAAATATGAAATGTCTCGGCCAAATTTATGAAAAGTATGACAATATGATTACCAAATGGGAAGAGACTTTCAATCAAATTTATAAATATTTCAACTAAACTTATAAAAACTAGGAAAATTTGTCAACCAAAAGGGAAAAGGTCAACCAAATACTGAAATATCTCAACCAAAACTTATAAAAATATCATCAATTCTTATAAAAAATAGAAAAATGCGTCAGACAAATCGAAAAATGTTGGCCAAATACAGATATAACTCGAACAAACTTATAAAAAGATAGGAAAAAATATTACCCAACACAACTAAAATGTTGACCAAAGTTATAAATAGCACATCCAAACTTATGAACAGTAGGAAACTTTGTTAACCTTATAAAAAGTAGGAATATTTGTCAAACAAAGCGAAGCAAGTAAAGACATATTTCAATCAAACTTATAAACGTGTCATCCAAAGTGATAAAAACTAGGAAAATCTGTCAGTCAGTCTAAGAAATAGCTATGGAAAAGTAAGAACTATGTCGACCAAACTAAGGCAAAGGTGTTACCAAAATTAGGAAAAATGTAACTTCTGTAGTTATCTCATACGTGTCTTGAACTTTTATCTGAAAACCCGTTATCAATGTCACCACTTTCTCGATTTTACATTACCGAAACCTCCAACTTCACCGTATCTGCTACAGAAACCCTTATACAGACTAAGCACTCATCTCTCCACACTCTTGGTTTCTTTCTAACACAAACTGGTCACATCAACAAGAACTTCAAACCTCCATTGTACACGTGGTCCATTGAAACAGACATAACAACATTTATGGTAAGGTCGTCTATGGTTCCAACTAGTATAGTTTCTGTATCATCTAGGTATTCATCATCACGGAACCATTTCCCATGGCTGCCAGCTTCAACTTTCCATACCACAATGTCTGCTACACTATCCTTTCATTGTTCCAGCTTTCAACAATACAACGGTTTTTTTCTCGAAGTCTGCCTAAAATAACATTTCTTAGGGTGTCCACTCCTAGCTCACTTTACCATTTCACATCTGCAATAACGACAAGTCTGCAAGCAACCACCACTGTCTGTTATAAATTCGGCCTTTCTTAAAAACACGCCTACCTTAGTGAACTCATGAATACCAGCTACCACATCTTCTAACCGACTTTCAATGTTTCATAACAAATAACACTAACATTCTTTTTGATTACAGAACAATATAATTTCTGGTGACTAGGCAGATTTTCCAACCTAATGGAGGTAAAGCATCTGTCCCCCTAACCTACTAAGCGCTATTCTAGACAACGAATACGGTCATCGATCAGCACCCCTAAGAAGAACTTGAAAAAACAACAGAGATTGGGTTCCTGAGACGAATTATTTGAATTCGTTGGACTACCACAGTAATTAATGATGAACGCCTAAGGAAAATAGAGCATTATATACACCAAACACAACAAACTCTTTCTTACTAACCCTAACCCTAATTATACATCATTTAACCCTAACCTAACCCCTAACCCTAACGATTCACCAAACACAACAAACTCTTTCTGTAAGAGACATAGACACAAACCACTGTTAGAAAGCGAAAAAGTTAAATTTTAATTAACACTTAAAAATAATAAATCGTAATTTTATTGCGCAAAATGTAAGCTCGATATAGTCCTATACATAACCTATACCTATACCTATACGTAGTCTATATCTGTATATTAAGTGAAGCGAAATAAAATTCCGATTTATTATTTTTAAGTGTTAATTAAAATTTAACTTTTTCGCTTTCTTCAGCATAGCCTACGATGGGTAGCGTTGTGAGGTTCTGTTGTGATAGTTTGGTGTGTCCAGTGTGTGCCGCGTGGTTGCACACCCGCTTCACACGCGTGATCCGGGACTGTTTCCGGATCCGGTCAGGGATATGCACTACTGGCGAGCTCAAATGAGGGCGAAACTCGAGTATAGTGCTTCCATATTGACGTGGATAGGCCTTAGGTTCATACCAGAATGCGATCGGCGTTGCCAGTAGTGGGTTGTGCTCAATATTTAAATTTCAAATCCCGAAACAACCACATAATCAAATGATTATTGCTCACTGGATTTAGGAGGCCTGGTGTTCCTTGCCAGTGAGAAGTCCTGATCGTTCGGGTCCCATCGATTGACAGACGTCGGTCGCGGCGATTGGGCAATCTTGAGCATAGCCTACGATGGGTAGCGTTGTGAGGTTCTGTTGTGATAGTTTGGTGTGTCCAGTGTGTGCCGCGTGGTTGCACACCCGCTTCACACGCGTGATCCGGGACTGTTTCCGGATCCGGTCAGGGATATGCACTACTGACGAGCTCAAATGAGGGCGAAACTCGAGTATAGTGCTTCCATATTGACGTGGATAGGCCTTAGGTTCATACCAGAATGCGATCGGCGTTGCCAGTAGTGGGTTGTGCTCAATATTTAAATTTCAAATCCCGAAACAACCACATAATCAAATGATTATTGCTCACTGGATTTAGGAGGCCTGGTGTTCCTTGCCAGTGAGAAGTCCTGATCGTTCGGGTCCCATCGATTGACAGACGTCGGTCGCGGCGATTGGGCAATCTTGAGCATAGCCTACGATGGGTAGCGTTGTGAGGTTCTGTTGTGATAGTTTGGTGTGTCCAGTGTGTGCCGCGTGGTTGCACACCCGCTTCACACGCGTGATCCGGGACTGTTTCCGGATCCGGTCAGGGATATGCACTACTGACGAGCTCAAATGAGGGCGAAACTCGAGTATAGTGCTTCCATATTGACGTGGATAGGCCTTAGGTTCATACCAGAATGCGATCGGCGTTGCCAGTAGTGGGTTGTGCTCAATATTTAAATTTCAAATCCCGAAACAACCACATAATCAAATGATTATTGCTCACTGGATTTAGGAGGCCTGGTGTTCCTTGCCAGTGAGAAGTCCTGATCGTTCGGGTCCCATCGATTGACAGACGTCGGTCGCGGCGATTGGGCAATCTTGAGCATAGCCTACGATGGGTAGCGTTGTGAGGTTCTGTTGTGATAGTTTGGTGTGTCCAGTGTGTGCCGCGTGGTTGCACACCCGCTTCACACGCGTGATCCGGGACTGTTTCCGGATCCGGTCAGGGATATGCACTACTGACGAGCTCAAATGAGGGCGAAACTCGAGTATAGTGCTTCCATATTGACGTGGATAGGCCTTAGGTTCATACCAGAATGCGATCGGCGTTGCCAGTAGTGGGTTGTGCTCAATATTTAAATTAGATATATGTCTTTCCTTTCGGGTAGACCCGATAGAGCGCCTTTCGCCAAATGCGCACTGGTGCGACTTCTTGGGCAAATCATGTCCGTTTCTAAACTTACCGTTACCCACTGCATAAATTCAAGTTGTCAAGTTGAAGATTGGGACATTTTAAATGCAGAATACTGCTGATGTATGAAAGGTAATTTTAGGTTGTAATTAGTCCTGCACTTATAAATCTCTATTGTCTTAACTACTGAGATGAATTGGCGAAACGGCAGTCTTGCCATATTGGGAGGGGGTGACCGTTAGCCAGTCTGGCTAAGCGTCTTGATCTTGGCATAGCAAGGGAACAATTCTGAACAATAAATATTTCCTAAATGATATCGCTTGTTCTTGGCAGCCGATAGACGAGTGCTATCTTTCCTTCTACGGCCTGAACTGGGCATACTGTCATCTTTCTGTAGAATATAATCATGGGATAGCTACGGTATGCCGGAAGGAGGGAAGGGCTCCTTGGGGATGGGGTCCACCAATCTATGATCTATCTTCTTGAGCCGGAAGAGGCTATCCACAGTGCTATCTCTTTCGTCTTTTAGTCGATAGGATGATGTCGGGAAGATAATGGACTTCTCTATTTCACTGAGAGAACCGGAACTCATCTGAATCTATGGGTTATGTGAGGCACTGCCGGTACATTGCGGCGACTGCTCAGAAGAGAGCAGCGGCCGGACGGGGTAGTATCTTCGTTTCTATTCTTGATAGGAATGGGGAACAACACTTCTTGGATTACTCACACCACACCACAAGAGCTTTGTCGTGAGAAAGGCATGGTTTGCAAGGGAGAGAGAAGCCGGGAAACGAATGTGCCCAATAATAATAAAGGCAGGGTATGAGTGTGGATAGTGAGTCTTGTAGGCGAAAGGTGCATGGGGTAGCCAACCGGACATCTACAAGCTGGAGGTCTACTCAAGCCCGGACGTAGCCAATCCAGGGGCTACCTGACGTGTCCAGCCCATTCAATCGGGCCTCTTATATACTCTTCGGTAAGAACCAGGTTTGGAAAATGTATTAGCTGAGGCCCTATTGGTCCTCAGGATTGTGGTACATGATTCAGCTTGGTCGCTCACTAAATTTTGTCATCTACAGGGTCCTTCTTTTGACCGTAAAGTGTGTTGAAAGACTCGACAGGGCTTCTATGCCTAAAGTTATAAGCACCTGATGAAGCCAGGGCAAGTCAGTGGACATACCAGGTATAATGTTTCTAATTTTAAGGGAGACGCATTACAAAAATTAAATGAGTGACAAGACCACAACTCAAGTCTTCTCATCGACTTAAGGTCGAGTGTTTGCTGATGATTCTGTTTGGACCTACGCCAATTCCCATCCTTGTCCGGGACAGCGAAAGACTCTGACTCATTCCCTATACCCAATCTGGTCTCAGGACTTTAGTTCCCAACCCAAACTGTGCCAAGTGAGCCCATGGCATTTTTCCAGACCAGATGAATGACGATATCGTGTTGGCCTCGGAAACCTGGAAGCTGTTGTTCGAACAACCGACGCTGGATAGAGAGACTGGAAATTTTGCCCGGTGAGGCAGTTGTGAACTCACAGGACAATCTAGAGATCTGTGGTCTATGATGTTCAGAGTTTTCTTGCTTCATATCTGGACTAGAGTTATCTCATCAGTTTTTGTTTTTCTAGACTTTTATAGGTTTATCTGTCTTGGTGTTCTTCTGTGTTGTCTTTATTACGGTATTAAATTCTAATTATAGTGACTGAGTCGATCGTCATGTTACGTTTGTGTCAGCCAGAAATACACTGCAGGAAATAGACCCTGAGGTCGAAAGAGAGAGTGACAGTAAGTCCGGGGAACGGAGGAGGGTTGGCAGCAAAGACCTATCCCCAGCCAGGGCAAAAGAATAAGTTTGAAATATTGTGACGGGACTATTTGGGACCCTCCCCATAGCTTGTTACACTTGCTTCGCTTTGTTTGACAAATATTCCTACTATTTTTAAGGTTAACAATGTTTCCTACTGTTCATAAGTTTGGATGTGCTATTTATAACTTTGGTCAACATTTTAGTTGTGTTGGGTAATATTTTTTCCTATCTTTTTATAAATTTGTTCGAGTTATATCTGTATTTGGCTAACATTTTTCGATTTGTCTGACGCATTTTTCTATTTTTTATAAGAATTGATGATATGTTTATAAGTTTTGGTTGAGATATTTCAGTATTTGGTTGACCTTTTCCCTTTTGGTTGACAATTTTTCCTAGTTTTTATAAGTTTAGTTGAAATATTTATAAATTTGATTGAAAGTCTCTTCCCATTTGGTAATCATATTGTCATACTTTTCATAAATTTGGCCGAGACATTTCATAATGTGGTCAGTATCTTCCCGTATTTGGTTAGCAAAGTTTCCTACTTTTCATACATTTGACTGAAATATTTCTGTATTTGCCATAACTTTTCCCCCAAGTTTGTTCATGTCTGTATAAAATGTCTCTGTGCATGTCTGTATGTGTCTCTGTTCATCCCCTCTCCGATAAGAAGAGGACACCGTCATGAAAACAACCCACTAAAGAAAATCAACAAAACAAAAATCTTGATTTCAATATTTTTATCACCAAAATATGTGTGTTCACAACATATTCATCAAAACAGTTTAGTGATATATCATAAGAAAAAATCAATGACATACATGATTAGTGAAAAACAGTTTAGATATATATCATAAGAAAAAAATCAATGACATACACGATTAGTGAAAAACAGTTTAGATATATATCATAAGAAAAAAATCAATGACATACACGATTAGTGAAAAAACAGTTTAGATATATATCATAAGAAAAAAAATCAATGACATACATGATTAGTGAAAAACCAAAAAGTTCTGGCTTAGTGATCTTCATTTTTGAGTGTACAGTTGACTGATATAGCTTGATTGAGTAAAACAACACTGTTGTTATTGTCGAAGTCATCACACATACCTTATTTGTTTCGGATCCAGAATAAAGTCATGTATGAGAGTTGATCCTTCATACAAGATATCTGAATACTTCTTTTTATCATGCAAAAACCATCCGGTAGCGGTGGTCGACACTTTTTTCTAATACTACCACTTGATTGGGTAGCATAATCGAGAGGTCCTTGCAGTACGCCTTAAGGGCTGCCAAGCTGTCTCTATCATTTGGTTGCATATCCTCTGCTACTATGAGTGGACTTGTTGCCAGGGTGTCTAAGGGTGTCATCCTTTCTCGTGGTGTCTGGTGATGTAAGTAACGTTGTAGGTTCGAATTGTATAGATTGTCACGTACCTGACAGGGATAATCATTGTGAATGTTCCCATTGTAGCGGGTACGGTTATCATTGAAGTCACAGTGGTGGCAGTCTGGTACTTACACTACGGGGCTGGTGTAAATATACAGGTGGTGCTGTCGTCTCTGGTGTTGTAGTGTTTGTTGTATTCATAGGTGGGTGATGCTGTGTTCGCATGTGTCTTTGTAGATTGCCTTTTCTGTTGAAATGTTGTGCACAGATATGACATAAGTGTGGTTTCGTACCGTATATGTGGTGATTAAAGTTATCACAATAGGCTTTGTCGCACACTGAACACGTGAAAGTAGATCTGGTGGTCATATTGATAAACTGGTCATAAGACACACTTTCGGTTTTTACAACCGCGAAAAAGCTCTGATGTATACAATATATATTTCAGTGTTTTATCAGATGCCGACGAAACGAATAAGGCTCACACCAACCTGTTTCACTGCTGTAGCTAGCCAAGTCAGCACGTGAACAATATCTGCTTATTACACTAAGCGACTTACAACAGTAGGTTTCACAAAAATAACTCTGTAGATACCCAAGTCAGCCGTGAACTGGTACTGAGCTCACAAGAGACGCCGTCTATTTTATACACTGGTTCTGCACACGACCCTACATAGCTGATGTGGGAGTGTTTGAAGACAAGCTATTCTCACGCCCGCCTGCTTCCCTACAAACCGATGACTCATGCTACCACTTAATGACTTTTGCATATGGCGTTGATGACGTAGGTGCTGTCTCGGACATCCGCGTTCTTTACCAAAAAGGGTATGTGGTTTGTGATATTCTTGTAGGGACACGTTTTGTTTATGTATTTGTTTATAGGTGAGTGTATCTGTAGTGGTTGTGGTACCAGTAGTAATGGTTTGTGTGGCCCTCTTTGTGTATTTGATTATGGTTGTGTAGTTGTGTATAGCTGTTGTTGTGACAGTAGTAATGGTATGGTTTGTCTGTACTTCTGAATCTGTACGTGAGTACGTGTGTGTGTTTGGTTGTCTTTGTATTTGTCTTTGAGTGTTCATGTGTATGGGTGAGTGTGTCTGTGTGTACTTGTTTATAGTTGTGATGACAGTAGTAATAGTATGGATTGTCTGTACTTCTATGTCTGTATGTACAAGTGTGTCTGTGTCTTTGTGTTTTTGTTTGTAGGTGTGTATTTGTGTAATTGATTATGGGTGATTGTGTCTGTACTTGTGCATAGTTGTGATGACAGTAGTAATGGTACGAGTGTGTCTGTGCTGTCTCTGCACATGTGTATATCTGTTGATAGTGACAGTAGTAATAGTATGGGTTGTCTGTGTATGGTTGTCTTTGTGTTTGTCTTTGAGTGTTCTTGTGTATTTGTTTATGGGTGTGTACTTGAGTCTAGTTGTGATGACAGTAGTAATCCTAGGCGATGGGGGTGTATGTGTGTGTACTTGGCTGTCTTTGTATTTGTCTTTGAGTGTTCTTGTGTATGGTTGAGTGTGCCTGTACTTGTGTATAGTTGTGATGACAGTAGTAATGGTATGGTTTGTCTGTACTTCTGTATCTGTATGTGTGTACGTGTGTGTGTGTGTGTGTTTGGTTGTCTTTGTATTTGTCTTTGAGTGTTCTTGTGTATGGGTGAGTGTGTCTGTGTGTGTACTTGTGTATAGTTGTGATGACAGTAGTAATGGTATGGGTGTGTCTTTGTGCTTGTCTGTCTTTATGTGTATGTCTGTATGTACAAATGTATCAAGTGTGTACTTGGCTGTCTGTGTGTTTGTAGTAGGTGTGTATTTGTGTAATTGATTATGGGTGAGTGTGTCTGTACTTGTATATAGTTGTGATGACAGTAGTAATGCTAGGCGATGGGTGTGTGTCTTTGAGTTTGTAGTAGGTGTGTATTTGTGTAATTGATTATGGGTGAGTGTGTCTGTGTATGGTTGTCTTTGTGTACTTGTGATGACAGTAGTAATGGGAGGAGATGTGTGTGTGTCTTTGAATTTGTAGTGTTTGTCTGTCCTTGTTTGCTTCTTTGTTTTCCTGTGTCTGTTCTTGAGTGGTTGTTTATGGGTGTGTGTGGTTGACTTTGTGCTTGTATGTGTGTACACGTGTCTGTATGTGTGTATAGTTGTGATGACAGTAGTAATGGTATGGGTTGTCTGTGTATGTTTGCCTTTGTGTTTGTATGTGTGTTTGTGTGACCCTCTTTGTGTATTTGATTATGGGTGTGTACTTGTGTATAGCTGTTGTTGTGACAGTAGTAATGGTATGGTTTGTCTGTACTTCTGTATCTGTATGTGTGTACGTGTGTGTGTTTGGTTGTCTTTGTATTTGTGTGTATCAAGTGTGTACTTGGTTGTCTTTGTGGTTGTATGACCCTCTTTGTATGATTTTTTACACACCCCACAAAAAAGAGACTTGTATCTCTAACAACGCACCAGCTAATATTCTTGTCGCTAATATTGGTAGTACTATTATCACTACTTTTGATTCTTCCTCACTTTACCCGCCACCATTGCACTATAGTACTTTCCCCTACAATTTAAGTGGTCACTCGACTACTTGACCACTGCTTGACCACTGCTTGACCACTACTTGACCTCTAATTTATCATCCTTTATTCATCACCATATCATTACAATCACTTTTCCCTTAAATTTTCATTACTTGACCACCACTTGACCCCTGCTTGACCACTAATTTATCACCCTTTATTCATCACCATGTCGCTACAACTACTTTCCGCTAAAATTTTCCTCACTTGACCACTTGACCACTGCTTGACCACTGCTTGACCACTAATTTACCACCCTTTAAGCATCACCATATCGTTACAATCACTTTTCCCAAAAATATCCCTAACATTTTCCTCACTTAACCACCGCTTGACCACTACTTGACCATTACTTGACCACTAATTTACCATCCTTTAAGCATCACCATATCATTACAATCACTTTTCATTAAAATTTCCTCACTTCACCACTACTTGACCACTACTTGACCATTACTCGACCACTAATTTACCACTCTTTAATCACCAACATATCGTTACAATCACTTTTCCCTAAAATTTCCTTACTTGACCACCACTTGACCACTGCTTGACCAGTGTGTAACTGCGAACATAAAACCTCTTATCTTATTACATTTATGACCACCCCTATATCAACCACTCCTAGTTGACCACTAATACCCACCCCTTACCACCAAATGAAACCCATTACATCTACTTTATAAGATTTCCTTTGTAATGATGGTAGTGAATAAGCTACTATGAACATACCACCCTTTACTTTCACTTAGACACTACTATCGCACTGTTCAGATGATAGTAACCATCTACACCTCTTACTTCGTCGAGTATAACCACGACCCATCACGCCCTTGGCAGTTTATACATCACTCACCACTCGTACTAACACATTCATATACCCTACGTAACCACTTCCAACCAAAATATATAACTTACAGCCCTTCACACCCCTCATCCGTACTCTAATTACTTTTACAGACATCCCACCAACCAACATAGACACGAATACTTTTACCTTAATTACTTTCACAGAAACTTACCCGCCATCACCCGCCTAAAAAATAGACCCGTTCCCACACGCCGCCAAAAAAATTTCACCCGTGATTTTTACCCAGTCTGCAAAAAACCTTCATAAAACTATCAGCCGACATATTGGATGCTGAAATGTGTGGATGAGTTCCCAACATAACTACTGTCATATAAGCTCCCGTTCCCGTTCCCGACTATCTGTCTGTCTGTCTGTCTGTCTGTCTGTCTGTCTGTCTGTCTGTCTGTCTGCCTGTCTGACCCGGCCCGGCTTCACCCAGCCCCTGGTGGGGAGCATCTCATTTAATTCATATAAGTAGTCATATAACCTCCCGTTCCGACTATCTGTCTGTCTGTCTGTCTATCTGTCTGTCTGTCTGTGCGACCCGGCCCGACTTCGCCCAGGCTCTGTTGGGAAGCATCTCATTTAATTCGTATAAGTAGTCATATAAGCTTCCGTTCCCGACAGTCTGTCTGTATGTCTGTCTGTCTGTCTGTCTTCACCCAGTCCCTGGTGGGGAACATCTAATTTAATTCATATAAGTAGTCATATAAGCTCCCGTTCCCCTCTGTCTGTCTGTCTGTCTGTCTGTCTGACCCGTCGCGGCTTCGCCCAGCTCCTGGCGGGGAGCGTCTCATTAAATTCATATAATTTAAAAAAATTAACTTAAGAATGTCCTTCCACACACCATCCATTATTTTTAATGAAAACTGTTTTTAATCACTTACATGACTGTAGATAACTTCTTTAAACATAAAAAGATGAGTTAGAAAATTTTCACTATTTAAATAGATGCATTATATTTATGAAAACCTTGAAAATGCCTTAAAGATAATATCATTATTTGTTATAACTCATGTGCCTGTAACTAACTGTAGACAAAGAGTTTATAAATCTCTGAATACAATGCAACAATCTATATATAAAATATATAGCAATGTTATTAAAAGTTATGCCCCTTGAAATAACTTTTCTTAAGTTAAGTCCCCTCGCTATATAGAAATGATAATGTAAATTTAAATATGAAATTTTAGTAAGTAAATATCTGATTGTACACTAACAAACTATGACAGTTGGCTGCACGGGAATGAAAAGAAAACATTTAGAAAATTTCATCTCAATCGGATGGACCGTTCGCGAACGCATAAAGTACGGACATACATACATACATCGTCTTTTATAGATATAGATATAAGTATATTTGAAGCAGCGAGAACATTCTGATAGTGTTGTTACAGAGGCGATCGTTTCTCGTCTGTAAGCTCGTGTCCTCTCCTACTTCCGCAGAGATATTTCTGTCACAATCTCAACGAGACAACCAAGTCGGTCTTCATAGACAATTTCGAATGTATTTAGAGAATGCGTAATCTTGCCTAGTACACCAACAGCAGCTGAAAAATGCTGATGTCGACTGCAACGTTCTGTAAGGGATATGCCAAAAAACAAACTTTCACCCAGAAATGTGCCGGTTGTCACCACAAACATATCTCATCTTGCTAGGTGACATGGTCTAATAAATAGTCATTGCAGAATTTCCCACCCTATTCGCAAAACTTGCACAAAGAATCATTATTATTTATTCGTTCATTTCACAAACATGGTCGCCAGTAGTCTGCTACGATAACTAATAACGAAGCTTTATGATATTGCCACTGAATAACACTTTTGAAAAACTGCAAAATTCCATTTTTAGCCTCCTGGTGTCAATGTATAATTAACCTGACTTTCCCTCGTTTAACAGAAACATTTAAAGTAAGAGTTATTACATAAACGTAAGTAAGAACCAGAACAGAACCATAAACTAAGAGCTATTACATAAATGTAAGTCAGAACCAGGACAGGTAATCGAAGTAAGAGATATTACATAAGCAAGTAAGTAGGAACCAGGACAGAAGCGAGGGTGGTGAGTCCGAGTGCAGTCAAATCATACAAATGTCGACCTGAAGTCCAACCTCCATGCCAGAGCGGTAATCGTCCGTAAGTCGCACTCACCTGCAAAGACTAAGAGGTGGATCGAAAAACCAGTGGAAGAACCGGCTTCCTAGCAGAGTGCGGCGTCGTGAACGGGTCACGAAGAAGAAACACGGCAGCGGAAACGGATGGAAGCCATGGAGACCGTGGCAGGGGATGAAGCAGGCTCCCCAAGAACCACTGATGCCAAGGGGCAAGCACAGGCTGCACGGGATCGCCTCACTGATTGATTGATTGATTGATTTAGGAACCGACATCACAGCATTCGGGGCATTCCCATAAGCGCTCCTTCCCCATCCTGAGCAGCCAGCGAAGAGTTCCAACACCAATAGTTCCAGTAGCAATCTGATTATATGTCCGTCTCGCCTTTCCTATGAGCGTCTAGCGTCGGCCAGATCCCCTCGTCACTCATCGCTGCCTCATTCTTGCCAGGCTATGGTGATTCATTTGCTCCTCCGAGGTGTACACGTGCTCCCACAAGGCCTGCAACCACGTCTGCCTTGTCATGCATCAATACTCCACCAAGTTTTGCCGAGCCAGCCAATCTGTCCGCCTGTTCATTCCCCAGCACACCGGCATGCCCCGGAGAAAAGATCCAGGTGATGCTTGGCACCCGTGACATCCGAAGCGAAGCAAGCCACTCTGCACGAAGCCTGCCTGTCCTCACCTTCCTCAGCATGCTTTCTGAGTCAGTTACAATCACGGTGTGTGTATGTATCGTGTTCTCCATCCAGCGGAAAGCTGCACTGACCGCCTCCACCTCCATTCTTAAGCTAGATGTTGTGGTATCATACGCCAGGCTCACCTGCACCAAACGTCGACCATTAGCTTTTGCTAAGAATCCCCAGGCACTTCTCCTACCTCTCAACACCGAACCATCTGTGTAGATAATCACATCACCTGGACGAGCATTAGCCTGAATAGTTGCTGGATTTCCACTTCCGTGGCCCCTGCTGGCCACTCCCTGCACTCCCGGCTCAATGTGATTATAACTCTTTAAGTTTGACTTTTCCGCTGGCACTCTGACCCACTCCTCTCCTCGCCTAATTTTCTCCAAGATGTACACCTGTCTGATCGCAACCTCCGCCTGAGCCATCCATGATTCCCTCTTATCAGCCTCTGATCCTTAATCTGCGTCCAGCGCCTCATGCAACGGGTGATATGTGTCTGCAGCTACTCTGAGGTATGCCTTCGCCTGCATCACCTTGTGCCTACCAGCAACAGTCGGCAGACCAAGGATGTAACGCATACACACTACTGGGGTGTCTCTGGTGCATCCCAGAATGACCCGCATAGCTTCGTTCTGTATGCGCTCTAATTTCACCAGCTGACTCGTTCAGACAGTGAGCAATCCTAGTCCATAATCAATCACTGAGAGGATCAAGTGCTGGTATAGTGTGAAGAGCATTCTCTGCTCTGTGTCCATTGCAGCCATAGTTCTAAGTGCACTGAGTCCCTTTTGAGATCTTGTCACAACCGTCTCCACATGGTCCTTGAAGGACAGACTTCTATCAAATGTGATTCCCAGATACTTCAGTTTGTTCTCTCTGTTGACGCTTCTACCATCTATCGTGAGGCTTGGGACATCAGCTCTCACAATCCTGTTGTCCAGAGAGCACCACAAAACAGCCGCCTTTTCCGGGTGGATGACAGCACTCATTTCAGTGCACCAATCAATCACTTTGTCTACTGTCGCTTGTAGCTCCTGGGCTGTTTGCTCCCTATCTCTCCCCTGCCTATATGCAAGAATATCATCTGCAAATGTTAGTATCCGTCCAACCCCTGGTGCTTCTAGGTTTGCAGTCTTGCTCGTATATACGTTAAAGAGCACCTGTGAGATTGCAGATCCTTGTGGCAGTCCCGGGGTTAAAATATGTGGCTCTGAGGCCGATGCACCCAGACGGAGAGCAACCCGACGAGAATGCAAGACCGCTGCTGTCCAGTTCACCAACCAGGGATTGACCCCCTTCTCCATCAGTGCGGTAATCAAAATATCATATCTATTGTACGCATCCTCGAGATCAAGCGCTGCCGCCATTATTTCCTGTCTACTCTGTAACCCTTCATAAACGTCAAAGGCAAAAGTGGCTGCATTTGAACAGGTATCTTTTACTGGCCTGTAGCTCACTGAGGGAGGGGAGGCTTGAGAACGGACAAGTTAACAGCTTAGGGACAAGAACAACACCAAGGACAAAGAAATCGACCGAGCGTCTCCACGGCAGGGGAAAGACACCCGGAGTCATGACCCGGACGGGCCCGCCCCTAGAGAGTGTTAAGGGTATAATGGGCCGAAACACTTGGAGAAGAGGGTACACTTCTGACGATCAGAAGCCCCCTGCCGTGTTTGCTCAGCGGCGGAGTTTTTACCACCAGGACAGAAACATAAAGTAAGAGTTATTTCATAAACAAGTAAGTAAGAACCGGAAAGAAACATAACGTTAGATTTATTACATAAACAAGTAAGTAAGAACCGGAAAGAAACATAACGTTAGATTTATTTCATAAACTAGTAAGTAAGAACCAGGACAGAAACGTAAAGTAAGTGTCATTACATAAACAAGTAAGTAAGAACCAGGACAGAAACATAAAGTAAGTGTCATTACATAAACAAGTAAGTAAGAACCAGGACAGAAACATAAAGTAAGTGTCATTACATAAATAAGTAAATAAGAACCAGGACAGAAATATAAAGTAAGAGTTATTACATAAACAAGTAAGTAAGAACCAGGACAGAAACATAAAGTAAGAGTTATTACAAAAACAAGTAAGTAAGAACCATGACATAAATATTTAAAGCGACAACCAAGATGTATCATTTAAACAAAAAGAATTAAATTAATTGCTCGGATAAAACGCATTTAAAGTAACAGTTTCGGCAAACACATGTAAAGTAACATCCCGAACAGACACTTGTAGTGTAAAGTGACTATACGGACAGACATATTTACACAACCTGGGCAGAATGGTAAATAGTATACAATATTGGGGTTGGAAGAAGTGAAGACAGTAAAATGTGTTAGTCATAAAAGATTTACCTGGTCAACATGTGTGTGTGTGTGTATGTGTGCGTGCGTGCGTGCGTGTGTGTGTGTGTGTGAGAGAGAGAGAGAGAGAGAGAGAGAGAGAGAGAGAGAGAGAGAGAGAGAGAGAGAGAAAGAGAGCAAAGAATGGGTTAAATGGCATACAAGCAATATGTACGAGTTCTTATCCCTGTGTATGGAGCAGAGTGGTATAGAGTTTACAACATCTGCCCATGGCTCCTGCATACGTAGTTCCATTCACGACGTGTACAGTGTCGAGGTTTTTCTACACAATAAGAAAAAGCATGGTATACTCTCCCTCATCCTGCAATAGTGGATCGGATGCCATCATTCTAGGACAACGACTTATTACTCGGACTTCTGAACACGTCATTCGCATTACAATCTCAACATTTGGATGTGGGAAAGAAAAGACCGTATGGGTCTATGCCCAGGATACATTTCAAAATGAGAAAACCCACCCACACATGTGAGATCGTTAAATACACAATGTTTGATTATTTCTATGGACATTCTGCACGGTGCTGAGATTCTCTCTGTGTGATCTTTGGAAATGAGTGGAGGAGGAGGACTAGCACACTTATGTAAAGAGTCGTATACAAGTGCAGTAATCCCGAACAAACAACAAAAGCCATCACCGTATAGATGAGATTTATTTCGTGACCAAATGCCTCCAAGATACACCCCGCCACATAGAATGGGTATCAACCGATAGGATTAACTGAGAGTCAAACTGATCTCATTGCCCCTGAAGTACTGTCTGGTCAGGGGTCCTATGTCTGTTTACCATCACTAATGATAGAAGAGTAACGTAATGGAACAAGGCATCTTTAATACGGCAACATCAGAGATTTGATATGATGAGTCGACACATCAGAGATTTGATATAATGAGTCGACACGATATAACATGTTCAGTTGACAAACCAGAGATATATCAGTCGACACACCAGAGATATAATATCTTCAGTCGATTTACCAGAGATATAATATGATCAGTCGACACACGAGAGATGTAATATGCTCAGCTGACACACCAGAGATATAATATGTTCATATGTCACACCAGAGATTTAATATGTTCTGTCGACACACCAGAGATATAATATGTTCTGTCGACACACCAGAGATATGTTAAATCGACACAACAGAGATATAACATGTTCAGTCGACACACCACAGACATATTAAGTTCAGTCGACATACCAGAACGAAAGAACGAACGAACGAAAATCTTTATTTTCAATTGGGCACGCAGGCCCGTCTGACATTCTGCTCTTCTTCTCTATTTCCTCTCATACATTCTTTCATTCAACATCTCTTATGAAGCAATTCTTTAACAACAAAAGAACAATAAGCATTAAAACGTTGAGGCAATGTTTAACATGGACATCATAAATACCCAAGGTGGGTGTAACGTGCCACACATATGGGAATGTTTTTTATTTTTTTTTTCTGGTTAGTTGTCGTTCGAGATAATTTACCATTATTATTGTCTTTGTTGCTATTTTATTTTAAGGGGGCATGTAGTCTGGAGTGAATAAAGGAGTTTCGTTATTGATCTGGAGCATCCATCCCAGATTGTGGAGCAATTATCAATACGTGTTTGTATGTCGGAAGTATAGAATATCTTTCTTGTTTTTTCGTCGAGGAAGTTTTTAATTTTGGCAAATTGGTATACTTTTTTGGCTATTTGTTTAACTAGAGCATGAACATGGGAATTAAAGGATAGATTTTGATCTATGATAAGACTCGGCTACACTTTATAGGCGTGCTACCAATGTGCAGCTGAAGAGTTCTCTGCGAGTTTAGAGTGTGAAGTCTTTGCCTGGTTCCTATTAACATAGATTTTGTTCTAGAAATGTTAATTTGCATGCGATTTGCATGACTCCAGTTAACTACACTATTTATTTCCTGTTGCAAGGATAATTCTAGCACATTACGATCAATAGCGTTTGTATATACTGTGCAGTCGTCTGCAAATAGATCGCAGGACGATGACAGATATAAGGGAAGATCATTTATATAAATGGCAAATAACAGAGGGCCAAGTATAGACCCCTGAGGTACTCCAGTATTAATTGTAATAGCTTGGGATAGAGATTTATTGTGTGATACTACTTGTTTTCTGTCTAATAAGAATGAGTTTATTAATGTCACTATATTAAAGCTTACTTTCATTGTTTCTAGTTTTCTTTAATTAGGGTAGTATGATCTATCATATCGAATGCTTTTCTAAAGTCTATAAACATCGTTCCACATAGAGTATTGTTGTTAATATTTTGATGCCAGTTTTCTATCATGTTTGTTAGTGCCGTATGGCAGGAATATTTTGGCCGAAATCCTGACTGACTGTCAGCTATTATTTTGTGGCGAACTAAGTGCTCTAGTGTTGTTTTGTGGATGTGCTTTTCTAGCGGTTTGGATAAAGAGGATAATATGGAAATTGGCCTATAATTACTCATGATGCAATTGTCTAATGAACCAGCTTTTAAATGCGGATACACTTTAGCGATTTTAAAGGCTGATGGGAAGTGATCTTTGGTGAGACATTGATTGTATATAAAAGTTAGTGACTCGCAGATCGCAGGTGCAATATAGCGAAGAATCCGATTACTGATTCCATCTAGTCCTGATGAGTTATTGTTTTTTTTTTTTAGGTTACTGAGATGAGTAAATACTTCAGTGGTCGTCATTAGCGGTATGTTTTTGGGAATGTCTCCATAGCATTTGCTCTCACAGAATGATGATAATAAAGATATGTCATGAGGCACATCTGGTATTGCAGCCTTCAGTTGGTTTATGTCAGACTGAAAGAAACTACTGAATTGATCACATGTAACCTGATTTGATGGTAACGATTGTGATGTTTTGTGTTTGTTTGTCAAGGTATTTATTGCTTTCCATATATCTTTAGCTGTTGGTTTTATCTATTATTAAGTTCTTAAAATAGTTTGTCTTTTCCTTTCGAATTGAACTTTGTTTCTCAGACTACGGTACATAGTTAGATCTCTATTTTTATGTGCCCTGTTCCGGTCTCTCATAAGTTCAACTACCTCCTGTGTGATCCACGGGGCTTAGTGTGATGTTTAACACGAACTTCCTTAAATGGAACATTGCTTATCAAATACGCTTAGTAGTCTAGAGCATCATCTGGGTCAGGAATCTGGTAAACATAGTCCAGAGATGAGTTGAGCAAGTCTTGTAAAAAGGCATCTTGATTGAAGTTTTTGAAATTTCTATATTTTATACTTATATGTTTGTGTTTGGGAGTTTTGGTACCTCTTTTCGACCACGTGCAACATACTGGGTAGTGATCGCTCATTGCATTAATAGGTACAGTGCATTCTGTGATGTTGTCAGCACACGTAGTATAGATATGATCTATAAATGTTGCAGATGATTTTGTTATTCTTGTGGCTTGTTTGACTAACTGTTGGAAGTTATGTGACTATATTATGTTTTCCCATATTTTGTTTGATTTGTTAGTGTCTATGTTGAAGTCGCCTAGGCAGTATTATTTCTCTCGCATTACCAAAGACTACATCCATCATAATGGTGAATTTTTCATACCAGATATATTCCTGCACTGGGGTTTCGATAAAGATAGCCAACTACTACGGGTATGCGATTTTGAAGCTTAACCTCAAGCCATACACACTCAATCTCACAGGTTTCAAAATCTAGCGTAAGGTGGGCGTTAAGGGAGTTAGAAATGTAAACTGCAATACCCGTCTCTTGTTTCTGATAGGGATCTCTTCTAATGGGTTTAAAGCCTCTGATAGCGAAGTAATCATCTGAGATGTTGCTATTTAATCGACTTTCGCTAACGCCGAACATGTGAAAATTTTGATTAACTATAAGCAATAGTTCAGGCAGCTTCCCTTATAGATGGCAGATATTTAAATGCCCGATTCTGAGCCCATTATTACTGAGCCAGTGTTCGTACTTTTTAGACATGTTAACAATGCGTAATCATGAACAGTTTAAAACACAAAATGAATACATTTTACGTCACTTATATCAATACACACTCTAAAGTACAGAGAAACAGTAATATCTCTATCAATATACATGCACATACACAAAATACGTATAATGATCATTAAGTATGATCAGTGAAGACCCCCTCACTCACAGTATAAACGCGATAAAAATTATTATAAAAGATATCCAACTAAGTGTCAATCTCTGTGACTTCAATACGAGTCAATGTTTATAGCCACGTACAATCTTAAACGTTGCTATATAAAACAATAACCAAGTAAGCACATACACTTTCTAGGAGAGGCTCTCTCTTGTACCGAGGTTCGGTGTTGCTTTGTGCTGAATTGCTAGTAAATACCAGGCTGTGTTGGTCCTTGCTACAGCGACATCATAAGTGCCTGACGAAATGAAGCTGGGCTAAAACGTGTGAGGTATAACAACTCTGGGTTACAATGGAATGGATACTGCTGATTTCTCACGGGTGTGTAGCGACTTCCAACTACAGGCTCTGATTCGTGGCTAACAGGAGGCTGTGGTAGCACGTTGTTGTTACTCGTGGATTGAACCTTGCTGTGGAGAATAGGGAACGTATCTTCATAATTATCACCCTCCAGTGTGAAAGAGGGCGTATTGTACGGATTTGGTGTGGTGGCCAAGTTCCGTCTGGCTTGGATGTCAGGTGCCGTGGTTATGAGTGGTCTGCCCTCTTCTGGCCTATTGGTAGTTGTTGTGGCGGGAGTATGTCGTCTGGCTTGAGGTTGAGGTGGTGTAGCTAAAAGTGTCCTACGCGATCCAGTATTGGGTGTAGGTTGTGTACGTTCTGGATATTTGATATTTTTGGCGAGCAAGCTGGTGCCCAATGTAGACAAATGTAATTGATCCTTATAAAGTTGCTTTTTAGGTGCTCCAGACTGTGAAGTGAACACCGGTGTGTTGTTGATGAACTATATGTTGTTGTGAGAACAAAACTTCTGCAATATGTTGTTATTTGTGTCAGCTAGACGACGCTGGAATCCATAACTCGGTGATATGATGGAGTAGAAGAAAATGGACGAGTTAGGAAAAGTGTGACGTAATCCGTTCAAGAGCGCCAGCAGTTGAGATGCTGTGATTTGCTAGTTGTTCATGGTGTCATTAATACCAATATGAACGCTTGCCTTTTTAACGTTACTAATTACAGCAAATCTCCTAATATTGTCTGTTAGCCGGTCAACATCATCCCCAGGCAATGGAATTATGGAAACAATGTCTTTGTCTCAAATATAAATATTGACTCACTTAAAGGAAAAAGCCCAACAGATGGGGCTGGTTATCAACCAAGATAAGACAGAATATATGGTAATTTCAAGAGACGGAATGGCTAAAAACTCTGGCCACATACAAATAGATAATATGACCATTAAAAGAACGGAAACATACAAATACCTGGGTACAATCTTCAACTGCTCCAACATCATAAGGGAAGAAATACAAACTAGAATCAACTCTGGAAATAAGATATACTATGCACTACAACATCTACTAAAATCAAAGGCGCTATCTCGTAACACCAAAATCACAATATACAAAACACTGATCAGACCAGTTGTGCTGTATGGCTCTGAAACCTGGAGTACAACGAAAGGAGACGAAGCCTTGTTACAAACCTTTGAGAACAAAATTTTAAGACGCATCTTTGGACCCATTAGGGATACACAAAGTGGAGAGTGGAAAAGAAGAAGTAACAAAGACATTTATGATTTGTTTAAGTCCCCGCTAATCACTGGTATCATGAAGGCTAATAGACTACAATGGCTGGGGCATATAGAAAGAATGAAAGATAATAGGGAAACAAAACTCGCTTACACTCAGGAAATAAATGACCGTAGACCCCGAGGTAGACCAAGAAGGCGGTGGAGAGATAATATACATACAGACCTACAAGCACTTGGAATCAACGACTGGCAAGAGAAGGTCCACCAGAGAGACGAATGGAGACAGATTGTATTTGCAGCAAAGAACCTCAATGGCTCGGAATGCTGAAGAAGAAGAATGTCTTTGTCTGAAGTGGCCATCCGGTCGCTGTATAGACCTTTCATTATAGAGTCGCCTATTGTAATGTATGTAGAGACGGGTCGTGCTGTCTGCAAATGTTGGTTGTCAGTACGCTTTGCCCGTTGTTTCTCCCATTTAGCAGCAGTCTGTACGTCTCCATGTGACTGTCCCCGTGTTTCCTGGAGGCGTGTGTTGTCTGTTGGCAGTGCACTATAGCACTGTACGTTTTCTGACGAATTTTCTTGAAGAACTTCGAATCTGTTGCTTAATTTTACACCATTGGGATAGACTGCTTGTAGCGTTTTATCTTCCTCTGCACATTGAGGTTTTTTCGCGTCTTGTTTAGCCAAGAGTTAATGTTTTCAACGCTGCCCTGAGCTAATATTTTGTTCTTCGAATGATACAAGTGTATTGTAATGACTGGCGTCGTAATCAGGTCTTCCACGTAGGCCCCACTCCTATCTTGTCGGTGTTGAATTCGATCAGGCTTGTAATAATTGATGAGGGACGTTCGAAATGCCTCATAATGGAGTATATTGTTAAAGGATACTGTAACACATTGGCCAGAGTTGGTGTGTTGGACGACTCGGCTGACTGGGTTCACACACCTGGCTAGCTTGGTCTTCATCGCCTTCTCTTTGTTTAGTGTGTATGGTTTATTCACGGCTGATCGTAAATCGGATCTTGTTTTAACACCAGTCACCTCCAGAGAGGCCTCTCCTACCGATGACATTACTGCATCATGTTATCAAACCTGTTTGAAGAATGCAGCGAACTCATTGTAGTCTAGACGCACAATTTGAGGTCATTTGTTGTGGTTCGTTTGTTTTGATAATTGAGACAAAAACACAGAACTGATCAGGGACTTGCGATATTGTGTGCTTGGCGACTTACCACGCGCTAGTCACGCATGGTTTAATCACACGTTGTCGTTATCAAAGAAATCCTCATTTCACTAAACAACAGTCACATAAACTTAAGATATTAATTCGTATTAGATCCAGTTTTAGAACTAACACAATGATATACACAGCATCTCGACTGAAATAGGCAAACCATTGATTAATTCTATAAAAATTGGGAGAGTTTGTGAAAACACGTCCGCTCGTAACCGGAAACCGAAAGACAGCAGAGATATAATATGTTCAGTCGACACACCCGAGATTTAATGTGTTCTTTCGACACACCAGAGATTTGATCAATCGACACAACAGAGATATAATATGTTCAGTCGACACACCAGAGATATGATCAATGGACACAACAGAGATATAATATGTTCAGTCGACACACCACAGACATAATAAGTTCAGTCGACATACCAGAGATATAATATATTCAGTCGACGCACCAGATATGTGTGATCAGTAGACATACGAGAGATGTAATATGGTCTGTCTTTTGCCTGAATATCGTAGATCGAAAGCCTCTCTCTCTTTCGTATAGTGGGGTCGAAATTATAAATATTAACTATTACCATAACTTTCGCTGGGGCTAGAACCTCATATCAATGTATTGGTAGGCGAGAATACCAGCTATTATACCACAGGGCTCTTACCCCCTCGGATGGACAAGACCTGGTTATAGAGAGTGGATGTCAGGACTTAGAGTCTTTTCACAGGTGTTGGTCATCATTCACGCTCATTAAAAAAAAAGTATCTGTTGCATCGTTATGGAATTGTCCCTACCGTCTTATATTTACTCCCACCCAAGGAATATGTCATTAATAGGTCCAACGGTAAATGGAATCATGGAAAGCGGTGAAATTTCTTTGATGTTTTAGTGAAAATGTATTGGATTCACGCTAACAAACTTGTTTTACAGTAATGCACGTCAATTCGGATAGCGATGCAAGGCCATCATTCGTCTCGGAAGTGGGTGCAATGTATAATATTAGTAAAGACAGAAAATTTATAGAGGCTTGGGGTAAATAATATAGAATCCAAAATGAAAATGAACATGAAAGTAGAAGGAATATATTTCTTACCTTTTATTTCATATCCTTCATTCTTCTTCAGCTGCTGGTTAATGATGTGTACACAAGGAGTCCTGTTACTAGGATGTATCTAGATATTTTAATGGAGTTCGCGGAAGCTTCCAAACAAGTATGCGTTAATGTGCATATGGAGGACCAGAGATGATACCGCAATTCATCATGTGTCAATTATTAAGGATCTGTTTAGCTGTCTGTGTAGTTTGTTAACACGCGCACATGGGTGATAGAACCATCTTAAGTTTTCGTAAAAGATTGTCTACTTTATTGTGTCCTGTTCAGAGACGGAACATGATTATCTTTGTTTTATTGTGCACAACGAATATTGTTGTGAATGTCTCTGCAGTCGGATTCCTTCTTAAGGAACAAGATGTTTGTACTGTTTTCACTGAAGTTTATTGATTGATTCTATGTTTGTGTGATGTCCCCTCATTTTACAACGTGTTTGTTATGCCACAATATGTTAGTTTCCACAGCTACTCTTCTTTTGGTATTCAATGCGTTTAGTGTATTTTTCAATGGCGGTTGTTTGTCACCGATGAGGGATTGCGGAACTGAAAATTCATCTATGTGGAATAGGAACTGTGGCGATTGACAAGTTATATGTTTTGTGCCGATGCTGTAATGTTTAGGGCCTGCAATTCTACAGAATAGTTGAAGCAAAATATTCCAGTATGTGTGCATGTGGATTAATTTCTGCGATGTGCCCGGACCCTAATCTCTGTCGGACGATTTCAGTAAATTGATGACTGCTCTCGGTTGCATAAAATTAAACCTATCATGTCTTTAATTTTCTACCTACCGTTTGTTTACTGCGTGGTGGTTTCATTCCAGATGTTTACACCCAAAGACGAAATGACCATCCATGCCCTGTTCTTTTCACGGGATATGCAATTGTACGAAAAGGTTTCCTGCGATTAGCTTCTTGACAAAAATATGTGTACAACTTTATAGCGATGCTTTGAAGTGTACAATATATTACATTCAACCCCATTCAACAATATTTATACATTCAGATGTTAGCGATGAATTTAAAGACATTTAAAAATAATAACGTTACATTAAAGCACCCATTATAGGTAGAATTATTGACCTCGCCCCTAAACACTTCCGTTCCACTATGTGACGTTCCACTCTGTTGCCGGGGCCCATAAGGGAAGCAAAGAATAGCAGCACTGTAGCCTACCACGCATGTCGTAAGAGTCTACTAAGGAGGCTATTGTTCCGTCGCCCTGCTACTGAGTGAGTGCGTGGCGCGACACTATGAGCTATGCGTTTCGTGTGAAATGCTTTTGGATCTGCCCGAGGTTTTTTGGAGCGTGACTGCATGTTCGAAGCGGTGGCAGCTGGCTATGTCCCAGAGTTGACCGGTTTTTGCCTTATGCGGAAATGCGTGGCTGCTGGGCTTCTGGTTGACTGCCACTGCCATCGACGATGAACTGTATTTTCGTGGACTGTGTGGGTGAATATCTAGGAAACATCCAGATGGGAAAATGACTGCCGATTCCATCAGAAATAAACTGGATGTTTCGTGGGGGACTATTGTGTTGACATTCTGGCGGCGGCATTATGCACAGTAGATCTGTGTGGGCTGTTGTTTGTCGAGACTCCTGTCTTTTCCACTTTTTACATTGGGCAGTGGGGAGCGCTTTATGTGATATTCCCTGGCACAGGAACGGAGCATAATGGGGACGACCCGTTGCTGTGAAGTTGGAACCACGACTAACTAACTAACTAACTAACTAACTAACTAACTAACTAACTAACTAACCTAACTAACTAACTAACTAACTAACTAACTAACTAACTAACCAACCAACCAACCAACTAACTAACTAACTAACCTAACCTAACCTAACCTAACCTAACCTAACCTAACCTAACCTAACCTGACCTAACCTAACCTAACCTAACCTAACCTAACCTAACCTAACCTAACCTAACCTGACCTAACCTAACCTAACCTAACCTAACCTAACCTAACCTAACCTAACCAACTAACTAACTAACTAAGTAACTAACTAGCTAACTAACTAACTAACTAACTAACTAACTAACTAACTAACTAACTAACCAACCAACCAACCAACTAACTAACTAACTAACCTAACCTAACCTAACCTAACCTAACCTAACCTAACCTAACCTAACCTAACCTGACCTAACCTAACCTAACCTAACCTAACCTAACCTAACCTAACCTAACCTAACCTGACCTAACCTAACCTAACCTAACCTAACCTAACCTAACCTAACCTAACCTAACCAACTAACTAACTAACTAAGTAACTAACTAGCTAACTAACTAACTAACTAACTAACTAACTATCTATCTAACTAACTAACTAACTAACTAACTAACTAACTATCTAACTAACTAACTAACTAACTAACTAACTAACTAACTAACTAACTAACTATCTAACTAACTAACTAACTAACTATCTATCTAACTAACTAACTAACTAACTATCTAACTAACTAACTAACTAACTAACTATCTAACTAACTAACTAACTAACTATCTATCTAACTAACTAACTAACTAACTAACTAACTAACTAACTAACTATCTATCTAACTAACTAACTAACTAACTAACTAACTAACTAACTATCTAACTAACTAACTAACTATCTATCTAACTAACTAACTAACTAACTAACTAACTATCTAACTAACTAACTAACTAACTAACTATCTAACTAACTAACTAACTAACTATCATCTAACTAACTAACCTAACTAACAACTAACATCAACTAACTAACTAACTAACACACAACTACAACAACTAACCAACCAACCTAACTCCAACCAACTAACAACCAACTAACCAAACCCTAACCTAACCTAACCAAACCCAAACCCAAACCCAACTACTAACCTATCCTAACCTAACCTAACCTAACTACCTTAACTATCTAACTAACTAACTAATCTAACTATCTATCTAACTATCTAACTATCTAACTAACTAACTATCTAACTAACTAACTAACTAACTATCTATCTAACTATCTAACTAACTAACTATCTAACTAACTAACTAACTAACTATCTATCTAACTAACTAACTAACTAACTAACTAACTATCTAACTAACTAACTAACTAACTAACTATCTATCTAACTAACTAACTATCTAACTAACTAACTAACTAACTAACTATCTAACTAACTAACTAACTAACTATCTATCTAACTAACTAACTAACTAACTAACTAACTAACTATCTAACTAACTAACTAACTAACTAACTATACTAACTAACTAACTAACTAACTAACTAACTAACTATCTAACTAACTAACTAACTATGTGACATGCTTCTCATCAGGACATTCCCGTGCAGCACGGATAATATTTCTTATTGAACACTGTTTCTGTGTGAAGATGTAATACAATTCATAATATGCAGTTCATCTCTGACCCGCAAATTATATACCGCATATAAATAAACATTAAGATCTGCTGTACAACCTCTAGAAAAAACAATTGTATTGGGTGTACATAATGATAAGGTTATATGCTAAATCTCATCATGTTCCCTTAGTTGGTTACTGAGTTATGGATTTTTATTCGGGGCAAACAAATGTGTACGCACTATAATAAATGTAGTTATCAGCAACTCCCGTTGGAAGGAAATGAAAACCATAAACTGATTAGAAAATTAGGCTTAGACAGTCAATAATGTTTGGGCACGTCATGAGAAGAAATAAACTATAGAACTTGGCGACAATTAGCAAGACTGGGAAAGGGGGAGAATAATGAGTAGGCAGAGGGATAATTATCAAGATGGCTTGGCCACCTGGCATATCCGAAATAAGACCATAAGAGTTGATCCACACATCTGGTGTGAGATGGCGAAACATGACCTCCCACGCTTATCGGTATGGCCATGATGATGGGTTATCAGCGCCCTTCATAGATAAACAAAGACTGTATAAGAAGGACACACACACGAAAGCTGACAATACAAAGCTTTAGAGTTCCCTGGTCCGTGTGGTGACGGAGCCCATAAGTCAGTGGTTCTCAACCGGTGGGGAATTCCCCCCCCCCCCCCGGGGGATTTTAGGGTTTCTGGGGGGGGGGGGGGAATTAAGATTATTTCAAGATAGCATTAATACAAGAACTAGTTACTTGATACTGTTTTTCCCTCTAAATTTTATGGTTCTGTACTTCTCGTCCTAATAAAATTTGTTTTATAACGTAAGTAGACCCGCACATCACGTTTTATGTAGATGTCTAGACTTGTTTTTCTAGTATGTGTTATTAAATTTAGCTTCAATTTTTATGTATACTGTGTAAGGGTGGGGGATTTATAGGGAGGAAATTCGAAAGAAGAAGAAGAAGTGGGATGACGTTCTGAACATATGGTAAACATGGGCCAAAAAAGGTTGAGAACCACTGCCATAAGAGAATCAAAGAGAAATAACACTGTTATCTATCGTGCAGTTCGTGAATAAGGGAATGCTGTGAGGCTGGCTAATCCCATCTGTTAGAAAACTAGTTGCAAAATACAACCAGCAATGAACAAGTGTGCACAAGGGCTTGGCGTGAGTTGCCTTGCTTATATATAGCCCATTGGGAGATGGCGAGTTTAAGCAGAAGGAGTCACGAAGAAAACGCATGCCCGGCGTGAACTTGGATATCTACATGACATCATGGTATCTGTGAATGAGCAAGTCAACATTAACACTTGCTCATCTACACATCACAGAAACGCTGTCAACACCAGTCAGGATTTGCATGACAATTGAGTGGCTAGAGCTGCACAAGGAATTAATTGTTGACAGCATCAGTTAGGGTTACATGTAATCCGCTGGAAATGAGCTAATCGGATGTCTGGCTTGACCAGCTTGAGGGGAAATAAGATGGGAGATCGCGAGTACACCCTGACCATGCCTGCCGTCTGTTTTCATGTTAAAGGAAGTTAGCAGATTTGATAAAACTCATTCATTTAAAATTGTCGAGTGCTTTATCCTAGACAGCTGTTACACTGCAAATCTAAATGTCAGAGTTAGAAGTTACAATATGTGTCCCGGACAAAAGACAGTTTAGTAACACTCGGACAAACAAAGTTAGTAACTACAACAGGCTAGGGTACTATAACGATTGTCTTGGACAGAAAAAGTTAAGATCACTCGACAGTCTTCATTTGTAAATTATCACCATCAATTACCTTTGAGATATGAAGTGTTAGGTCATCACATATTCTAGACGATAACATATGGGGTGGGGTGACCATTTCCATTCCTCACATTTTCTTTCCAGACAATTCCGAATATAATCTGGCTCTCATTTTGGTCAGACTGGGTCGACCAGAGGGCCGTATTGGTCTGGAAAACAATCATTGCCTATGCTGGGAATTGAACCCTAACTGCTGTTTCTGCAGGATAGCATTTTGTCACTGGGCTCCTGATGTACGCATACTTGGCTACTGATGCGTACATACTGGGCTTCTGATGCATACATACTAGGTTTTGAATAGAATAGTTGATAGTGAACAGTTGCAACTCTCTGGCACTCGGTACACTCGAATTCGCGCCCAGCAGATATGATAGTGTATGTTGTTGTCAACTCACATCTCACGCTGATTGCACACACATATAACAAGTCGCATGTAGTCAGCATACAGCCCGATTTCTAGTTTGTATTGTATGTTTCTTAGTTTGTCTATATTATATCATATTATATCATATTGTGTATCATTTTATTATATCATGCTACCGTTGTAAACTAGCTTCTGACGATTTGGCAGCAGATTGCATTGCGTTTGGTTTTATAAAATAGTATTGGTGGAAGTCGTTCAGAAATCACTGGTAAACTACTGAACGTAAACTTGCCAAGAGATCACAAACAGTTAAAAAAAATTATGGGGCTGACTGCAACGTCCTGTAAAGGATATACAACTTACTTGTTAACCATGGAAAGGGGACGAGCAGTGTACTAGGTTGACATGTTCAAGACCTTCGGAGAGGCAGGGCGATTAAACGAATGAGGAGATGAATGTGAATCTGTAACTGATCAGGCTGCACGAATGAAGAGATGACTGTGAATCTGTAACTGATCAGGCTGCACGAATGAAGAGATGACTATGAATCTGTAACTGATCAGGCTGCACGAATGAAGAGATGACTGCGAATCTGTAACTGATCAGGCTGCACGAATGAAGAGATGACTGTGAATCTGTAACTGATCAGGCTACACGAATGAAGAGATGACTGTGAATCTGTAACTGATCAGGCTGCACGAATGAAGAGATGACTGTGAATCTGTAACTGATCAGGCTGCACGAATGAAGAGATGACTATGAATCTGTAACTGATCAGGCTGCACGAATGAAGAGATGACTGTGAATCTGTAACTGATCAGGCTGCACAAATGAAGAGATGACTGTGAATCTGTAACTGATCAGGCTGCAAAAATGAAGAGATGACTTTGAATCTGTAACTGATCAGGCTGCACGAATGAAGAGATGACTATGAATCTGTAACTGATCAGGCTGCACGAATGAAGAGATGACTATGAATCTGTAACTGATCAGGCTGCACGAATGAAGAGATGACTATGAATCTGTAACTGATCAGGCTGCACGAATGAAGAGATGACTGTGAATCTGTAACTGATCAGGCTGCAAAAATGAAGAGATGACTTTGAATCTGTAACTGATCAGGCTGCACGAATGAAGAGATGACTATGAATCTGTAACTGATCAGGCTGCACGAATGAAGAGATGACTATGAATCTGTAACTGATCAGGCTGCACGAATGAAGAGATGACTGCGAATCTGTAACTGATCAGGCTGCACGAATGAAGAGATGACTATGAATCTGTAACTGATCAGGCTGCACGAATGAAGAGATGACTGTGAATCTGTAACTGATCAGGCTGCACGAATGAAGAGATGACTTTGAATCTGTAACTGATCAGGCTGCACGAATGAAGAGATGACTATGAATCTGTAACTGATCAGGCTGCACGAATGAAGAGATGACTATGAATCTGTAACTGATCAGGCTGCACGAATGAAGAGATGACTGTGAATCTGTAACTGATCAGGCTGCACGAATGAAGAGATGACTATGAATCTGTAACTGATCAGGCTGCACGAATGAAGAGATGATTATGAATCTGTAACTGATCAGGTTGCACGAATGAAGAGATGACTATGAATCTTTAACTAATCAGGCTGCACGAATGAAGAGATGATTATGAATCTGTAACTGATCAGGCTGCACGAATGAATAGATGACTGTGAATCTGTAACTGATCAGGCTGCACAAATGAAGAGACGACTGTGAATCTGTTACTGATCAGGTTACACGAATGAAGAGATGACTATGAATCTGTAACTGATCAGGCTGCACGAATGAAGAGATGACTATGAATCTGTAACTGATCAGGCTACACGAATGAAGAGATGACTGTGAACCTGTAACTGATCAGGCTGCACAAATGAAGAGATGACTGTGAATCTGTTACTGATCAGGCTGCACGAACCACAAGTCAAGGAGGTCAGCATGGTCGAATGGATAAGAGCGCCGTTTCCTAAACATCCGTTGTGCTGATGCTGAGGTAGCGGGTTCAACCCCTACACCGGACAGTTGGACTAAAATTTTGACTTCTTGTCCTTCACTTGGGGAAGTAAATTACAAGTACCTCATAAGTCAGGGTGGGTTCGTCTGAAGGCCAGGGATACTGGTAATAGGGAACTCAAATCAACATAATTCAGTCCAATGCTACAAGAATTAGTGTTTATGGACTACCAAACAATAAGTCAAAAGGGATGACCCAGAGAAGAGCGCTATGTCCGGAGCCAAAGAAGAATTTTCAAGCAACACATAACTGGCGTCGTCACTCGTAGAGGGAGATACCAAGGCGGGTATCAGAGCACTTCTGGACTGAATGGAACGATGTGCAGTGTGGATAATATATCGACTAATCAACCAAACAACCAACCAACCAGCCAACCAACCGGCCAACCAGCCAGCTAGCCAGACAACCAACCAACCAACCAACCAACCAACTAACTGTATCCTATCATGCTGAATTATTGCACATGAAAGTCAGATCGTGGTAAGTATGACAGTAGACGTTTCTACCGGCTTTCCCTTAGCGCTGAATGTTAGGTGGCGCTCACCAAATCCGACACGCCACGCTGTGCCAACTGCTTCGGGCGGAGGAGAGCAATTGGGAGAGTACAGGCCTTATAATAATGCGGGGAAATGCAGTCTAAAGACTAAATGTCATGGCAGGGCAGACCAGGCCCTAAGTATTGATTTTCTGATCCGGCAGCTTCTGCAACTTGTTTTGTTCTAGACGTATTGGTGTTACCTTTTATCTGGAGTAAACTAGTCAGGCCGAGAGAGGGATCATGCTGCATGGGCAACCCATGGTCTCTAAATTCGGCCCAGGCTTTGAGCTACTGATGAGTATAACTTCATTTTACAAATTATCGTCTGTCAAGACGGCAAGATGCCAGTCAGTCATTGCACATAGGCATTCCACATTAGACTATTTATCTCTTGCGGTTGTGGAAGTCAAGGGGAATCCACTATATTAATTTCCCGAAATGACATTTGTGGGCAGTCACTATTGCAGATCTATGTAGAAAAACTGCACATCAGTGTTTGTCCTGAATACGCTGACCTCACATGACACACGCTGTTATATGGTTCCGATTGTCCTCGGATAAAGTTTCATTTCTAATTATTTAACTGCGACTTCAATGGACGATATCACGGCTCGGATTCTTATCCTTGCTATCTCTACTGATTTGATTAGCTGGCTACTCTTCATTATCGATCAGACGGAGAAATATGTTGGCTTTCCTCTGTTCTTTATTCTCACAGTGAATGCACGGTTCTGCTTGGGTGGAGAGCAGTGAGCAATCTATGAGGCATTCTTGTTCCTTATTTGTGATTTCAACGAGTTATCATGATAATGGGATTAAAAGCATAGACTCCGTGTTTCTGTATACTAATTTAATAATACAGCCAACACAACATGACGAACGATCTGTCAGTGAATCGATGGACATTATCATGAATATCGGGACAATTCGTATTGCCCATTCGTGTAATGTAAGGATCACGCAATATTGGGACAACATTATGCAGCACTTCGCAACACATGTCGTAACTAATCGAGAGACAGTTACATCTCCTTAAATGTGCCTGTCTGTCCGTCCGTCCGTACGTCCCTCCCTATGTCCGTCCGCCCACCCACCAGTCCGTCTTTGCCCGCCTGCCTGCCTCTCACTCTGTCTTTCTCTCTCTCACTCTCTCTCGCTATCTGTCTGTCCCCGCCCGCCCACCCATCCGCCCGCCTGCCTCTTACTGCCTCTCTCTTTCTCTCTGTCCGTCCGTCCGTCCGCCTTCTCGCCAGCCCTTCTGTCTCTCTGTTACTGTCTGTTGCACCTTTCATTCTCCTCCTCCTCCCTCCTCCTTCTTCTTCTTCTTCTTCTTCTTCTTCTTCTTCTTCTTCTTCTTCTTCTTCTTCTTCTTCTTCTGCGTTCATCCCCAGAGGATTTTTCGAACGTGCCTGCGTTGTGACTGTTTACATCAGAGCTGCGTTCTTGCGCCGTTAGGCCAACACATCCGACTTCTGCGAGCATTTGTTGACGGGGTTAACCTTCCCGAATTCGTCTGTCTTATATACGTACTTGTGTTAATGTAACTGTGAACGCCGTTTATTTCAATCTTAGTCTTAGAACTGTGTCAATATCTACTCTACTAGTGTCTCATTACAGTTTTGCTGTAGTGGTTATCGAGCTTCTCTGTCAAGACAGTAGTTAGGTTCGATCCCCAGCAATGGCCGGATTATTTTCCTACCAGTCTGTGGGTTCGACTTAACGTCATTAAGATGGGAACTGGTTTATGTTGATAAATTTGGGAACTGTCTTGGAATCAGAAACTGATGAGAAAGAGAATTGGCCATTGCATGTCATTACTCAGTGGCCTAGAATGTGTGAAGGTGCCACGTAACACTTTAGAATGAGATACAGAATTTATAAGTGAGAGAGATTCCCGAAGAGTTAATCTCAAAGAAGCAAGCAGCAAAAGTCGCCAAGTGACGTCACGATGGGGAAAAAACTTCACGGAATGATACAGTAGTTCTGCTGGACGGTTGTTCTTGACGACGAGCTGGAATAATAGATACAACAATTCTACGGCAGAAGGCCTTACAATTTACGCCACAGAGTAATCTTTTACACTCTTGTAAACTGCACTTGAAACTATCTTCAACATTTAGTATAAATGTAGTCATCTTGTGCCGTGTTCATGTCTTTTATTATCGACGGGATGGCCTAACCTGGTGGAAATCACCTAATGCTATACAGTGCTAGCGCCTGCTATTGTCAATCACCAGTCAAGATAATTAAAACCACTTAACTATACCAGGTCAGGCAAATAGAGAACGGCGCTAAATGGGAGCTATAAATAAGTGATTGTATTGTGAACTGCTGCAGTGTTTGTCTTTCACGGTTCTTCCCAGTCATCGTTTGTTTATGCGAAGCTAAATGTGAAATTCAATCCCGCCTTATCAAGGCTCGAGAAAACATGCATGCAATGTCTATGGCTGGATCTTTAATGAAAAATTCTCCACACAAAGACAAGTGTTCAGTTGGAGGACAATGCGTCCATGCTAGTTTGTTCAGTGGAGCTCAATAAAGCGTTTCCCTCCCTGCGAACCTCAATCTCTGGGTCGTAGATCCGATGTAGTGGAGTAGCGTGGACAATAGCAGATTCCTTGCGCACGTTGGACATATTAAAAATCCTTTCATATGTAAAAATAAGAATAAGTGTACGGTTTCTATAGTTGGGCTGCAAGATTTCATGTGAAGAAAAACTACCCACGAAACAATGTGTATTGTATATGCGTTAGTGAGAAAGCAAAGTACCAAGGACAGAATATTTTCTGCGGTGGACAGGGAAGGCAAAGAAGAGATTCACAGCAGAATGCCTATTGACACGAAGCACGGATAATTGAAAAAATGAGGTGATGCGCAAAAGGTAAAGAAAGGGATAGCAGAATAATAAAAGGGGGTTAAAGCACATGAAAAAAAATGTCTTGGTGGAGAGTGGAAAACCCACACTCTCTCCACCCGTGCAACAAACACAGGAGATAAGCGAGAAAAGAAAGACAAGTGTGTAGGTTATTGTGCAGAGATTAAGGAAATAACATCCTAAACCCTAAACAGTATTCTGTGATAGACAGTCGACATTAACAACAACAGTATACACATGAGGAACAATTCGACCACAATGTACAGCGACATGTAGCAAGCAAAGCCAAATAAATGAAATAGCGATAACATCCATATAACTGTATTGTGCTCTAGAAAACTTCCAACTGTGACAAAGCATCTCATACAATGAATGCACAGTGCGTTCAGCAATGCAGGACTCGATACAACAGAGATGTGTATAAGAGACAGATACAACAGTGATCGATCAACTGCAGTGGTTTCCACTTACGATCATCAATAGTTATACAGTACAACTATCCTACTAGTAACACTACTATACACGTAGGGCCAAGATCGACCAAACATCTATTACAACAATAAACGACAGCAGACTACATAGTGGCCAAATTACCAACAAATAGAGAGATTATTATACGCCTGAAGACAGAACCAATTACTAAGTCAGAAACGTTATTTTATATGCCCGTGTGAGGTGTGAAATGATTAGACTAGGTGATACTCATTGAAATCTCAGTTAGGAGGGGCTATCATCCGAATATGCCTTCTCTACGTAGCCTGGAATTGGCTCGTTCTCCCTGTCACAAAATAAAACCTTGCGTTTAACCAATGATTAATATAGAGGCTTTCTGATTAAACGGACGATCTGCTAAGCGACAAATGTTTCAACTAATACAGAGAAAACATTCATAGTTGTGGCTGCACGTGTTCCCAAACAGGTCGGGCATAAATAACAGCTGTACTTGTACATCTGGTCAGCAAAAATAGGAACATTCGGAAGTGAGATGAATGCATACATCGCTTTGACAGTTTGTCAACAGTCAGAGACAACCGGGATTGGCAGCTAGAGACAGGAAACAGTACGTCTGTCATTAGAGTTTCCAGACATCAAACAGAAATGGCCGCGGTGATTGTCACCAGTCGACAGAAGATTGACGGCTTGTTATTGGCAACTGTTGTTGGGAGTATACAGGAACTCGCTGGCTTGTTTTGGGAATCTAAACAAGTGATGACAACTTTGACAGTAACTAAGCCAGGGAAAATAGATTCTTGACAATGGATGATATGCCCAAATAACACCTGCAGGACATCAACCATGTCACGTGACCAATTTTGGGGTTTGCCAGAAAACCATGATTGGAGAGGACAGTTGAGCTCAAACCTTGGATTTTAGTAGACGTGCTTCGGCACTGTGGTTCTGATGGGAAAATGTCTACCGTGTGCGAATTGAGTTAATTTAATTTTACACGTGCCTGTCATGGCAAGAGTGGATGTAATTTGATCTAACTGCAGTGTTGCCTAAGGTAGAACCTATTATAATTAGTTCTAATTAATATAGGCTGTAGCCTTGTTAAAACTAAAGTGTGATGATTAGCACTGTTAGTGGAAAACTAGCTAGAGTAGGGAAGTGATACTTGGCTCTGTTAGTTGTTAATAGATTAGTGAAGTGTTGATAAGCTTTACTAGTGGAGAATTGAGTAATGAGGGATATTCCCGTAGGTGTCCCTGGTGGGCGGGGTTCCGCATTCTGTTTGTTGATTTTTTTTTTCTTGTCTTGGCCTGATGATAACCTATGTGTTCAGTCATCTGTCCCTGATAGGTTCACTGTATTTTCTGAGCGAGGACCGATGGCCACGATCATCTAATAGAGATCAGTGACGGAGAGACTATCACCGGTTGTATGATTTATGTTACAGGTTCCCTCTGGTTGGAATGAAGAACACGGAACCAAGTAATAATCCGAGCTCGGATAGAGTTTGGCGCAGGAAGATTGGCCAGCAACTTTATCAAAGAGCTTAGGCTAGAGGAAGATGATCAACATTGCTCAGTGGAGCTGAATGGTATATGTATCCTACAGGATAAATACCGAATGAGTTTAGGTCATACCAGTTTTAACACACCAGTAGTGATGGATATTCAGTTCACTTATGACTAGAACAAAGATAAAGGACTCTATTGGAGTATAGACAATAACTGTTTAATAGTGAGAACTAGAGAACATTTAGCAAGATACAAAAAGTCCTGTTTATAGGACAGTGTTCCATGTTTGTTTCACCGCGCCGGAATTATGAAGCCGGAGTTTCTATAAACTATTAGGAACAGTTGCGTTAGGAACAATAATAGTTTTTTTTCCACGGATGATATATTTACATGGGATTCAGATCTCATGGTCATCAGAGTTCCTGGAGGAGGACATGTCTGGAGAGAAGGATACGACTTCGGTGAGGTCTAGTGTACTGACTCGTCTGATGTCGTGTAATCCTTGCCATGATGTGTACACTATGATCCTGAACTTTGAGGGCTGACACATACATTTATGTTATAATACACGACACCCATTTTCTTCGCATACACGTCTCATATACGTTACACTTTTCTTTTAATAAATTAATCGTTGTTAATTTTTAGAAGCAAGAGTTGTTGAGTATGTTGCGTTGGGGAAGTATGAGAGGGGGCATAGTACGACAGTGAGAGAGTGATAGGAAAAGGTGTCCATTGGCTGATGGAGTGTGTTGGACGGAAGCTGGTGGATTCTCCAGGATATTGATAGGAAAGAAAAATATTATAATGTGGGTGTTGACTCTCTTCACTCCAGGGACGACACTTTAAAGGAGGACACGACATTATTGGGAGCTCGATAACGTGATCTTTGGACAGCGGGATCTCTCGTAAACGGAATCCTTGGACAGTGGGATCTTTCGTAACGTGATCCTTGGACAGTGGGATCTTCTGACAACGGGGTCTTTTGACACGGGATCCTTAGTTATAAGAGGGAGATATCATATTGGAGAATCCAGCTAGAGTGAATGTGGATAGGGGTTAGGACTAATATCTTACCTGTTCACACTTCACACGTCTGCATAGGTCTGTGGTCCTGATTCTACTCTTGTCACTGAGTGAATGTGCTGTGTGTGGTAATATCTAGATTTATAGTTCTTGTTCATATATCTGTATAGTAATTTGCAGTTATATTGTACTCGACCTGCTAGCTTACCTCTCTGTATAATGGCCACCCCTAAACTAACCACGTTAGAATTAAAGGCAAAGGGGGAAGACATGGGATTGTCGGGGTCTGCTCTAACGGATTACATACAGGAAGTGGAGAGAGAGTATCGTCAAGCAGAAAGGGAAGATCGAAAGGCCGAGTTGGAATTGAGAAGGATGGAATTGGAAGCTGAGCAAGCAGCTAAGAAATTTGAAGCTGAGCAAGCAGCTAGGAAACTGGAAGCGGAGCAAGAAGCTCAGAAAAGGGAGCACGAGTACCGGATGAGGGAACTCGAGTTGAAGAGTCAATCTAATGGGGAAACTGAGGGAGCAGTTGGAGGTTCCTCCATCCCAGGCTCAACACCAGTAGGTGGACATGGGTACCATGCTATGAAGTTTCCTTTAGCGGTCTACGAGGAGGACAAAGAGAAGATTGACCAGTACCTTCAACGCTTCGAGGCAATGTCTGTTGCTATGGGTCTGGAGCATAACAAATGGAATCTCAAGCTATCCCAGGGATTACGCGGGACCGGCTACGAGGTTTATTCTCGCCTGCCACCAGGACATGAGAACAATTATGACGAGTTAAAGACGGCTCTGCTGAAACGATTCGAGGTTACGTCACATACCTACCGGAAAAAATTTCGAGCAGCGAAACGAGAACCGGGGGAGTTGTTTGCCGCCTACAGTATGCGTCTAAAATCTTATCTCCATAAGTGGATGGATTTGGCTGGGTTCGCACATGACTATGAGAGTCTGGAAGAGCTCATGGTGGTCGACCAGCTGAAGAAGCAAATGTCTAAACCTCCCAGGACGTTCCTGGGAGAACAAGGAGCGGAACGTATTGACCTCGTGACTAAATTAGCAGAACGGTTCATCGAGGTACATGGGGAGGCAGGGGAAAACCTTTCCACCAACACCAAAAGTCAAGAGAAACATGATAAGAAGAAAGCCAAAAACTCAGGAACCAAAAAGTGGGAACCTTATGTGCAAAAATCAGAGGATAGTTCAGAGAAGAAGAAGGAGGGAAGCAAGAGCACTTCAAGCTCTACACCAAAACGACCGTGGTCGGAGAAGTGGTGTTCAATTTGTAAGTCACCCTCTCACAATACGAGGGACTGCAAATCGAAGGCTAAGTACCCTCACTTCGCAGCATGTCAAGTGACTTCCAAGGAGGTTGTCACGGAAAATGCCAAGGTCAACAAGGAAGCTCGCCACCAGGAGAGCTCACTCAAGTCCGGCACTAGAAAATCTAGGACAGGGAACTGGTGCAACCACTGCAAGTCAAACACGCACAATGCTATTGACTGCAGGGGAAAGTCAGGAGACACTCAATTCGTCGTGTGCCCCGGGAAACCTAAGGTGGAGCCCACCGAACAGGTCGAGGCCGAGGAAGAGACTCCAGACCAGGAAAAACCACCTGTAGTGGAATTGGTAGAGGTTAACGGTCGTCAAGTGGAGTGTTTATACGACACAGGACTGGACGAGGAGGCCGTGATTTCTGCGGATCTGGTACATCCAGAACAATTCACAGGTGAGACCATGGAGATACAGCCTGCACAGAAGAGTGCTGTAGTCATGAAGATGCCCATTGCTAATGTGGAGATTCGGTCAAGGTACGTCACCGGCACCATCAAGGCCGCTGTATTGACCGATCCCATTTTACCAGTAATCCTAGGTTGCCGGTATGTCTTTCTGGGAATGCCCAGGGAGCCAATCCATATGGGAGCAATGCAGACTCGCTCTCAGACGAAAACGGAAGAGGCAGAAGCAATTGTGACTAACCCAATGCCGGGGGAGCTACGAACTGCCCAGAGTGAGGATGATACTTTACGTCCTTGCTACAGAAAGCTGCAGAAAAGTGCTGATCCACCAGGACGGGGGCAGTACTACATGAAGAATAGGATACTCTACAGGAGAGCAGGAAGGGGAGACAACCTATACGGTCAGTTGGTCGTCCCGAAAGCTCACCGGTCCCAGATTCTTCATATGGGGCATACCATCTCCTTTAGTGGACACATGGGTATTGCCGCCACCATGCAGCGAATTTCCTGCCATTACTATTGGCCGGGAATGACAGATGATGTGCGTCGGTATGTGAAGTCATGCCCTGAGTGCCAGAGGGTGGCACCGAAACACTGGACAGCACCGGTGGTGTTGGGGGAGATGCCCATCATGAACTCTCCTTTCGAGAGGGTAGCCATCGATATCGTGGGTCCACTTCCCAGGACTAGGAAGAGGAACATGTATATACTCACAATGGTGGATTGCTGTACAATGTGGGGTGAGGCTATATCGTTGACCACGATTGACTCGAAACGAGTGGCAGACGCACTGATGGAGGCCTTTACCAGATTAGGCTTTCCGGATCAAATTCTGACGGACAATGGATCTAAGTTTTGTGGAAAACTCATGGAGGAGGTATTTAGGGTGTTTCACTCTAACCACATACATACCAGCCCTTACCACCCTCAAGCCAATGGACAAGTAGAGCGTTTCAACGGCACGTTGATGACAATGCTCAGGAAACTAGCGCAGGAAAAACCTGATAGGTGGGATGAATATATCCCAGCAGCACTCTTTGCCTATCGGGAAGTTCCTCATGGCTCAACAGGACTACCACCCGCTACGTTGCTGTTTGGTCGTCCAATCAAAGGACCGTTGGAAGCCATGTTGAGGAGTTGGACTGAAGAGGGGACGTCAGAAGAAGTGATCTAATCCTATAAATACGTTGAGGAACTGAAAGAAAAACTCCACAAGGGATGGACTCTGGCAAATCAAAACTTGAAAAAGGCCAGGAAAAGACATGCGGCTTACTACAACCGTAGGTCTAAAGAAAGATCTCTAGAGGTGGGAGATAAAGTCTTGTTGCTACTCCCAACGGGAAACAACAAACTGGAGATAGGTTGGCAAGGACCATTTCCCGTGGAAAGGGTGATATCCAGAACCAACTATCAGATCCGGATCCGGGGAAAGTCGAAGATTTTCCATATCAATCTCTTGCGGAAATACGAAGAGAGACCCGGAGACAAGGCAGCGCACCTCATGGCAATGGCAGTTGCAGTGGAGACAGAAGTGGGAACCAACGAGGGCAGGGAATATCCCTTGGTACACCAGGAAACCTATAGGGATGTGCAAGTGAACCCTGATCTGACCTCCCAGGAGAGGGAAAGGATAACCCAGGTTCTCAAGTCTCATAAGGAGATACTGACTGATAAACCAGGACGAACGAGGTTGGTTGAGTTCGAGATGACGTTGACCACACAGGAGCCTGTTCGCCAAAAGGTTTACCCAGTGCCATTCTCTAAAGAAAAGGCCCTGGAGGAAGAAATACAGAAACTGCTGGAGGATGACGTGATTGCACCATCCACATCCCCATACAATGCAGGGGTAGTTTTGTTACGGAAACCAAGTGGAGAACACCGGTTGTGTATAGACTACCGACTTCTGAACAGTCATACACAATTTCAGGTGGAACCTTTGCCGAATCCAACTCAGTTATTCGCTAGGCTCCATAAGGCTCGGTACTTTTCAAAGGTGGATCTGAGTCGGGGGTACTATCAGATACCAGTCAAACCGGAGATTCGACCACTGTTGGCTTTCAGTACACCCAGTGGACACTACGAATTCAAGGTCATGCCCTTTGGACTCAGCAATGCACCTAGTGTGTTTACACGCATGATGAGGACTTTACTAGATCCGTTACAGGATCCAGGCCTATCATCTCATTCATGGATGATATTCTGATTTCCAGTGACAGCTTGGATGACCACTTACAATCCTTGGAGAGAGTGTTTAATAGGCTCAAGGAAGCAGGGCTTACTGCTCGTCCAACCAAGTGCATGATTGGTTACCAGACTCTGGAATTTCTAGGTCACACCATCACTCCAGGACACATTGTCCCAGAAGAGAAGAACCTGGAGAAAATCAGAAATGCACCAAGGCCAAAAACGAAGAAGGATGTGCGATCTTTTCTCTCGTTGTGTGGGTTCTATCACAAATTTATCCCAAATTTCACTGAACTGGGAGCTCCGTTGACGGAAACCTTGAAAAAGGGATTCCCGGACCAAATCATTTGGACACCAGAATGTGAGAAAGCTTATAGTCAGTTAAAGGAGGCCTTGGTCAGCAAACCTGTATTACAGCTCCCTGACCTTTCCAAACCCTTTGTGTTGAGAACAGATGCGAGTGGGATTGGGATTGGGGCAGCTCTGTTACAGGAAGGAAAAGACGATGCTTTGGTTTTGAAACCTGTAGTATACGCAAGTAAGAAACTTCTACAGGCGGAGAGGAATTATTCAACCGTCGAGAGAGAGTGCTTGTCCTCGTATGGGCAGTGCAAAAATTCCAGCCATATTTGTATGGAGTTAAGTTTCGAGTCCAGTCGGATCATCAGCCCCTGATGTTCCTGGCTACTTCTCAGAAGCTCAACGCCCGTTTGATGCGGTGGTCGTTGTTACTTCAACCCTATAACTTCACAGTGGAGTACATTCCTGGGAAGGAAAATGTTGGAGCGGATTTCTTGTCAAGACACCCAGCTCCTGAAGAAGAAGAATGAATCATCTGGATTAAACTCACGGTGGAGAAGAGTGAGATGGACTACTCTCTTAAGAGGGGGCCTATGTCACAAAATAAAACCTTGCGTTTAACCAATGATTAATATAGAGGCTTTCTGATTAAACGGACGATCTGCTAAGCGACAATTGTTTCAACTAATACAGAGAAAACATTCGTAGTTGTGGCTGCACGTGTTCCCAAACAGGTCGGGCATAAATAACAGCTGTACTTGTACATCTGGTCAGCAAAAATAGGAACATTCGGAAGTGAGATGAATGCATACATCGCTTTGACAGTTTGTCAACAGTCAAAGACAACCGGGATTGGCAGCTAGAGACAGGAAACAGTACGTCTGTCATTAGAGTTTCCAGACATCAAACAAAAATGGCCGCGGTGATTGTCACCAGTCGACAGAAGATTGACGGCTTGTTATTGGCAACTGTTGTTGGGAGTATACAGGAACTCGCTGGCTTGTTTTGGGAATCTAAACAAGTGATGACAACTTTGACAGTGACTAAGCCAGGGAAAATAGATTCTTGACAATGGATGATATGCCCAAATAACACCTGCAGGACATCAACCATGTCACGTGACCAATTTTGGGGTTTGCCAGAAAACCATGATTGGAGAGGACAGTTGAGCTCAAACCTTGGATTTTAGTAGACGTGCTTCGGCACTGTGGTTCTGATGGGAAAATGTCTACCGTGTGCGAATTGAGTTAATTTAATGTTACACGTGCCTGTCATGGCAAGAGTGGATGTAATTTGATCTAACTGCAGTGTTGCCTAAGGTAGAACCTATTATAATTAGCCTTGTTAAAACTAAAGTGTGATGATTAGCACTGTTAGTGGAAAACTAGCTAGAGTAGGGAAGTGATACTTGGCTCTGTTAGTTGTTAATAGATTAGTGAAGTGTTGATAAGCTTTACTAGTGGAGAATTGAGTAATGAGGGATATTCCCGTAGGTGTCCCTGGTGGGCGGGGTTCCGCATTCTGTTTGTTGATTTTTTTTTCTTGTCTTGGCCTGATGATAACCTATGTGTTCAGTCATCTGTCCCTGATAGGTTCACTGTATTTTCTGAGCGAGGCCGATGGCCACGATCATCTAATAGAGATCAGTGACGGAGAGACTATCACCGGTTGTCTGATTTATGTTACAGGTTCCCTCTGGTTGGAATGAAGAACACGGAACCAAGGAATAATCCGAGCCCGGATAGAGTTTGGCGCAGGAAGATTGGCCAGCAACTTTATCAAAGAGCTTAGGCTAGAGGAAGATGATCAACATTGCTCAGTGGAGCTGAATGGTATATGTATCCTACAGGATAAATACCGAATGAGTTTAGGTCATACCAGTTTTAACACACCAGTAGTGATGGATATTCAGTTCACTTATGACTAGAACAAAAATAAAGGACTCTATTGGAGTATAGACAATAACTGTTTAATAGTGAGAACTAGAGAACATTTAGCAAGAGACAAAAAGTCCTGTTCATAGGACAGTGTTCCATGTTTGTTTCACCGCGCCGGAATTATGAAGCCGGAGTTTCTATAAACTATTAGGAACAGTTGCGTTAGGAACAATAATAGTTTTTTCCACGGATTATATATTTACATGGGATTCAGATCTCATGGTCATCAGAGTTCCTGGAGGAGGACATGTCTGGAGAGAAGGATACGACTTCGGTGAGGTCTAGTGTACTGACTCGTCTGATGTCGTGTAATCCTTGCCATGATGTGTACACTATGATCCTGAACTTTGAGGGCTGACACATACATTTATGTTATAATACACGACACCCATTTTCTTCGCATACACGTCTCATATACGTTACACTTTTCTTTTAATAAATTAATCGTTGTTAATTTTTAGAAGCAAGAGTTGTTGAGTATGTTGCGTTGGGGAAGTATGAGAGGGGGCATAGTACGACAGTGAGAGAGTGATAGGAAAAGGTGTCCATTGGCTGATGGAGTGTGTTGGACGGAAGCTGGTGGATTCTCCAGGATATTGATAGGAAAGAAAAATATTATAATGTGGGTGTTGACTCTCTTCACTCCAGGGACGACACTTTAAAGGAGGCCACGACACTCCCCCACGTGAGGGTCCCTACTACAATGCAAGTACCCTACACGAAAAATAATAATAAAGACAGTGAATGTAGGTTCCCTAGGAAGGTGTGGGGATCAAGGAACTTTACTACTGTCCCCTTGGACTGAAATAACCGTATGTAATATTGATAAAGTTGGGCCAATATGTAGGTCTCCTCCCTCACAAATAATCCCCACTGTCTCTCAATGTTTTATGTATGTACCAGATATCTAGGGACTGACAGATCATACATAGACATTATTGAACAACCACTGTTGGTACATAACAAATAATGTTGTCACAGAACATGGTGTACTGTGTATACACAACAACCAGATTTGTCACGTAACAATGTATACTTTCCGTATATGACTAACACGAAAGTGTAAACAAACAAATCAGTTTAAAAATTTTTTTATTTATTAATTAACATCCAACAACAGTTCACAATGCCTGGCAGGAGGTAATTGCAAATCATTCCTTCAACAATCACATGACATGATCTAATACAGCAAGTGATCCATTATAACAACATGATCCTGATGGCAACCACATAAATAGATAGAATAATATCTTATACTATGAGTGGCCGCGGAGGTAAAAGAAACAAAAAAGGTCACTGTTAGTAATGTTCTTACAGAGAATTTATAGTCTGGGAGTGTTAATAATGCCGTGGAATAATTTGCTGGTAGGAATTCAAGTATGGTTTGTTTTCCAGTGGTACTTCTTCTTCCCAGAATTCCCAAGTATGTATGATGTTGAGGTCTAGGCTGATAGGTATGAATTTCTGCTGGAGTTTTAGAGTACCAGGATCCCCAGGGATCATAACAAAGTATTTAATTTCCCCTGATATCAAACGGGATTTTACAAAAGGTAAGAGTATACCGTCATTTAGGCTGAGGTCTGGCATCTCTGCACGGACAGAATTCACCTTCACCATAATGTGCGGGAGCCTACGCTCCTCTCGACCGGCCAACATATACCCTTCTTTCTGAAATAATGCAAACAAATCCGACCTGTCTAAGCATCTCACACACACAATCAATATCCACAAACATACAAGCATTATTTATAAAACACTAGCTGACCCGGCCCGGCTTCGCCCAGGCCCTGTAGGGGATCTATTTATCTATCAGTCTGTCTGTCTGCTTGTTTGTCTGTCTGGCTGGCTGACCCGGCCCGGCTTCACCCAGTCCCTGGTGGGGAGCATCTCATTTAATTCATATAAGTAGTCATATAAGCTCTCCCGTTCCCGACTATCTGTCTGTCTGTCTATCTGACCGGGCCCGGCTTCACCCAGTCCCTGGTGGGGAGCATCTAATCTAATTCATATACGTAGTCATATAAGCTCTCCCGTTCCCGACTGTCTGCCTGTCTGTCTGTCCCGGCCCGGCTTCACCCAGTCCCTCGTGGGGAACACGTCATTTAATTCATATAAGTAGTCAAATAAGCTTCCGTTCCCGACTATCTGTCTGTCTATCTGACCCGGCGTGGTTTCGCCCCAGCTCCTGGCGCACAGTAACTTAAAAGAATGTCCTTCCACACACCATTCAATGAAAACTATAGAAAAAGATGGGTTACAATGTTATGCATTATGCATTATTTTTATGAAAACTTTGAAAATTCCTTAAAGATTATATCATTATTTATTATAACTCATATGCCAGAAAATAACTATAGACAAAGAGTTTAACAATAGTGCAAGTAAGTCCAACAATATGACTATAAAGTATATAGAAATGTTATTAAAAGTTATGCCCCTTGAAATAACTTTTCTAGAGTGAAGTCCCCCTGCTATATAGACATTATATAATGAAAATGGAAAAGTAAATGTTATTAAATAAGTAGAAGATTTTACATTAAGAAATTATTATAGTCGGTTGCACAGGAATGAAAGGAAGACGTGTAGAAAATGTCATCTCAATCGGATGTACCGTTATCGAACGCATCCAAATCCACAAACCCACAAACAAACAAACATACACTCTGATTTATAGATATAGATACATGGAATTTAAAAAAAAAGAGGAAAGGTAGAGGGGGTGGTATAGGAAGGAGGCCGGGAGGTGGTTCCACTCCCAGGTGATATCACCACTCTCCTCTCCTTGGATGTAAGATATTAAAACATATGTTGGAGCAAGACCAGTATCTATTGATAAGGCAGTATTTGTTCTCCAGTAATGTTTTAGTTTCCTCATGAGATAAACTCAGAATGATACAATGGTATCAAGATCAGTTGAGAAGAAGGACTGGTCAGATCAAGATAAGTGGAACAAAGCATGTTATGACAGATATCTGTTAGAACGCTGCCTGTTGGAATTCTGCATATCAAGATGAATGCACTGGGTGACATTTGCAAGTTAAAGCAAAGCATGAGGAAATGTAAGTACATTAAGACAAAACATGATACCTGGCCCTTCTCTACAACCTTTCAGCATCCTACTTCTGTCATATAAGATCTGACCTTCATTTCTCAGGAGTTAGACCCGACTCTCAAGTGTCTTTCTCATCCTTCATCAGAAAAAGGAACAGTTATGAACTAACATCTCATATAAAACTCTCACAATGAAAATACATATTATCTGTCATGAACAATGCAAAAGCCATAACATAGATATGCATCTAATATATTCAGTACTTCAAATGCAATGACATGTGTCTCAGCTGTTCTCTCTTGAGAAAATAGGGGGTAATGACGATAGTATTCAACCCATCCATTGTCGTAAGTTAGTATCGTGCACACCTGTAAAGTTAAATTCTGCTGTATGGCCCTTTATCTGAACGCAGTTTGGCAGGTACTGAACGTAACATTAAATTAGTCATCAGCCCTAATGTGGTTGATGCTGTCATTGAGTGCAACTTCTAACAACATTTGAGTACAAGGTGCATCTATTTTCTTTGATTATTGAACATTAATTTTCATGCAAAGAACATGGCAATTTTACATAGCATTCTCACGAAAGAGAGGTACAAAGGAGTCACATGATATATTAAGAATTATGTGGGTCTTTGCACAGGAAGTTTAAGAGATAGACTCATAGAATCATTTACTCTTGTAGAATCATCAATGCATCGAATGTTCATTTGAAATGTACATTATAAGTGCACTGAGAGAAAGGCATCTATATGCATTTAAGACGGAATAGCATGCTTTTACATATAAAAGAGACTTTGCATTCTTAGGAGAAAGATTCTAACCTGGTGAGTGCAGAAATGAAACAGGCATGGCGTCGTACAGGATTTTATTTCTCGAACAGGAACATTTTTTATAAAGCATAAATAACATGGTTACACCATTATACATAAACACTGCGTTACCTTTCTGGTTAGGAACGTCAATTAAGGACTTCTGGTGTGTGAGCCCATCCTGGGAATAGCCAGAACACTGGTCACCTCACCTCCCACCGAAAGTACTCTTGTCACCTCGCAAGCTTGACCAGGACTGAGCTAGAAGGTTCCGCCAATTTCGGTCTTGATGACCTATTTCAAATCCAGCCAATCCAAGTTCTCCGCTCAACGCCTACATTTTTTCTAGTTTCATCAGTATTACCATGGTGTCTCAAAGTAGTTATTTATTTTATAAAGGTCGGCAAATTGTTGATGGCTGTACAGTATTGTATTCCTGTCTGGAAGACTGTCGGGTCCCGTCTCAGTAACTTCAGTCCACTCGCTGCCCTTGTCGTTCTAAACTCCGTGCGGTCAGCAAAACCTCGTGCTGTCCCACTCGGCACGTAGTACAGTAGTCTTGTTCGTGTCGACCTTGGGTTGTCCTACTGCTAACTCTGTTTACAGGTGTTGTCCCGTGAACTCCCGTCCCCCGCCCTATCCTTGGGGTTGGTCCTGCTGATGTCCTAGATATGACATGTCCGTGTCCCCATCTAAGTCCTGTCTTATAACTGGCCTAAGTTATCCCTTGTGGTCTGTCTCTATTCTATCTACTCCCTCGTAGAAGTCCTTATCTACGTCCTATCTGTCCTTACCCCTATTCTGTCTTCTGTCCTATCTATGTCCTACCTTACACTTTGACAATGTCACAGCCTACCAACTAACAAGTTGATAAGTTATCATACTTCCGAATATTACAACTCACTTACCAACACCCAGAGTAACCGTGGCATTAATTATCAGGGATTCTACTATACTTGTATGTGCACACAAGTGGGTTTGAATCTGAACATTCTCTGTCTCGAGGCAAAATATACATAGTGTTATTGGTGGCCTTGTGGTTTATTCTTGAAACTTCCAGAATACAGAGGTTCAAATCCTTTTGCTGCAGAATTGTTATTGTGTGTTTTAAAGAGGGAACTCAAAGAAGAGTACCATAACATTATGTGTTGAAGAGGGAAGACACTATTTGTTTGTACCATAAAGGAAGAGTATGGAACGGACCTAAGGTAAAGAATGTTCTTGTGGGGGAGACTAAGGAAGAAGATGAAGGCAGACACGATTCAACTATGCATCTCTGAATTTTTGCTGTGGTTGCATATTGTATACAGTAATAGATTAGCAATGCCCAGCTCATTTAGCAATCTCTATTGTACCCTTCTCCTCCCCCATCTCCATATTTTGCTAGTGCACACAATGCTAAAGTCAGTCCTAGCACCGATTGGTTCAATGATTACCAGCTTTTGAACTGGAAGGAAATGAGGCCAGAAGGAAGAGTCATAGGCCAGGTTCGTGTATATGGGGATGTGGAATATGTGAAAACGTATCAATTCACGCCTGCAAGTCAGCATATACCTCATGATTACATCTAGGCCGAGGCTAAATCGGTAGTCATATTGTAGTGTTAGCAAACGTGACTGAAACAAGCAGCACTACATGATCTTTTGTTGTTGTTGTTGCATATCCCTTACTGGACGTTGCTGTCTACACCAGCATTTTTCAGCTGCTGTTGATGTACTAGGCAAGATTACGCTCAGTAGTTTGCCATTGCTTTCTGAGCGGCTGGCTCACATACCCCTAAGTTACCAACGCGACGAGAACCTCTACCGATTCTCGCGCAGGTTACGTTACTCACGAGAATATACGGGATTACGGAGAAAAATTTTAACACCTAGGCCAGGGAGACCGGCCTACAGCATCTAGAGTTAATAATAACAACAACACAGGAGGTAAAACATCAGGAGAAAAGATGCAACATAATTCAATAAAAGCCAGTATCCAATCGAATGAAGAACAGTGTTTCTAAGATAAATGTGTCGACGTATGTCAGATAGCGAGTGTCAGGTGCTACATTTTGTCCGTACTACTAATGTATGTGTGTGGATATCGAAACTTGAATAAGAAGAAAGCAAAGGACACCAAAACATGCTTTCTTCGTAGAATGCTAAGAATCCAAAAGGAAGACTAGAAATACCAAAACCCACATACCACTGCATTCAACACTCATACAGACAGACTGCTGCCCACGTGAGGACACGACAGTCATCATTAGTGATCACTTGTGAATACTTTCTGAAAAGGAATTGGAGATAATTGTGCAGCCAGGAAGATAAACGGATTAAGTGCCAAGGGATGATAAATCGGCTGATTCAAACTTCCTGTAACTGCCTTTAGCTAATAAAAAAAACTACAGTTAAAATAGCAATACAGTAGTTTTACCTTTACAACCCACAATAGTTTGATATATAATTCAACAAGTCTACTATCATATTAACATATGGAGCGCGTATGGGAATGTCCACAGTGCAGTGAAGTCAGTTCTTAACTCAACTTAACTCAACTCAACTCAACTCAACTCAACTCAAGTCATAACTGTGACACGCTTGTACTTCCTGCTTTCCGCCATCCACATTTATTTGGTCCGACGGCACGTTTTGCTTGGCACTGAATCTGTTAGGAGCCTACAAAGAGCGGTTCGGAAAGAACAATAGTAGATGGTCTGGTTCGTAGAAGAGGATACAGCCCGAAGATGTCAGTAGAGCAACCTTCTCCAAATACTTGCTGCATGATGACGATGGTAGACACAAGGGAACATTGCTAGAATGCTCGACGGGTTGGCAGAGTTCTGCAGGAGGACAAACAACTGCTGAATTCGTCAATAACTATACGTCCCCATAGTTGTAGCTGAACAAAAGCGCATGTCAATATTTTATTCCGGCTGAATAAATCAGGTCTGAGGTAAGATTAAGGTAAGGGTGCTTGTGCAGGTGAAGTTTTTGCCGACGAAGTTCCGTCATGCAATGACGAGACCACGACCTCGCTCGTCACTATTACCTGACTACAAGGTTTTGCTTCGGGCCATCTCTGACGTGTTCAGCAGCAAAGATGGGAAACATGAGCATGTTGTGTTGTCTTGAGGGAACTCAGTACTGCGATGACGTAAAACTCTACATCATGGAGTAAATTGGATGAGGGCGACGAGCGGAAAGCTGGCTCTTGATCCGGGAGCCTGTAATCAGAACTAGACTAAACAATAAACATTCCTGTGTCGTATTTGTAAATACCTGATGAGCATGGCACCTTAGTGAAATAATCATCGGCATAGTTAAGTAGCGAACGACATAGTTAATTAACGAACGACATAAGTAAGTAATGAATGGCATAGTTAATAAGTAATAAGTATCCTCCGAAGTCGGAGCGGGCTCGCCTGAATGGCGAGGGACACCGGTAAAAGGGAAAGTAAGCCCACACGCAAAATTCAGTACCTTACTACTTTAAACAGCGTGTAAGGACTACGCTTGAGTTTAAGCGAGCGAACAAAAAGAAAAAGAAGAAGAAGTAATCAGTGACGTAGCTAAATGATCAACGACATAGTTGAAATAATACATGTACATCAGTGAAAACATTTGGTGAGATGTACATTAGTGAAAACATTTGGTGAGATGTACACTAGTGAAAACATTTGGTGTATCTGTCTTATACACCTTTGCTCATCGTGGCATGTCAGTTGCCGAGGCATATGACAAGTTCACACGCCGTGTCGTTATCAGATTTGTTTGCATTCCTTGCTCTATTTTGCGCTTGTTAGTTCATGTCTTTCTGATTAGCAAAACGACTTGATTTTCAGAACAACTTGCAATAGGTTAAGAGTGTTGTGACATAGCAGTGGCAAAGAGCTTTGTTCAATTCTTTGTTCTTTATTCGTGTTCTCTTTTGGCGACTGACATTATGCCTTGTTTAATCTTCCGCATCTTTGACTGAGCTAAGGGTTTTGTGACGAGAGCTATTATTGCATTGTGGGCTTTAATAATTTTACAAGGAGGTCTCTACGATTATCTGGTTGTGAGAACCTTGTCTGGATGCACACGATGCCTTGTCTTTCCACAACGTTTTTGATGACTGAATGGCGAGACCTGGTCAAGAAGGTATTGGACTGGTCTGTCAATAGTGTTGTCCTAGGATAATTTCCACTTGAGGGAAGATCCCTAGATTGAGTCCACCCTGACTTGTAAAGTAGGGCCGAACATATGTTTGAGGAAGAGAAAGCAGCAATGAATGAAGGTAGTCAGGCAGCTAATACAGTAGTTTCTCAAAGTATATGCAACAAGTAAGAGTTTTACATCTTACGGCAACACATACTATTGATTCACTTGTTATGTTTACTTTACATGCCTACTTTACTTTGTCTACGTGATAACATGCTTACGTGAGAATATGTCACTTACTTTCATTTATTGCATGCATTTCTATTTCCGTGTTAGATGATCACTACTCTAATCTAGTTGCTTTACTTTTCTACGTACATCTACGTCACATACTTTTCTGAGCTTCTGTTTTCACCCTGTTCATTCCTGGTGGCCATTCGTCTATTCCAGAGTCACAGATGAGAGTGTCGAACTCTTCCAGCTCATGCAATGAACATCGGTAATTTGACCGGAGGTAATTTGATCGGCATAGATAGTTATTAATGTTGTTCAACGGCAAGGGAGGGAGGGGGCAAGGTGGGAAGGGTGAAGATTATGGATTGAAGTTTATTACAGTTGATACTGTGACGTATAATTCTAAACTTGTAAAACGACAGAGATTATGGTGGTCACTAGGACGGACACTTGCACTTCCAACCTCTTCAGCATTACCAAGAATAATATAGCGTGACAATGTCTGACACAGAGCTTTGTCACGTAGACAAGAGGACCACGGAGCATGATGTCAGCCCAAGTAATGACCGATTGGTGGCCACACGTACCAACATGTATGTAGCACAAACCATAGCTCACACTCTTTGATGCTTCATTATCTATCGCTGTCAGTAACAATATAGGTGGAGGGGGATTATGAGAAGACTTGTTTCATTGTAGCTATTTCACGAGCGAGGTTGAACCAGTCGCAATGGACACAGAAGTGCATTTGTTTTCAAACATATTAATCATATCTCTATGGTTCGAACGCAACTTTAGGAATTATATCTTACAACCCAGTATGTCGATCTAATTCCGAACGGACATCATTAGCTACAAAGCTTATATCCTCGGCTCATGAGAATCCCAGGACGCCGAATCCTTGAGCAGACAGGACAAATCCTGCCCAAGTAGAACACCGAGGAATATCTGTGGGGATATTTCACTGGCTACGACTAACAGCTTAATTTCTCGTGTAGACGTGAGATTACCGTCTCCGTTGCAGAACTCGCCTGGGGCCTTTCGGAGTGGTACAAATGTGGGAAAAAAAAATAGAGGCGTTAATTGACTTTCAGAATACCAGTTTAGGGCCCAGAGACAGGAAACAATTTGGATAACATAACTCCGTTTACTCGCAAGTCATCGGGGAGAGACAACCCATTTGAGATAACAAGAGAAATATTTTCGGTTAAGTACTTAACAATGATGGCTAGCTGGGTAGGGGTAAAAGGAGAAGTAAGACACATCCTTCCTTCGTTAGTCTACGGGACACCCGTGGGCAAGGTGGAGTGCCAGTTTAGCTCCCCCCCCCCCCCTATTAGGATTACGTGAAGCTATACGAGCAGGTGGTGGATGGAGTGTGAGAGCAGCCGGCAGATAGTTGTTGGTTATGGTCTACATCAGGGGTGGCCAACCTTTTCAGCAGGTGGGCTAAATTTCAGAAATAATATTTCCTGCCGGGCCACGGACCTAATTTTATTTATTGTTATTTATGTTTTATTGTTATTTATGTTTTGTTAATTAAAGTAAACAAGCAAGCGGGCTATATCTTCGACCACATCGTCGTTTCCCAGTAGGTGAGATCGTGGTCAAACGCTTACCTGGTTTAATGTTTAAAATAACAAAATAAAAAAAAAAACAAACAAACCAAGAAATGGATTTTTTTGTTGTTGTTGAAGAAAATAAAACATACTGATAATCAAACATATCTATTAGACAATTAAAACACATTTAAAAGTGAGACACCTGACTTTGTTTTGCAGAACTAAGTGCATCAAAATTGATCTCGACTGATGTTGTCGCTACACGCAAACAGTTTTCACAATGAACATCAGTAATTTGTGTTCTCACTTGTGATTTGATGTGCTTCATGCGACTAAAGCTGTTCACACGCATAAGTGTTTCCACATAGCGAAAACATCGACAGAGCATGTTTGTAAAACGTAGGATATTTATTCTTGTCCTAAATAAGTTTTATAGAACTCTTCCAAACCAACTTGATGAAATTTCTCCTTTAACTGTGTATCACAACACATTTCACAATGTTCCATTTGTAAGATTCCTGGTAATAAATTCACGTCTACCGCGAATGGCGTTGCAAATGCACAAACAAAAGAACATGATGTTTGTTTTGTTTTTGTTTTTTCTTTAAATCCTGAAATAGGTTTTAAAATTCAAAGTCATATATCAAAGAAGCGTATTTATCCGCCGCCTCCTGTGTGACGTTTGGTTGCAATGACAATGTAGGAAACTGAGTAAAGTTTTTTGTCCTCAACTGTTGTTCCCAAAGACCAAGTTTCATTTGAAATGCAGAAATATGATCATACATCTTATTAATTAATTGATCTTTCCCTTGTAGACGAGTATTAACGTCATTTAGGTGGCTAGTTATATCGACCAAGTCGCAAACCCCCTCTTTGTCTTCAAACCTCTGGGATACACTTTGACTTTCTTGCAAAGAATGATTGTATTTCTTGCTGCAAATCAAACACTTTTTTCAACATTTTGGCACTGGTCAGCCATCTTACTTCTGCATAAAATGTAACGTCATTATAATCTGAGTCCAAAGATTTTAGAAATTCTTGGAACTGACGGTGATTCAACCCGTTCGACATAATGGAGATCACTATTTTGACGACCACTTTCATGACTTGGTCCATTTTGAGGCACTTCGAACATAAATTCTCCTGATGAATAATGCAGTGAAAATTTAGCATTGAAGTATTACCGACTTTGGAGGCCTAATTTTCAACCAATTTTACTAAACCTTCGATTTCCCAACCATTGCTGGAGCACCATCCCTTGTTAAGCTCGATAAGTTGTTAAATTGTAACGAAAAGCGATTAAATTTCGATGTAACTGCCTCTAACACATCTCGTGACTTAGTAGTGTCCTTAAGTGGATACAGTGCCGCTAATTCTCCTGTCTTTTTAAAATGGACATCAACACCCCTGATATAAAGTTGCCAGTTGTTCAGTATCTGCCATATCTGGGCTTTCATCCAATGCTAGAGCATAAAATATAAACTTGGATGCTCGACTTTTCAAATTATCCTCAATATGTTTTCCAATGTCGTCCACACGCCTAGTAATAGTCTGACGAGACAGACTTATTTTTGAGAAATCCTTCTTCTTTTCTGGACACAGAATTTCAAAGACGCTCTCCAAACATTCCTTAACCATTTCACCATCTGAATATGGCTTCGATGTTTTTGTTAGTATCATGGCTACTGCATAACTAGCTTTTACATAGCATGTTAATTCTAAATCCGCTCTAGTAAATATCTTTTGTTGTGCAGAATTTTTAAAAAAAAGTCAATATATATATATAAATAAATATATATAAATACAAAATATATATTTGCATGTTTAGTCTCGTCGTGCCGTTTGATCTAATTCCGAACGGACATCATTAGCTACAAAGCTTATATCCTCGGCTCATGAGAATCCCAGACGCCGAATCCTTGAGCAGACAGGACAAATCCTGCCCAAGTAGAACACCGAGGAATATCTGTGGGGATATTTCATTGGCTACGACTAACAGCTTAATTTCTCGTGTAGACGTGAGATTACCGTTAAACAAAAAACAGATTCGTTGCATATCATGCTTATGGGCTTTGTTTTAATTCCACGAACATGGAAAGCATTTGGTGGTCACAATACCAACTCCCATGTGTTGCCGGGGTCCATAAGGGAAGCAAAGAATAGCAACACTGTAGCCTACCAAGCATGTCGTAAGAGGCGACTAAGGAGGCTTGATGGTTCCGTCGCCCTGCGTGAGTGCGTGGCGCGACACTGTGAGCTGTGAGTTTCGTGTGAAGTGCTTTTGAATCTGCCCAAGTTTATTTTATTTTTTTGGAACGTGACTGCATGTTCGGAGCGATGGCAGGTGGCTATGTCCCAGAGTTGACCGGTTTTTGCCTTATGCAGAAATGCGTGGCTGCTGGGCTTCTGGTTGACTGCCACTGCCGTCGGTGATGAACTGTATTTTCGTGGACTGTGTGGGTGAACATCTAGGAAACATCCAGATAGGAAAATGACTGCCGATTCCATCAGAGATGAATTGGGTGTTTCGTGGGGGACTGGTGTGTTGACATTCTGGCGGCGGCATTATGCACAGTGTATCTGTGCGGGCTGTTGTTTGTCGAGACTCCTGTCTTTTCCACTTTTCACATTGGGCAGTGGGGAGCGTTTTGTGTGATATTCACTGGCACAGGAACGGAGCATAATGGGGACGACCCGTTGCTGTGAAGTTGGAACTGCGACTAACTAACTAACTAACTTGCCAAAAAACCTTAACAACAATGAAAGAAAACACAATAAGAAAGAGATCTGGTGGTCAGACCCCCCGGCCAGGCACGTAAGATACCACTGGGGAAGAGTGTGATGCAAGCGCCAGTACTAGTAATTGTGATGACGGAGAATTAGTGAGCATCGCTGGAGAGGCAAGGGGCATTTTAAAAATGAAAATGGAAGTCTTTTCATATATTCTTATATAGACGACGGTGGCCAGAGTGGCGTGGCATTCTATTTAAATAAAACAACAGCAAAAGCTTTAATTGGATATAATACAGTCAATGATAGAATCATCACTATCAGACTTAAAGGCCATTAAACACACACACACACACACACACACACACACACACACACACACACACACACACACACACACACACAACTATCATATATATATATATACACCTACATAAATAGCAGAGAAGGACGACACTGAAATCTTTTACAGCACACTGCGAGACACATTAGATAAGATTGGTCATAATGACATAACAATAAAAATGGGAGATTTTAATGCAAAAGTAGGTACAGGAAGAGCTGAAAATGAGAGACACATTTTATGAAAATTTGGATATTGAAATAGAAAGGATGCAGGTGACAAATTAATCGCATTTTGCATGGAAAATGAGTTAACGATAGCCAGCACACGTTTTAAAGATCACCCAAGAAGATTCTTCACATGGAAGTCCCCTGACAGTATTACCAAAAATCAGATATATTATATTTTAATACAAAGAAGATGGAGATCAAGCAAAGACCAAACGAAGTGCGGACTATGCTACAGATAATCAGTTATTAGAAGTAGATGTGAAAGTAAAACTCAAAAAGCTTACCCGAGGACCAAGGCCACTTTCCGTTTTGATCTCACAAAAAATACCAGAATTATACAACGTAGAAGTGAAAAATCGTTTTTGTGCATTGATGTCTATAAAGTAGGAAATGACACCTGATGAATTGGCAAGCATTGAATCTTGAAAGCACCCACTATAGGTAGAAATACTGACGATACCTCTGAACACTCCCGTTCAACTACCATAGAAATATGGAATAGATTAGCTCGCCTTGTCAAAGCTGTCTGAAATTGCCTTTCTACCTACCGTTTGCTTTTAAGTATTATTTGTTTACAATCTATTTTTCTGCCAACATAATTTCTGCACTATTTGTCAATGCCTCTGTCTATGGCTCCGAAATTACTTGTGAATTGCCTAGCTGTCATTGTCTTTGCTCCATTATTTAGAATCAGGAGATAACCCACATCTCTATCAATATATCTTGATAACAGCAGCCAAAGATCTAATTCGGACCTAAAATAAGCAACAACAGCAATGGATTACACCAGGCACGCTAGAATTAATAAAACAACGAACCGAACTGAAACAGACAGGAAGAGAAACCGATAACATCAGAATGGAGTATAAATCTTTAACTTGAAAAATAAGAAAGAACACAAGAATAGACAAAAACAGTATATACGAGATTTTGGAAATAGAATAGAGCAATATCATAAGAATGGAAGATATTACGAAATTTTCAAAGTAATGAAGTTATTGACAAGAAATGTTCAACCTCAATTAAATACTATCTGTTACAAATTGGTAAATACCATAAAGGAATGTAGAAAAATCATAGAAAAATTGAAGGAATACTGCAGTGGAATGTGTGATATGAATGAATGTGACGATATTGTCACAAAGTGTTATGACAGAGTGACAGATAGAAGTTGCTGTGGTTGTATCTAGTGGTATGTGTACGTATGAACAGCTATAGCAACTGGAAAACACACCGTTTCGCGCACATCATTTTTTATTAATGACACAGGTCTATGATGAAACAAAACATGACAGAATTTCCAGGCACAGTCTCAGTATAGATACATGTACACACTTAATTTCCTCGGAGTGTTTCCTGTGTTCACACTCCCTGAATGCCTGGCTGAGATTTCCTCCTCAGCCCAGATCCCGACTAACTGGCTAGTTCCCTTTATTGTAGTCCAGACACTACTGCAGCTAACAGCCTCGATAAGTCTCCAATACTTAGCCTCAGAACTCTACTGATCCCTCTGAAGTCTCATTGACTTAACTCAACTCCGAATTCCTCTGTACTAGGCCAGACCTCAGTCCTCCACTGTCTGCCCAAACCTCACTGTCCTTAATTTTTCCAAACTTATCTTTTTATCCCCTCTTCGCGGACCTCCCATGAACCACACCACTTAACCCTTTTCAACCTCAATCTACATTCCACCACCATTACATTTTAGGTTTCCCTTTGTCTCTTATTCTGCTATCATGTATTAGCATCTCATGAGTGACCTCCTCTTAGCCCGTACGAGTTCTAACAATCCCTGTGTTGGGTCTTACCCATTGTTCTAGAGCAGTGGTTCTCAACCTTTTTTGGCCCATGCCCTCTTTTACCATATGTTCAGAACGTCATTCCCCCTCCCCTTTCGAATTTCCTCCCTATAAATCTCCCCGCCCTTACACAGTATACATAAAAATGGAAGCTAAAGTTAATAACACATACTAGAACAAGTCTAGACATCTACATAAAACGTGATTTGCTGGTCTAATTATATTATAAAAATAATTTCATTAGGGCGATAAGTACAGAATCGTAAAATTTAAAGGGAAAAACAATATTAAGTAACTGGTTCTTGTATTGATACGATCTTGAAATAATCTTAATTCCCCCCCCCCCCCCTGGAAACCCTAAAATCCCCCCCCCCCCGGGGGATTCTTCACCGGTTGAGAACGACTGTTCTAGGGTTTCTTAATCGACTTCTCTGACCTCACATCCACTCTACTCTCACGTATTCTTATGCGCCTTCGTGCCTTAGCCTGACATCTCCGTGATATATACTCCATTGTTGTTAGAGCTAGGTCAGTCAGTCAGGTCTTAGTCAGATATGACTGAGCTACCGTATAACAGTAGACGGTACTACCTGGTTTCTGTTAGCGCCGAACGTTGGGCGGCGTTTACAAAACCCGACACCCCACATTGTGCCAACGGCTTCGGGCGGAAGAGCGTAATTGGGAGGGTACAAGCCTTACCCTGGTGCGAGGAAATGCAAGCTAAAGACAAAATTGTCATGGCAGGGCAGACCAGGCCCTAAGCCTTGGTTGGCGACTGGTCTAGGATCGAAGCTCCGACAGGCGGACAGTTAGAGCATTGCTTTGCTGATCCGGCAGCTTCTGCAGCTTGTCTTGTTCCAGATGTAGGGGTGTTACCTTTCCTCTGGAGTGAACTAGGCAGGCCGAGAGAGGGATCATGCTGCATGGGCAACACATGATCTCTATATTTTAGCCCAGGCTTTGTGCTATGGAGAGGCAATATATGCCTTTTTAAAGCACAAACTATCGTCTGTCAAGACGGCAAGGTGCCAATGAGTGTTAGAGCCAATCTTTGTATTGAAATTTCTATCTCCACCTTCTGACCTAACACTCGTCTCATTCTTCTTTGACCCTGTTACCCCTACTATTATTAGAAAATTCTTAGCTAGTACAATGACCCCAGTTTTTTTTTTTTTTTGGTACACCCATGCATTTTACAGATATGAATGAGATACATGAACCACCAATGACAGCAGAAACAGAAAATGAACCCTCATTAGATGAAATTGCATGGGCAATACAGAACCTGAAGAATGGTAAATCACCAGTATGTAGAAAGATATGGAAATATGGAATATAATAGCTCGCCTTATGACAACCTTGTCAAAGCTGTCTACAATTGCCTTTCTACCTACCGTTTGCTTATTGCGTGGTGGTTGGTTTCATTCCAGCTTCTTGCACCCATTGACGAAATGACCGTTTACTCAAACCCAATATATGCACTGTTCATTTCTCGGTATTTGTAATAGTATGAAACATTTTCCTGCGATCAGGTTCTCTACAAAAAATATGTGTGCAATAGGGATTCTTTGAAGTGTAAAAAAACTTTACATTCAATCCCATTTAACAATATTCACGCTGATGTAAGGGATAGATGGTAAGATTTATAAAATAATCACGTTTCATGAAAGCTCCCACTATAGGCAGAAATATTGATGACACCTCTGAATTCTCCTGTTTCACTACGTGAGGTCCTTGTCATTAGGTCACGAGAAAATTCACTACCGAACGCTGATGTTTCCGTGTAATACATTTCATAATATGCACTTCATCTCTGACCCGTAAATTATATACCGCATATAAAGAAACATAGAAATCTGCTCTAAAATCTCCAGAATCAAATTTTTTTTTTTGGGTGGACATAATGATGAGGTTATATGCCAAATCTCATCATTTTCCCTCAGGTGGTTACTGAGATATGGCTTTTTATATGGCGGAAAATAAATATAAACAGACTATATAACAATGACTGTCTGTTTAACTGTCAAGGTTAAAGCTGGAAACGCTGGGTCACACTTGATGCTTGTGTTAACATATACTTGCTAAGTTTTACTGTGTTAATTTCCGTTGCTATTATTTTAAATCTTTTCTCTCGGTGTCTTTTATTGTGCTGTTTCCTTACGTTTGCTTTATAGTAGATTTGCTTTTACTGTTAATTATTATTTCCATATCCTATATACACACATGCGCGCACACACACATACGCAAACACGCCGGCACACACATATAATTATATTTTAAAGTTGTGCGTTGTTTAATATCACAACTTCGTTGCCATTTTCGCACAGTGTACCTATCGTACATATCGCTATTAGCCGTAAAAAGGTAAATATATAGATAGTTAGTCGCGGTTCCAACTTCACGGCAAAGCGTTGCCACATCATATTCCATTCCGGTGCCAGTGAATATCACACAAAATGCTCCTCGCTGCCCCATGTGAACAATGGAACAGGCATGAGTCTCGACAAACCAACAGCCCGCACAGGTATACTATGCATAATGCCGTTGCCAGAATGCCAACGCAGGTTGATATATGATAAATATTAACAGGCTTACATTTCTAATATAGTCGTATTTATAATGTACTATTTCCTAATATAATTTAATTGTCACTATTTACTGCCACATCATGTCTTGTAGCTGGTCGCTGAATGTCAGTGTTAGTCTAAAGATGACTTGCACGGACATTCACATGATGTTAGGCTTCTCATAATTGTATGATCTATACAGTTAAAGCTGCATATGTTCGTGTTATTTTATATTGTTTATGATCTATACAGAAAGTCAAAACAAAGGTCTTAGTCTGAATTATAACAAAGAAACAATTATCTTCCCAAAGTGAATGGAACCAGTCGGTAATAACTTAATGTATTACAGTTTTTGAACAATGTAATAACAGCAGGCAGTTAATTATCTGGAGAAGCTGTATCGCGTGCACAATGAGGCCATGGGACTTATATGCATAGTCTTTCTGTTGGCCTGGATGCGCTGCATTCCACTTTGATCCACAATTGTACCTTATAGATTTCTTGGCCTCTCTTGACAGAGGTTATATCAGAGTGAGGCAGTTTTCCATTGTCCTTAACGTCTGCCTCTTTATTTCCAGGTATGTAACAAAGTGATGGGATCCATTGTACTACAATCCTTTTAGATTTCTGACATGGTCAATGAAGTGCTGTTCATATGTCTGCTAGTTCAACTTTTAAGTATTATTTGTTTACAACTCTTGGTTTGTTCTGTCAATATCATTTCTGCACTACTTGTCAATGCCTCTGTCTTCGCTCCGAAATTACTTGTGAATTTCCTAGCTGTCATTGTCTTTGCTCCATTATTCAGATTCAGGAGATTCCCTCCACCTCTATTTTCCATTTAAAAAAAATCGATCCGTCTAAATATACACGAGGCTAGATACTGCGCGGGTTATGTCATTCTATGTAGTTTATAAATGGTTGTCTTATTTCTGTTTCATTCTGAAAGTTCTTGTTCTCCATAATAATAATTTGCTGCTACCGTTGTCTTCAAGCTGGAAACATGTGCTTATTCACAATGGGTTTGGTGTTTGATGTGGTCAGTACCACGTATGCTAACTGTACTTCCTAGAAGATTTCCTGGCACCTACCCATGTTAGACTGGGTCATTCAGAGCCCCGGTCATTTAACTACCCATGATAGGCTTGGTCATTCAGAGCCCAGGTCAGTTAACTACCCATGTAAGGCTGGGTCATTCAGAGCCCAGGTCAGTTAACTACCCATGATAGGCTGGGTCATTCAGAGCCCAGGTCAGTTAACTACCCATGATAGGCCGGGTCATTCAGAGCCCAGGTCAGTTAACTACCCATGATAGGCTGGGTCATTCAGAGCCCAGGTTAGTTAACTACCCATGATAGGCCGTGTCATTCAGAGCCCCGGTCAGTTAAATACCCATGATAGGCTTGGTCATTCAGAGCCCCGGTCAGTTAACTACCCATGATAGGCCGGGTCATTCAGAGCCCAGGTCAGTTAACTACCCATGCTAGGCTGGGTCATTCAGAGTCCCGGTCAGTTAACTACCCATGATGGGCTGGGTCATTCAGAGCCCAGGTCAGTTAACTACCCATGATAGGCTGGGTCATTCAGAGCCCAGGTCAGTTAACTACCCATGATAGGCCGGGTCATTCAGTGCCCCGGTCAGTTAACTACCCATGATAGGCTGGGTCATTCAGAGCCCAGGTCAGTTAACTACCCATGATAGGCCGGGTCATTCAGAGCCCAGGTCAGTTAACTACCCATGATAGGCTGGGTCATTCAAAACCCCGGTCAGTTAACTACCCATGATAGGCCGGGTCATTCAGAGCCCAGGTCAGTTAACTACACATGATAGGCTGGGTCATTCAGAGCCCCGGTCAGTTAACTACCCGTGATAGGCTGGGTCATTCAGAGCCCAGGTCAGTTAGCTACCCATGATAGGCTGGGCCATTCAGAGCCCAGGTCAGTTAACTACCCATGATAGGCTGGGCCATTCAGAGCCCTGGTCAGTTAACTACCCATGTAAGGCTGGGTCTTTCAGAGCCCCGGTCAGTTAACTACCCATGATAGGCCGGGTCATTCAGAGCCCAGGTCAGTTAACTACCCATGATAGGGTGGGTCATTCAGAGTCCAGGTCAGTTAACTACCCATGATAGGCCGGGTCATTCAGAGCCCCGGTCAGTTAACTATCCATGATAGGCTGGGTCATTCAGAGCCCAGGTCAGTTAACTACCCATGATAGGCTGGGTCATTCAGAGCCCAGGTCAGTTAACTACCTATGATAGGCTGGGCCATTCAAAACCCCGGTCAGTTAACTACCCATGATAGGCCGGGTCATTCAGAGCCCAGGTCAGTTAACTACCCGAGATAGGCTGGGTCATTCAGAGCCCCGATCAGTTAACTACCCGTGATAGGCTGGGTCATTCAGAGCCCAGGTCAGTTAGCTACCCATGATAGGCTGGGTCATTCAGAGCCCAGGTCAGTTAACTACTCATTATAGGCTGGGCCATTCAGAGCCCTGGTAAGTTAACTACCCATGTAAGGCTGGGTCATTCAGAGCCCAGGTCAGTTAACTACCCATGATAGGCTGGGTCATTCAGAGCCCCGGTCAGTTAACTACCCATGTAAGGCTGGGTCTTTCAGAGCCCCGGTCAGTTAACTACCCATGATAGGCCGGGTCATTCAGAGCCCAGGTCAGTTAACTACCCATGATAGGCTGGGTCATTCAGAGCCCAGGTCAGTTAACTACCCATGATAGGCCGGGTCATTCAGAGCCCAGGTCAGTTAACTACCCATGATAGGCTGGGTCATTCAGAGCCCAGGTCAGTTAACTACCCATGATAGGCTGGGTCATTCAGAGCCCCGGTCAATTAACTACCCATGTAAGGCTGGGTCATTCAGAGCCCAGGTCAGTTAACTACCTATGATAGGCTGGGTCATTCAGAGCCCAGATCAGTTAACTACCCATGGTAGGCTGGGTCATTCAGAACCCCGGTCAGTTAACTACCCATGTAAGGCTGGGTCATTCAGAGCCCAGGTCAGTTAACTACCCATGATAGGCTGGGTCATTCAGAGCCCAGGTCAGTTAACTACCCATGATAGGCTGGGTCATTCAGAGCCCAGGTCAGTTAACTACCCATGTAAGGCTGGGTCATTCAGAGCCCAGATCAGTTAACTACCCATGATAGGCTGGGTCATTCAGAACCCCGGTCAGTTAACTACCCATGTAAGGCTGGGTCATTCAGAACCCCGGTCAGTTAACTACCCATGATAGGCTGGGTCATTCAGAGCCCAGATCAGTTAACTACCATGTTAGGCTGGTGTCATTCAGAACCCCAGGTCAGTCTAAACTACCCATGATAGGCTGGGTCATTCAGAGCCCCGGTCAGTTAACTACTCATGATAGTCTGGGTCATTCAGAGCCCCGGTCAGTTAACTACCCATGATAGGCTGGGTCATTCAGAGCCCAGGTCAGTTAACTACCTATGATAGGCTGGGTCATTCAGAGCAGAGGTCAGTTAACTACCCATGATAGGCTGGGTCATTCAGAGCCCAGGTCAGTTAACTATCCATGATAGGCTGGGTCATTCAGAACCCAGGTCAGTTAACTACCCATGATAGGCTGGGTCATTCAGAGCCCCGGTCAGTTAACTACCCGTGATAGGCTGGGTCATTCAGAGCCCAGGTCAGTTAACTACCCATGATAGGCCGGGTCATTCAGAGCCCAGGTCAGTTAACTACCCATGATAGGCTGGGTCATTCAGAGCCCCGGTCAGTTAACTACCCATGATAGGCTGGGTCATTCAGAGCCCAGGTCAGTTAACTACCCATGATAGGCTGGGTCATTCAGAGCCCCGGTCAGTTAACTACCCATGATAGGCTGGGTCATTCAGAGCCCAGGTCAGTTAACTACCCATGATAGGCTGGGTCATTCAGAGCCCAGGTCAGTTAACCAGAAAATATAGTCCTGCCTCGACGGGGATTGAAACACGCGAGTACCGTTTCGACAGCAATCAGACTACCCACTGAGCTAGCTACAACGGCTCCCACATGTAGACGTGTCATCTTTGTTTAAATTACGATTTGTTCATGGAATACTAGAGCCAGCACAAGGCCCCGTGTTCGTGTGTGTTTTGCATGTTAACTATGCTTGGTAAGTACAATGTGGATGTCTGCCTCACACACATAGTGAACAGTTTGATTTATCTCTCTGTAACATATAATGTTCGGATGTCCGCTTCACACACATTCTGAACAGTATGATCTAGTTAGTTAGTCGACAGATCATCCCCATTGCACATCGAATCATTCAGTCCTTAAGTGCTCGGATCCCCTCCTCAGTAAATCCCGCAGCGTGTAGCGGCTAACGACAGCAATTCTGTGTTGGTCTTCTTTGGCTTCCTGCGTAGTGTAGACGGTTTGGCCATACCTCTATTAATTTGCTGTTCTTGAATCCTGACCATGGTTGTAAATTCACAATCATTACTTAGTTCTTGTGAACGACTTACTTCTCGTAAAGCATTCAGAATGTCAGAGTGGTCCTTGGCTCTTCCGCCTTCCACAGTAGCCTTACCTGCGAGCTTGTCAGTCCGCTCATTTCCTTGTACACCCGCATGCTCTGGCACAAAAATGAAACTAATCTTTGCTAACCGAGACCAACTGCAGAGACAGTAACCACTCTCTTTGGATCCACCCCATCTCTATCTTCTTGAGCATGCTCATTGAGTCACTATGGAAACATGCCCAAGTGAATGTCTGTGTCTCGAGCCATGTTATTGCTTCAATAGTCAGGCTACTTGTGTTCAAAGCAACAGCACCAGAATCTTCTTTCACAATTCTCCCCCCGGCCTGAGCCGAAAAGCCCATGAACTTCTCACTCATCAAACGACCAACCCATCCGTGTAAATGACAGCATCACCTTCTAAAGAATTCTCGAAAATCAATGTCTGTACTTCCGCCTCAATAGCAGCCGGATTTTTCTTGTCTGCATTATCTGTCTAGTTGGATTCAAACTGAAAAAGACATACATAAATCTGTTGGCACTTGTATCCATTCCTAGCCAGGTTCTAAGTCTTCAAGTGAACACACCTTTTGAATAATCTCTTCGGCTTGACCCATCCACGACTATCCTCTTTGTAACCTGCTGCCCTTTTACCTTCTTAATTTCACTATGCAGTGGATGTTGTGTGCTTGAATTGACTCTGAGGTAGGCACGTGCTCTGAAAATATGTATTCTGTCCCCAGTGGTTGGAACATTAAGAAGATAGCGCATCGCCATGCATGCTGTAACACTTGTACATCCAAGACTAATAAACACATAGAGAACAGTGTCAACTATATCTCTATAAGACATGGATTTATGATGTCTGCCTCACACACATAGTGAACAGTATGATCTATCTCTCTGTAGCATATGCCGTCTCCCCCTCCCCTTCGCCGGTCTCCCTGGAGAAGGCGTTAATGACTTTCTCCGTAATCCCGTATATCCACAGTGGGGAATACAACTGCTGAAGATTCGGTAGCCGGATCGCATCGCGTTGGTTACTTACGGTGGTTTGTGTGCCGGTCGCTTAGAAAGTAATGGCAAACTACTGAGCGTAATCTTGACAAGAACATTAATAGCAGCTGAAAAATGCTGGTGTTGACTGCAACGTCCTGTAAGGGATATGCAACTTTAAAAACAACAACAATAACACATTAGTCCAAAGATCAATTAATTAAAAAAAGGTCAATATCACCGAATGGATAAGAGCCCTCGCTCTTAAACGTCTGGTGCCCTGATGCCAAGGTAGCGGACTCAATCCCTACTCCGGTCAGTTAGACAAAGCATTTTGACTTCTCGTCCTTGACTTGGGGACATACATTACAAGTACCTCTGAAGTCGGAGTGGGTTCTCCTGTTGGCAAGGACACTGGTAAATAGGGAAAGCTACACACGCACAAACCAGTTCAGTGCACTAGAAACAGTAATACGTGTAGGAACTACGCTTGAGTTCAAAGCACAAGAAGGCTAAAATGAGAAATCCATGATAGTAATTGGATTCCGTGTAGCTCTGACTATACAGGCTCTGGGACGACGAGCTGTTCCTGGGATGTCAAGTAGCTCTGACTATACAGGCTCTGGGACGACGAGCTGTTCCTGGGATGGCAAGTAGCTCTGACTATACAGGCTGTGGGAGGAAGAGCCTCATCAACTTGGTACCAGACATTCGTATGCTGCTCCTGGGATGGCAAGTAACTCTGACTATACAGGCTGTGGGAGGAAGAGCCTCATCAACTTGGTACCAGACATTCGTATGCTGCTCCTGGGATGGCAAGTAACTCTGACTATACAGGCTGTGGGAGGAAGAGCCTCATCAACTTGGTACCAGACATTCGTATGCTGTTCCTGGGATGGCAAGTAACTCTGACTATACAGGCTGTGGGAGGAAGAGCCTCATCAACTTGGTACCAGACATTCGTATGCTGTTCCTGGGATGGCAAGTAGCTCTGACTATACAGGCCTGTGGAGGAAGAGCCTCATCAACTTGGTACCAGACATTCGTATGCTGTTCCTGGGATGGCAAGTAACTCTGACTATACAGGCTGTGGGAGGAAGAGCCTCATCAACTTGGTACCAGACATTCGTATGCTGTTCCTGGGATGGCAAGTAACTCTGACTATACAGGCTGTGGGAGGAAGAGCCTCATCAACTTGGTACCAGACATTCGTATGCTGTTCCTGGGATGGCAAGTAGCAGTGGAAGGGAGCTGAGGACACAGTTACTTTATACGAACGCACCTGGTATATATGATTACCACATACTTCACATCTCTGCTGGAATACGTTGAATGGAATAATTGTTACTGTTCACGCAGTGAGGACTTAGGAAACTGTCACTGTCACCACGGCCCGGTGGAAAGACTACATTGTTTGCCAGTTCCCCGGCCTCACGTGTTTTCATTCCCACATTGTCTGTGTTGGACTTCCGGTCCCCAACATGGCGGTTAGGCATTGAACCGTTAAGGCCTCTGGCGTGTTTATGCTTGTGGCTACGGTTTGCATTCGCATTTTCCTCATGTTGGACTGGTAGTACATTGTTCCGTCGCCCTGCTACTGAGTGAGTGCGTGGCGCGACACTGTGAGCTGTGGAACTCGTGTGGAATGCTTTTAAATTTGTCCGCTGTTGTTTGCACAGCTAACTGCATGTTCTGATCAATGGCCGGCTGTCGCTGAATTGACTGGTTTGTCTTTTTGGTTCACGAGTGCATTTTTCAGGAGACTCTTGGGAGTCCTCGCTGGAGCTACGGAGTTTGTGATTTGTGCGGCGCTTTCGGCGGGTTGCCCTTCGGAAAGAGACCGAGCCATGTGGGATAAAACCCGGGTCATTGAAGTCTTTCTGATGACTGCCGATTCTATCGACGATGAACTGTATTTTTCGTGGAGGACTTTTGTTTTAGCATTCTGGCGGCGGCATTATGCACAGTGTATCTGTGCGGCCTGTTGGCTTGCCGTTACTCCTGTCTATTCCACTTTTCACAATGGGCAGTGAGGAGCATTTTTTTGTGATATTCACTGGCACAGGAAAGGCGCATAATGGGGACGTCCCGTTGCAGTGAAGCCAGCCAGCCAGCAAGCCAACCAACCAAAAAACCAACCAACCAACCAAAAAACCAACCAACCAACCAACCAACCAACCAACCAACCAACCAACCAACCAACCAACCAACTAACTAACTAACTAACTAACTAACTAACTAACTACTAACTGACTAGCTAATTAACTAACTAACTAACTGACTAGCTAATTAACTAACTAACTAACTGACTAGCTAATTAACTAACTAACTAACTGACTAGCTAATTAACTAACTAACTGTGAACATGGGGCCAGATTCGACCCCTGTCTTACATTACCGTTCTTTCTGAACCCTGTTATTATATTTCAGCTTCCGAGGCATGATGGTGTCAGTGAGTCAGGATGCTTAGATAGTCATATCTCATGGAATGTCGTATTTTTCGGCTTTCTGATCCACTGTATTCTAAGAATCTGTCTGGAACAATTAAGTTAAAAACACTCGGCTTTCTCCTTCAGCGATGTCTAAATAAATGGTCCAGCACTGACATCCCATGTTACCACACCAAAGATGAGTGTTCACAAACATGTCCCTTTAATGTGTTTGCTGTCATCGGTTTGTTCTGCCTATGAGTACTGTTTAATCTCTGAATTACCAGCTTCACAGTGACGTGTACTCTGCCTATGAGTACTGTTTACTCTCTGAATTGCCATCTCATTATGACGTTTGCTCTGCCTTTGAGTGAACTGTTTAATCTCTGAATTACCAACCTCACTGTGACGTGTACTCTGCCTATGAGTACTTTTTAATCTCTGAATTGCCATCTCATTGTGACATTTGCTCTGCCTTTGAGTGAACTGTTTAATCTCTGAATTACCAGCTTCACTGTGACGTGTACGCTGCCTATGAGTACTGTTTAATCTCTGAATTGCCATCTCATTGTGACGTTTGCTCGTCCTTTGAGTGAACTGTTTAATCTCTGAATTACCAACCTCACTGTGACGTGTACTCTGCCTATGAGTACTGTTTAATCTCTGAATTGTCAGCATCACAATGAAGTGTGCTCTGCCTACGAGTACTGTTTAATCTCTGAATTGTCAGTCTGTCTGTGACGTTTGCTCTGCCTATGAGTACTGTTTAATCTCTGAATTACCAGCCTCACTGTGACGTTTGCTCTGCCTATGAGTACTGTTTAACCTCTGAATTGCCAGTCTCACTGTCACTTCTTGTGAACAGTGCTGTAACACTGCTGTTAGTCACAGAGCTAGGATATTCATCGTGTGAGATATTGTCCTTGTATTTTTCATTACTTATTGTAATTTGTGGTTGACATATAATTTTATGGGTGGAGATTATTTTCTTTTAAGTTCAGAAACATATTTCTATCTTTACTGTGCCGTCTGAAAGACAGAATTAACTATTCCAATACCTTGCTTGACACAGTTTGATACCAGGATCGTGTCTTCTGTTTTATGTTCTGGAAATGGATTTTCACCAATCAAGACTGGATAAAAATAGTCTTGTCTCTAGATTGTTGATTTCTGATTACATAATCTGATTACATGATTACCAGCATGCTGGTGTGCTGGGGAATGAACAGACGGACAGATTGGCTGGCTCGGCAGAACTTGGTGGAGTATTGATGCATGACAAGGCAGATGTGGTTGCGGCTTTGTGGGAGCACGTGCACACCTCGGAGGAGCAAATAGATCACCATATTCTGGTTAGAATGAGGCAGCGAGGAGTGATGAGGGGATCTGGCCGATGCTCGACGCTCAGAGGAAAGGCGAGACGGACATATAATCAGATTGCTACTGGAACTATTAGTGTTGGAACTCTTCGCTGGTTGCTGAGGATGGGGACGGAGCGCTTATGGGAATGTCCCGAATGCTGTGATGTCGGTTCCTAGATCAATCAATCAATGAATCAATCTGATTACATTTTGTGCATAAATGTTGAGCATGTATGGGGAGGGAATGCAGCCGTATCTTATCCTCATCCCATTTGCAGCTCACACCAGTTTGACGTTTCATCTGAAAGTCTGACTGCTGCTTGATTATTTATTATTTCAATTAAGTGGGTCAATTGTGGCGGAAACCGTATGTCTCTCATGATGTTCCACTTCCCGATGTTGTACACAGTGCAACTATGAAGTTCTACAGTGCATCCTCTACATTTCTCCAAGATGGCTATCAAATTGAAGGTATTTCCATTGTACCCCTGCACTGTCTGAAACCTGCATACACTTTCTGTATTCCATATTTTAACTTTCTTTCAATCCTCTTCATGATGATTCGCCAGAGGACTTTGTTAGAATGACTTACTAAGGCAATAGTGCTTCTGTTAGTGCCCATCTTACATTTCCTATCTCTGAGAGAGCTATGTTGATTCCTCTATTTTATGCTTTCCGCTTTGTTAGCGATTTCCAGATCTTTACACAAAGTGAGTTATAGATAATTATGCTGGCTTCCTCCTTCAGCCTGGTTAGTTCAGCCGGTCACAGCCTGGTGACTGTCCTTTCTTTAGACGGTGTTACTGATCGTATGGTTCTTGTTCTTTCTCTTCGCTTTCATGTATATCATCTGAGTTCTTTGTCGTATCTTCACAAATTTATCCACAGTACCCCTTGTGATATATGCTTAATTTCTGTTAAAGCAGTGTCATTTCTAACATTTTCAACGTCTAATGATGGTTGTATTTCGTATCTTAATGTTCCGATTTCATTTAACATATCTCCATCTTCCCCCGGAGATATTCAATTATATAACAAGTGTTCACTATAAACTGTTTATTATTTTCTGTGATCGCACTTCTGATTTTTCTCGTTTAGTTTGTGTATGTATGTATACCCCTCATGTGCTTTAATGTTCTTCTTTCTTCTGATAATTAACCTGAATGTGTCCTCTGTGACATAGCGCTTCTTCTTGTATACAGATTTAGGAATCATGCTGTGAGCTGATGAGATGAGCATGTCTCTCGCTTGTGTGGCTAGCTCATTAGATGACGCGTCTTGTATCCTTACTGCACACAGATGTATCATTACTGCACTCACAGCTATTCTCAGGGAAGACAGAACACACCATGGCGGATATTCTCACAGACAATTACTGCAATCGTTTCTCATGTTAGACACAATAAACAGAAATAAAACGGGGGATAATTGGCAGTGTACTGGTCTCCATGGTGAAGGTCTTACGGGTGCGATTCGTAATCCCGTATACCCGGGTTCGAAACACAGTGATGCTGATTTTTTTTTTCTCTCGAAAAAACGTATAGGTGCCGGTCGTTCAGAAAGCAAAGGCAAATTACTGAACGGTAAAACTTGCCCAAATATTACGAACAGCCAAAATGCTGGGGTTGACTGCTACGTCCTGTAAAGGACATGCAACTAAATTCTTTTTAATTTGCAGTGTATTAAATGGTGAAATTAACTAACAGAAAACATCTTAAACATCATCTGACAGAAAATAGTTTTGGCATCTCGGTCATTGAGACTTTAGACCTGCTCAGGGAAAACATGGCGGCTTTAAATATAGGGTATCTATTTTTCGGCACACTGAAATACACTTGTTTCTCCAGCGAGGTATTATGGTCATATGGAGGCGGCGAGTTCGAATCCTAGTGTGACTACAATAGGTTTCATTGTTTATATTGTGTTGTATTAGGAACGTTCATTTGAAACTCGTTCCAATGGTTTTATTACAAAAGCATGAAAGAAACATTAACAGGTGTGGTAGAATTAAACAAAGCATTAATTTTGAATGAATTATGCACCGTGGATACTGCTCGTAGAAAAACTAAGAAGTATAAACGGGGAATAGCAAAGTCCATATGAATATCGATACATGAAGCCCATAATCGGGCACTCTCACGATGTTTATACTTCACCTCGACACCGCAAGTTACAAGAGGAACATGATGAGATGAGATGAGATATGCACCATGGGTTGGTCAGAAGAAATCGCCGTAGGCATTGAGGCAAGCATCCAATTGCTTAGGTAGGCGGCGAATGCCGTCCGCCAAAAAAAAAAGGATTGTGGTTGCTCACTGAAACAAGCGTTTACCGCGCTCATTACGTCTACATCTGTGTGAAATCGTTGCCCATTGAGAGCTTTTTGTAGAGGTTCGAACATACGAATATCACATGGTGAAAAATCAGGACCATTGGCTGCATGTTGCAGAATTTCCCACTTCTTCCTTGCTACTGCTTCCTGCACAATCTTTGCGACATGCGGACGAGCATTGTCGAGCAACAGAATCAACCGCGAAAAAGCATTCCGGTTCGTTTATTCTTGATGGCTTTTTGCAGCTTGTCTAGTGTTTGGAAGTAAGGGCAGAGTTGATGTTGACAACAAGGTTATTTAAAGTCGGCCAACAATAACCCTTCATGGTCAAAAAAATGCGCTCAGCATAACCTTACCAGCGGAAACCTGTAACTTGAATTTTTTGGCTTTTGGTGATCCAGCATGCTTCCATTGAATGCTCTCTCTTTTGCTGATCGGCTCAAAGTGGTGACACCATGATTCATCGCCTGCCACTATGCGGAAGAGAAATGCATCACCCTCCACTCTGTAACGCAGCAAGTGGTTCAAACACCATCCCATGCGTTCCTCTTTTTGTTGGTCGATTAACATCCGTCGTACCCACTGTGAACACACCTTCCGATATTGCAGTTTCTTACGAACGACCTTTTGAATTGTCCCAATTGACACATCAAATTCTTTCGCTAGCGAACGTATGCTTCGACAACGGTTCATCTGTACTGCTGCATCAATTTTGGCGATGGTTTTTTTTCTGTTGCAACAATATGCGCTTGACCCGGCCGTCGAAGATCTGTCGTGAACTGACGTCCTTTCCGAAACATTCGTGCCCAGTCTGTCACTGTTGTCTTCGACACACATTTGTTACCGTACGCTGCCTGCATTCTTCGATGAATGTCCACTGGTCGACATCCTTCAAATGAAAGAAACTGAATCACCGCTCTTTGAGCTTCTTTGGACGGATTTTGGATCAACCCGGCCATTTTCTCAACGGTCAGAAACAGAACCTATGCATCATGGGACGATAAGCACGTGCTCTTTTATTCATTGGTCAGTACTTATCACATGACTATGACATGATCATGTTCAACGTACGCAATTACGCGCGGTGCGGCACGAACGGATTTCAAATGAACGCCCC
>JACEFZ010014032.1:0-26723 GCA_014155875.1 Cepaea nemoralis
TCCAACCTTAATTAATCCAACCATTAAAATGCTCCAACCCAAACCCTTTTTCCCTTATTTAATCCAAAAACCAAAATTCCATACATGTTATGATCAATGTCTTAATTAACTCAACCATTCCACACATACTCCGATCTACGACTTAATTAACTGATTGCCTGCCGGAGACCGAATGGTCGGTCCTAGAGCCCAATTTGGTACCCAAAAACCGACTCATCGGTTCCGTATATATAGTGCTCTAATTGATCCATTTCTCCGTTTTAGTCCACAATTTTTAGTGTCCCATTGAATTAAACTTTACAAGGAAAGATTTCCTTTCCCGTTCGTGTGCACAATCACGCATGGCCAACAAGATTAACATGCATGGCATGAGATTCCAAATGATTGTTGTGATTCGAAATTCGAAGTGCAATACCTTCTGGTTCTGGACCTCATATATTTTAATAAAATTACCATTTTAAACAATTTTATATTATAGTTATTGTGATGTAAAGGACTTTGTGAAAGATTCTAAAACCAACCATGTGCAGTAGTCAGTTAATTATTTAGAAGACGGTCAGACAATATAAAAAGAAATTTTACAGTGACAGTTCCTCAGAATATATGGCAATAGAAGATGTGAAAATTATGTGCTTCATAATTTTATGATTTCATTGTGTTTTATTCGTGTTATGGAGCAGTTCTTGTAATATTCTTGAACACAAGTGGTGTGTATTCACGAAATTTAACTGGATTAGCTGCGACAGATAGAAAATAACACCTTGGTAAGTGAATTTTTTTCATATTTTTTAACACTTTAATTTCAATTGTTATTACTAAACCTCTCATTATTGTCATATTTGTAACCTATGAATTAATTATTAACATGTCATGGTCCCTGTGCAATCCTCTTTAATTTGATATGTAATACAATAAATCTGCTACCATTTTAACCATTTTAAAAGCATTATTGTGACACACCCCTACTTCAAATTTTCTGCCTTGAATTTCTGTTTGGTCAGGACCACTTTTTTGTTTGGCAGGCAATCAGTTAATCCAACCATTCCATACATGCTCTGATCAACGTCTTAATTAATCCAACAATTCCATACATGCTCTGATCAACGTCTTAATTAATCCAACAATTCCATACATGCTCTGATCAACGTCTTAATTAATCCAACCATTCCACACATGCTCCAATCCACGTCTTAATTAATCTAACTATTCCATACATGCTCCGATCCAGGTCTTAATAAATCCAACCATTCCATAAGTGCTCTAATGCAGGTCTTAATAAATCCATTAGTGTAGAGGGTTGACTGTACCAGTTCTGGGTTGCTTGGACTGTTCTTTGCATATTTTTTGTGCGGTATAATTTCTAGATGGTGCCAATCTTAACTCCCAAATCCTGCATTCTGAACACTGAAGTTGATTCACACCTAGTCAACCTCCACTCATCTGACTGATTCACACCTAGTCAACCTCCACTCATCTGACTGATTCACATCTAGTCAACCTCTACTGATCTGACTGATTCACACCAAGTCAACCTCCACTGATCTGACTGATTCACACCAAGTCAACCACCACTGATCTGACTGATTCACACCTAGTCAACCTCCACTCATCTGACTGATTCACACCTAGTCAACCTCTACTGATCTGACTGATTCACACCAAGTCAACCTCCACTGATCTGACTGATTCACACCAAGTCAACCTCCACTGATCTGACTGATTCACACCTAGTCAACCTCCACTCATCTGACTGATTCACACCTAGTCAACCTCTACTGATCTGACTGATTCACACCAAGTCAACCTCCACTGATCTGACTGATTCACACCAAGTCAACCTCCACTGATCTGACTGATTCACACCTAGTCAACCTCCACTCATCTGACTGATTCACACCTAGTCAACCTCCACTCATCTGACTGATTCACATCTAGTCAACCTCCACTCATCTGAATGATTCACACCTAGTCAACCCTCACTCATCTGACTGATTCACACCTAGTCAACCTCCACTCATCTGACTGATTCACACCTAGTCAACCTCCACTCATCTGACTGATTCACATCTAGTCAACCTCCACTCATCTGGCTGATTCACACCTAGTCAACCTCTACTGATCTGACTGATTCACACCAAGTCAACCTCCACTGATCTGACTGATTCACACCAAGTCAACCACCGCTGATCTGACTGATTCACACCTAGTCAACCTCCACTAATCTGACTGATTCACACCTAGTCAACCTCTACTGATCTGACTGATTCACACCAAGTCAACCACCACTGATCTGACTGATTCACACCTAGTCAACCTCCACTCATCTGACTGATTCACACCTAGTCAACCTCCACTCATCTGACTGATTCACATCTAGTCAACCTCCACTAATCTGACTGATTCACACCTAGTCAACCTCCACTAATCTGACTGATTCACAACTAATTAACCTCCACTCATCTGACTGATTCACACCTAATCAACCTCCACTCATCTGACTGATTCACATCTAGTCAACCTCCACTCATCTGACTGATTCACACCTAGTCAACCTCCACTCGTCTGACTGATTCACACTGAGTCAACCTCCACTCATCTGACTGATTCACACCAAGTCAACCTCCACTTGTCAGAGTCTAAAGTACTGCCAGCAGAGATGCAGGGACATCGTTACGCCCGCCAGGCGAATAGTTCCTAGCGGGGATGCCGTAACATCGTTACGCCCGCCAGGCGAGTATTAGTTACCTGCCTGCGAGGTTGCCGGCTGACGAGACAGCCAGCGGTCAGGCAAGGACAAAGCAGGACGCACGCAGGCCTCGTGAAGCCACTTCAGGTGGACAGGCGCGTTGCGAGAAATAGCCAGACAGCTCTGGGACTCGGACTCGACTGGACGTATGATGGGAGAAAGGCTTGTGTAGTTCTGTGGCCCGAAAGTCGAGTGCTTGTACATCTTGTGAGACTGATTGTAAGCTGTGGGTTGCCTGTAAGTGTATTGTTATAACTTATGTATTGTGATGATCATCTCTAGATCGTGATCTGTAAATAAATCCATCGAAACTTCGTGTCGTTGAGTCTCAAGTCAAATCACGTTGTACTTGTACTGTCTCACATGTGTTAGGTTAACGAGCCAGGTTTAAGACCCTGACATGTGTGGACGTGGTGGCATTCGTCCGGCTTTAAAATGAACGTGGTTTAAGTAATTAACATTTAAAACCTAGATTTGTGAACTTAGAAATTTTTGTCCAACTTTAGAGTTTAAATGTGATTGTGAAGGCTCATTTTGGTATATATTATTACATTGTTTAAACATGGAGACTAAATGTGAACGTACAGTGCATACATATTGTTTGATCTTGTAAACGTGTAAAACATTTGTGATTGTGGAACTTGTCACCGTTTTGACCTTGTCGACATTGTGAAGTTGTCGCCATTGTGACCTTGTCGCCATCTTGTAAACTTGATGTCTATGTCCTTACTGAATGTCATCTTGATGTAAGTGATGTGTCATCAATGTTGTAGAGTGTTGAGATATAGTTAGATTGTCTTTGTAAAGTGAGTTGTGTAAAGCAGAAAGTTTCTGAAAGAAAGTGACTTGTGATTTTGAAAAAAAAAAAATTGTTGACGGACAACATTACGACCTACAATTACACTCAACGCCATACAAACCTAATCAAAACTTAGTGACAAGCATACACACCACAGCAAATAGACGCTAATTTATTTCCTCCAAAAACAAAGCAGGTTTTCTGTGCCATCTGAAACCCTTGCCCGTAAAGGTCATTTGTGTTTTGAAGTAGCGACCCTACAGTTCCTAGCCCAAATTTCAACCGTTCTTCACCGCATCCAGGACACTTGAGTATATTTTTTTCTTTCTATATACTTTCGGATGCAAATTTAGGCACATATTGTGAATAGAACACAATTGTAAATTGTTCACTTTACTAACAACTTGTAACAAATTGTGTGTCTGCTATCTCATTTGCATTTTCCATCATGTCGTCATTAAATGATTTCATCAATATGGGTTTAAAGTTAAAGTTAACAGGTGATGAGTTGACAAAGTGGAGTGAAAGTAAATACTTTGAACACCTTCGTGAGAAAGCTAATGAACGCGATGAAAGAGCGGCTGAAAGAGCTGCCAAGCAAGTAGAGGCAGAAACAGCCTTAAAGCAAGCAGAGGCAGCAACCGCAGCAAAACAGACAGAACTAGAACTGTCTGCAAAGACAAAACAAGCAGAGCTAGATATCGAATTGAAAAAGGCAGAGATAGCAGCTCAAAGTAAACGGGAAGAGCTGGAAGTGCAACTTAAAATCAAACAACTTGATACTGAGACTGCCATAAATAAAGAGTCTAAGAAATCTGAGAGACTGGAGAAAGAAAACCAGTACAAGAAATATCAAGGTATCGTAAGAAATTATACCTCGGGTGACTGCATTGCAGCCTTCACCCAAAATTTTGAGACTTTAATGGACCATTACCAGGCCCCATTGTCTGAATGGAATATAATTTATATGAGAAGTTTATCAGGGGAGCCTCTGGAAGTCATAGAGACTATCCCCAAAGACCTCAGGAAAGATTACCATTATCTAAAATCAAAGATTATGGCACATTTTATGTTAGATGAGGCAGGTTACAGAGAACAATTCAGCAAGTTGAGCCCCAAACCGACTCAAACGTTCTCTGACTACCTCTGCTTAGTCCGAGATATATTTACCAAATGGACTTCAGCAGCTAAAATTGATAAGAACTATCAAAAGTTAGAAGATCTTATCATCAGAGATAAAGTCATTTCATCTATTCCATCAGCATTTTCAAAATTTTTGCAAGAGAATGAATGCACAAGTGTTGATAAGATTGAGAGGCGTGGTTCGGCTTATTACACAGCCAACAAGCATTGTTTTGCCAGTGAAGCTACTGAAACCAATTTTGTAGCATCTGCTAACTATGACAAACCCTATAGTAGGCAAAAACCTTATAAGCCTACATCTGAGAAGTACAACCATTGTAACTATTGTAGAATTTCACATCATCAAGGTGACATGTGCGACAAGAACCCCGCATATCTTACATATTTACAGAACATTGTAAACAGACAAGATAAGGAGCGTAAATCCTTTAGAAATTTGCGTAAATGTTTTCTCTGTAAGGCGTATGGACATTATCGCCATGATTGTAAAGGTAGGCAAATGACAAAGAAAGCCAATGCCGCCTTATTTGATAGTTCATCATCAGATGAAGAGCAATCAGAGAAACACCCTGTGAACTCAGCACAGGCTTTTGATATGTTTAACGCAAATAAATGTACTGTTTGTAATACTTTCTATGAAGATGGTATTTTAACATGCGGCCACTCCATCCCTATTACCAATGAAGAAGCTAATTTGGTAGTAGATTCCAAAGGCAGAATAAACATCCATCAAGGATATGTGAATGGCAAGCCTGCTACAGTCCTTCGGGACACAGGAAGTTCACTGATTGGACTGAAGAGAACGTTCATAATGCCTACAGACTATACAGGCAGGCACGTAACATGCAGAACATTCTCTGGCAATATTGAAAAGTACCCACTAGCATGGGCATATATTCAAACACCTTTCCTCACTGGGAAAGTAAAATGCGCAGCATTAACAAACCCGGTGTGTGATATTATAATTGGAAATTTACCAGAGGTAAATGATATGCCTCATGACATAACATCTCTCTGCATTAATGAGATCATCACAACATCACCATCAAATGTCATCATTGATAATTTTGTACCATATAATGAATGTATAGTAGTTAATGTAGCACTAAGATCTCATGACATCATTGATAACACTGTTTCATCACCATCTGATATCATTGAATGTGTGAACGCAGTAACCAGATCTACTGCTAGAATGCAAGATGAAATTAATCAAACTGAGGCTATAGAAATGCTTAGCCCAGTATTACTACCTCCTAAAACCATGAAGGAGACTTTTGTAACAGCCCAAAAGGCTGATCCTTCATTGTCAAAATATTTTAATCTGATCGGCCAAAAGCCAAAGTTAACCAAAATGCAAGATGGCATTTTGCTTTGAAAAATTGTATCCTCACCAGGTATTATAACCAGAGGTGACACCACAACAGAGCAAACTGTTTTGCCAGTTGAGTATCGTAAGCAAGCCTTACATCTTGCCCATGATATACCTCTTGCAGGGCATATGGCATACGCTAAGACCAGATCAAGATTATTATCACAATTTTATTGGCCCAAATTCTGCAATGACATTAAGCAATATTGCAGGAGTTGTGACATCTGCCAAAAACTTGTAAAGAAAGGTAAAAACCCACAGGCAAAGTTACAAATTACTGACTTAGCCAGTCGACCTTTTGAGAAAATATCTGTCGACATAGTGGGGCCTCTTAATCAGATTACAACAAGAGGGAATAGATATATATTAACTATTATTGATCAATGTAGCCGCTGGCCTGAAGCGATTCCGCTAAAGAACATAACTGCCAATGACATAATGGAAGTTTTCTTCCATATATTTTCACGGATAGGATTTCCAGACACTATCCAATCAGATAGGGGAAGTCAGTTTATCGCCGCATCTACTCAAGCTTTCACCAAAATGTTAGGAGTGAAGCAATGTTTCAATTCCCCGTACCATCCTCACTCGAGTGGAATTATAGAAAAATTTAACGGCGATTTAAAGCATATGCTTGCTAACGTCACGCAAGAGCACCCCAATAACTGGGACGTATATTTACCTGCTATTCTCTTTGCTTATCGCGAGGTGCCACATGCTAGTACAGGTTTCTCTCCTTTTGAACTTATCTATGGTGCCAAACCATGTGGCCCATTAAGCATCTATCACCAAATGTTAACTGAATCCACTCCTTTACTGAAACCCATATCATCATACGTATACGTTACATCATTGCGTGAAAGAATCATCAAATCTTGTATAATTGCAAAGGATGCACTAAAATTATCTGGTGCTACATATAGACAATATGCTGACAAAGGTAACAGGACAATAACGTTGACACCTGGACAGGACGTTCTTCTTCTCCTACCTAGTGACAGACATTTATTGACTGATTCTTGGCAAGGACCATTTAAAGTGACGAGACAGATTTCACCTGTAGACTATGAGATCCAAATAAAAGACAAACACAAGATATTCCACGTCAATATGCTAAGACCATATTACAACAGAGACAACGAACAAGACGATACAACAGCATGTACAGTGATAATAGACCATGAAGATGACGAGGCTAGTGACGAAATTCCAACACCTGCATTAGACACGACAAACTGCTTGAAGGAAATTAAGATCAACCCAAAGTTAACTCAAGCAGAAACAGACAGTTGCAAACAGCTCATACAACAGTACAACACCATTTTCTCCAACAACCCAGGACAAACAGAATTAGTACAACATCACATCACACTCACGTCAAATACACCCATAAAATGCAGACCATACACCATTCCATTGCATTACAAAGAACACTTACATCAAGAGATCATTAGCTTAGAGAAAAACAACATCATTAGACGATCTCAATCAAATTTCTCATCTCCAATGGTCATAGTACGCAAAAAGGACAACACAATAAGACTCTGTGTCGACTATAGGAAATTGAATAAGATAACTCTTTTAGATTTAGAGCCAATGGCAAACGCTAAAGATCTATTGACAGAACTGACAGACGCTAGGTTCTTTACGAAGGTAGACATGACTAAAGGTTACTGGCAAATAGCTGTAGACGAACAAAGCAGACATTTGACAGCTTTTGCCACACCTTGGGGACTGTACGAATGGTGCAAACTTCCATTTGGGCTTGTCAATGCCCCAGCAACATTTGTACGTATGACACGACTTCTATTAGTAGACATTCCAAATATTATCTGTTACATAGACGACATTTGTGTTCACACAAAGACGATGACGGACCACATAAAGACATTAGAACAGACATTTGAACGCATTAGACAGCATGGACTGACATTAAAGCCTGCAAAAGTAGACATAGCCTATCAGGAAATATCCTTCTTGGGGTACAAAATATCTAATGGCTTTGTCACGACAGACGATAACATTGTGTCCAAGATACTAAAACTCTCACTTCCGACTACGAAAAAGCAAGTCAGAAGTTTGTTGGGAATTATAAATTATTATAGGCAGTTCATACCAGATTTTGCTGAACTGACCGAAGTGTTTACTAACTTACTAACAAAAGATAAACCGGAGAAAATTGTAAGCAATGAATGCCTAAAATTTGCATTCCATAAAGTATTATCTTATTTTTCTGATAATAGCTTAAATAATCCCATTCTAAAATTGCCCAATTTACAAAAGATTACAGCTTTGAAGTTCGACACATCGCGGGCAGAACCAACACGATTGCCGATCTTTTGTCCCGTTGTCCGACCGACCCAGTAAGCACCAATGTCTGAGTGCAGTGTGTAAAATACATTCGGACCAACACAGCCATGCATCAGTGGTTTTTTTTCACAAAAGCTGTGTATGTCTATATGATGTAATAGGGGTTTATTCCCAATATATATAGTTTTCTTATTTTACTATTAATGTAGTGATTGTCGTGAATAATTGTGTAGTGTGTGGTAGAAAGAGAACTTTATTAATTGTATATATTACGAAACAAGAACAGCACCACTCGCTCTGAACTTACCGTAAGCGAACTGTCAAATTTATCCGTGGTAGCTGCATTTGGAACATATCCAGTGATATTTTAACTCCGTGTGTGAAACTGTGACCTGAACATTGACATCTACACCACTTCAGTCAAGCGAAATCCAGAAGTTTTTCCAGTTGAAACAACCAACACATGAACGATCAGAACATTGCACATTCCGTTTTACTACAGCAGACCGGAACAAGTGTGTTCTACAGATTTTCAACATCAGCTGTTCGTGTGTACTTCCGGATGAGTTAGAAATTTAGTTAAAAATTAGCAGACGACAAACAAAAGCTTAAAAAGTTATAACACTTCTAAACTATTTACGATTCAATAATTTTGAATACACGAATTGTGTATTAATATTTTTCATTAAATGTAATCTTAGAATCATATCTTGATTAATTTATTCATACTATCGACTTTTTTTTCGCTAGTATGGAGAAACATCAAGCTATGACGCTGAGAAATAGAATTATTATTGTAAGATATTATATTTCATAATTTTTGAAGTTATGTCCCTTTCATTTAATTGTTATTACATTATTACACCAAAGGCGTTAATTGAAATGTATACGATGATGTATTGTGTATAAATAGCCATGTTGTTGCCAGATTGTTAACACACCAAGAAGCCATCTACTGAGCATGGTAGAGTGTTACCGACATTGCAGACCGACACAAGAACTCCTGGCCAAATGAGGTCAGAGTTTGAGTGTTGAATGCGACTTATATAAAGCCGTATTACGGTCTTGCCAGATGTTTTTTGTCTCAAAAAGCATATTATTACTTTTTTTTGAAAGGCTGCGAGGTAGTTGCTTGGGAAGCTGTTACTACCGATCTGACTGGGTCAATAATGCAATTAAAGTAATCAGCCATCGAGAGGATGAAGCTTGACGAGTGTTAAAGGTTGAACACCACATGTCTTGAGATACAATGTACATTTCTTATGTGTTTCTATGCCAAGATGTGTGTGTTTATGTATTTCTACACCAAAGTAAATGTATATAACAGAAAGGTTAACTCTGACAGGTAAAAAAATATTAACCCAGTATTGTATATAGAGTGTACATGAAAGATGACATCTTTCATGAAGACGCCCCGGGGGAGCATGTCAGAGTCTAAAGTACTGCCAGCAGAGATGCAGGGACATCGTTACGCCCGCCAGGCGAATAGTTCCTAGCGGGGATGCCGTAACATCGTTACGCCCGCCAGGCGAGTATTAGTTACCTGCCTGCGAGGTTGCCGGCTGACGAGACAGCCAGCGGTCAGGCAAGGAGAAAGCAGGACGCACGCAGGCCTCGTGAAGCCACTTCAGGTGGACAGGCGCGTTGCGAGAAATAGCCAGACAGCTCTGGGACTCGGACTCGACTGGACGTATGATGGGAGAAAGGCTTGTGTAGTTCTGTGGCCCGAAAGTCGAGTGCTTGTACATCTTGTGAGACTGATTGTAAGCTGTGGGTTGCCTGTAAGTGTATTGTTATAACTTATGTATTGTGATGATCATCTCTAGATCGTGATCTGTAAATAAATCCATCGAAACTTCATGTCGTTGAGTCTCAAGTCAAATCACGTTGTACTTGTACTGTCTCACATGTGTTAGGTTAACGAGCCAGGTTTAAGACCCTGACACACTCATCTGACTGATTCACACCAAGTCAACCTCCACTGATCTGACTGATTCACACCTAGTCAACCTCCTCTCATCTGACTGATTCACACCAAGTCAACCTCCACTCATCTGACTGATTCACACCAAGCCAGCCTCCTCTCATCTGACTGATTCACACCAAGTCAACCTCCACTAATCTACCTGATTCACATCTAGTAAACCTCCACTGATCTGACTGATTCATACCTAGTCAACCTTTACTGATCTGACTGATTCACACCTAGTCAACCTCCACTGATCTGACCGATTCACACCTAGTCAACCTCCACTCATCTGATTGATTCACACCTAGTCAACCTCCACTCATCTGACTGATTCACACCTAGTCAACCTCCACTCATCTGACTGATACACACCTAGTCAACCTCCACTCATCTGACTGATTCACACCAAGTCAACCTCCACTAATCTGAGTGATTCACATCTAGTCAACCTCCTCTGATCTGACTGATTTACACCTAGTCACTGAATACGTCTGCTGCAGTGGAGGTCAGCATGGCCAAATGGAAAAGAGCACTCGCTCTTAAACTTCTGGTGCGCTGATGCTGAGGTATCCCCCACACCGGTCAGTTGGACTAAAATGATGACTTCTCATCCTTGACTTGAGGACGTAAATTACCTGAAGATCATATAACTAGAACATTCTTTGTCTAGAATCCCAAGGCAAATAAATTAGAGGAAAACACACAAATACATAGTGATGAGAATTAAGAATTAATAGATGAATAATGCAGGAGCTGAAGAGATAGCAAAACACAGGATGGATTGGGGTAAGCAGGTTTAGGGTCTACGCTGATTTACAGGATAAAGGGTGGAAGAAGAAGAATCTGTCTATCATCAGGCTTTGATTTACCCAAAAACAATGTTTAACAGCTATGGGCACATTTGCCCATCAGTTGACATCCTGTTTACATTTCAAAACCATGCACATGAAACACTGAATGTTACTTTTGAAGTTAAAGATTCAATGACACAAAAAGGCAACCATAATCAATACTCTCATTATGAAAGCACACATCTCTGAAACCTCTAGTCTAGTTTGGTAGGCACTAGATACAACATGGCTGCATACCTTCCTCCTCAAACTCATCCAGCACTTTGTCCAGGTCAACAAAATCCATGCTAAAAGTTGATTTCTGCAATGATAGAATGAAAGTACAATATAAGTTTCTGCTTCTTTTTTATTATTTAGCAATGAAATCTATGTAAAAATCCAAATTAAGTAAGTTGGAAAGCAGAAAGATTGTGTAGCTTAATTTTTTTTTCCCATTTAAAACCAAATTTTGCTATAAATTCAAACAATATTTTTTTTTCTTAGTTGCATATCCTTTGCAGGAAGTTGCAGTCAGCTCCCGCATTTTTTTGGCTGTTTGTGATTTCTTAGCAAGTTTACGTTCAGTAGTTTGCCATTGCTTTCTGAATGACCATTACACATACCACTGTATGAAAACCAAAGCAAGGCGATCTGCTGCCAAATCGCCTACAGCTGTGTTTCAAATGCGGTACGCGAGATTACGAATTGTGTCACAGTCAACCCCATCATCTTTTGGCTGCTTGTGATTTCTTGGCAAGTTTACATTCAGTAGTTTGCCACTGCTTTCTAAATTACCTGCACACATACCACTGTATGAAAATACAACGCAAGGTGGTCTGCTGCCAAACTGCCGACAGCTTTGTTGTGGACATTGTGTGCAGGATTATGAATTGTATCCATAACCCATTCGTCACAGAGCTCGTCTCATAACGTGACCAAAAAATGATGACTGTCTTGTCATGATACTGGTAATCAAATCTCTTTGTAAACTGGCATCGTGCGATAATCGGAAATTAGTAGGACTGTGGGACACAGAGGTGTTTCCACAGCATCAGGGCCAGGTTCTATACTAGCCAAGACCTACTAATGCGTCCTAGTCGTGTGTCCTGGGCAACAGGTCCCTTCGGGGTCCTGGCTAATGGAGTAGGATTGCTGATTCTTCCGAAGTCGGAGAGTATCTGCCTGCATGGCGAGGAACCACCAGTCTGCACACCAATAAGCCAGACATGGGACAACAGATACTCACGTAAACCTCAGTCCGGTATGACATCACACTGATGTTGGACAACAGGATGTCTTCATCGGACATACATAACTTCACGCTGGAGTTCACAGCCAGTGAACACAAGCAAGCAGTAGAACTGTAGGAATCTTTAGGATTCTTAGCAATCTACGTAGAAACCACATCTCTGTATGTAGGAAATGAAATGTCTGGCCTTTATCTCATCATCATCATCTGGATTTACAACATGCACACAGGTTCTCATAATGTGTTGCCCTTATCTTATCATCATCATCATCATCATGAGGATTTACAACATGCACACAGCTGCTCCTAGTGTGTTGCCCTTATCTCATCATCATCTGAATTTACAACATGCACACAGCTGCTCCATTTGTGTTGCTCTTATCTTATCATCATCATCATGAGGATTTACAATATGCAACCAGGTTCCCCTAGTTTTTCGCCCTTATTTTGTAGCAAAATGTTGTAATTGATCATTTATTAAGTTAATTTGTAAAGTAAACACCAGCGTCTGGTGTGCAGTGGCACATATTAATACAATATTGCAGTCAATCATGTGATACTAGTAAGCTTCAATTATAATACACATTTGCAAGCCAGCATATTTGTTGCTTTGTAATAATGTATCTATTTAAATGGTGTTTGACACACATTTATTTAATAAATTAATCTCAGCTTATAACTGATGTAGAGACAGACTACAGATCAATATGATCGAAGGGATTAAAGCACTTGCGCTTAATACTTCCGGTGACTATTGGTGGGGTACGGGATTCAACCCCCATCCTGGTCAGTTGGACTGAAACATTGACTTATTGTTCAGAAAGCAATGACAAACTACTTCACATAAAACTGCCTAGTAAATCAACCTGAGGTTGGTGTTGACCGCAATGTCCTGCAAAGGACATGCAATCTTTGGGGACAGACTACTATTAGCAGGTAAGACCGTGCCGTGACCCGATCTGAAAACGGAAATGATATACCGTACCACCCCGGAATATTCCACTGTGTCCCCAAAAATAGCTATTTAAAGACCGTTCATTCTTACGACATCATTCATTCATTCAAATATCATGTGACAATAGCAAACGCCATATTCTGTTCTGCAGAAAAGGTTAGCCTAACATTCTATGCATAGCAATTGGTTGAAATTATCATGACTTTTAAATAAATTTAATTATTTGGCAAAAAGTACATATTTTATATTCTAGAGCTTGTTTACTTAATTTTATCATATTTTTAGATGGATATTCGAATTCTGCACCCATTTTTACATATATTTGGAGAGAGTTTCATTGTTGATATCGCTTGATATGTCGTTAAAAAAAATATTTCTGTGGTATGTTATTTTGTCTTTGTGAATGGAACTCCAAGATGGTGGCTGCCAGCTGTGGAAACTTTTAACGGTCAAAAAGTGCAATTTGAACTACTAATACAAGTTTAAATATCATTAATAATTTATTTGTATACTTGTACTATTTTATTATCATTTAACGTGACGGAACATATTACTGAAGTCAGTTTTCATATCCATCTATGACCCGTTTGAGATAGTCTCGCACGGACCAGAACCAGAGATAATGAAACACATTGAAGAGTCCCAAAATTATGAGAATCGTGACAAAATTTTACCCCGAGACACTCACACTCAAATGTGAATATTTCCACTCAGAATTGACATACACTTCATACGGGCATCATTGAGGTACCATTAGATTTGGTATTTCACGGCCTATCTACCTGTGGTGGTCTCATTAGTAAATACTCAATTTTAAAATCATGATCAGACCTGCTACTACTGTGTTGAATTCTATATTGTCAGCATTGTCACTATCCAGTAGACTTAGTTCATAATGTTAGAAAAACTAGAGAAATTGTACTACAACAATTAATAAATAATATTAGTATCAGTTCTATACTATAAATATAAATACACGTATTATAAATATTATGAGTAATTAATAAGCAACTACTAAATTACATTAATAATACACTTTTAAAAAGCTTGGTAATTGCAATAAATTTAATATTAATAATAATTAATATTATTATCATTTTACATTTAGGTCTTTTTTTTTAAAAAAAAGACGTATAATTTAAAAACAAAATAACATTAGCATAAGACAAACAAGTGTCATAAGAGATAAACTAACGTTCTGCACTAGACATATATCATCTCCTCTAGATGTTAAAGACTTTAACTTTAGAGTTACTGTTGTTACATTGTGTTTGTCACAAACTACTGTGACCTACGACGACTGAGACTGATCACTGAGATGCCGATGAACTGTGTTTGTTAAGTTTATCAATAAATACTCCTACACTTATCTTAAATTCCGTTCTACATAAGATTGCATTAACATTAAATACTTTTGCTGAATTGTTATCAGAGATGACAAACGACCGACAGTAAGTCAGCCGTTGTTTTCGCTCTCAATAACAGTACCTTAGTAATGATGCTGTCAAAACTAGTTTAATAACGAAAGTCCACACAACTGTAAACACTGGCGGCCATTTTTCTTTTGATACGAAACTTTCTTCGTTGAATTAATCAGTAACTGTAATATAATTAGAAGTATACATTTTGCTAGCAATGTATGTTTATTAATGACAATAAAACAATGTACTATGGTTACGACTGGATTTATTATGACTTATAACTTTATTTTGTAATTGCACTCCGGGAACACCGCCCGGTGTCCAGTATCCCCTTTGTTTATAAAAATAGTGAGATGAGATAGCTAGCTAGAACACTAGACGTCTTCAGTTTATAAATATATTAAATATTATTTACGTTCACATGATAACTAAATGTTGTGCGAACTTATCTTTAAAAACCTTAATAACTAAATGTTCACATATATGTAAACTGTATGTATATATGTAAACTTTAAAAAAAATAAAACCTACAAGACGAGGCAGTAAAGGGAAAATTATGAGAAAGGGCTAACTGAAATCTTTGTAAAATTACCTAAAGAAAGAAAAGCAGTGGAAGAAGAATGGAAGATGTTCATATCAAGCATTTTAAATACTGCAAAAATAACGCGTGGAACCACGAAAATACGCAAAACGCGGATGTAAAAGACAAAAAGAAAAACAATATAAAAAGTGGTTGAAGAGCAAACAGGAATGTGATTATATAGAATATAGAATAGCGAGAAGACATGTGAATGGAATAGTAAAGAGAGAAAAACAAAAAGACTGGGAGGAGTATAGAGAAACCCTTAATAAAAACTACAGGGAGGCAACTAGAAACTTCTACAAAAAGATAAATGTAATTAGAACCAGAGGAGAACCCTTTGACCCAACTGAAATAATTAACAGCGAAAATGGAGAACCCATAAGTGAACAAAAAGCAAACCCTAATAAGATGGAAACAGTACTTCGAACAACTTCTCAACATCCTATAGACGTCACAAGAATTCAAGAAACCGACACAGACGCCACCGAAGAGCTAAAACCAGACATACTGAAAGAGGAAATTATAGAAGACATCAGATTAGCCCCATTGAACAAATCACCAGGACAAGACGAAATACCAAATGAACTAATTAAAGCAAGAAGAGAAGTAAGAAGATCATGGCTACATATACTATTCAATCATGTTTGGGTAGAACAACAGACACCACGAGACTAGGGAAACGCCATAATTATCCCAATTCGGAAAAACAAAGGCAGCAAAAGAGACTGCACAAAATACAGAGGCATTTCCCTTTTGAATCATACCGGGAAAATATTTTGAAAAATTCTTGAGAGATAAGCGAAACACAACTTGGATTTAGGAAAAACAAAGGATGCATAGATGCCATTTTTGCTCTTAGACAACTTATAGAAAAATCAATCGAATTCAATGAAACACTCTACTTAGCCTTTGTCGACCAAGAAAAGGCATTTGATAGAGTAGATAGAAACAAGCTGTGCGAAATCCTTAAACAATGTGAAGTGAATACACATCTAATAAACCTGTGTAGAGGCTTATACAACAACAGTGAATGCATGGTGAGAGCAACTGGAGGTCACTCAGAACCCTTCAACATAAGATACTGAGTACGACAAGGTAGTGTCCTGTCCCCACTCTTTGCAGACGACCAAACACTAACAGCAAAATCAGAAGCTGAATTACAAGACCACATGAATAGTCTAAACGAAATGTGTAGGGAACATAGCATGAAAATTAGCACAAGTAAAACAGAGGTAATGACTATAACTAAAGAAGAAGAAACAACAACAATCACCTAAACGAACATCTCTTGAAACAAGTACAGAGTTTCAAGTACCTAGAAAGTATAATATCATCAAATGGCATATCAGAAGATGAGATCGAAAATAGATGCAATAAGGCAAACCAACTCATTGGACAACTGGCACCAATACTAAAGAACAAACATGTATCAATAACTACTAAGAAAGCACTTTATAACACAACCTTCCTACCAGCTATATTTTACCAGTGCCAAACCTGGACAATGACAGAAAAAGAGAAGGAAAATTTTTTTTTAAATTACAACAGAAATGAAATTCCTGAGAAGAATACTCAATGTATCAAGAAAAGATAAGATCAGAAATGAAGACATCAGGACTAAAGTGTGGTTATAGATGCGCTAGTTTTTTTAGAAGGCGCAAGTCAAATGGTTTGACCATGCAAGTAGGTTACCAACTAACAGTATACCACAACAAGAAATGATAAAATATAGTACAGCTATAACCCCACTTTAGTCCCGATTTCTTCATTTCTGATCTTATCTATTCTTGATACACTGAGTATTCTTCTCGGGAATCTCATTTCTGTTGTTGTGATAGTTTTTATTTTTATTTTCTCTTTTTCTGTCATTGTCCAGGTTTGGCATTGGTAACATAGAGTTGGTAGGAAGATTGTGTTGTAAAGTGCTCTCTTAGTAGTTATTGATACATGTTTGTTCTTTAGTATTGGTGCCATTTGTCCAATGAGTTGGTTTGCCTTATTGCATCTATTTTTTATCTCGTCTTCTGATTTGCCATTTGATATTATACTTCCTAGGTACTTGAAACTCTTTACTTGTTTCAAGAGATGTTCGTTTAGGTGAGTCGTTATTGCTTTTTCTTCTTTAGTTATAGTCATTACCTCTGTTTTACTTGTGCTAATTTTCATGGTATGTTCCCTACACATTTCGTTAGACTATTCATGTGGTCTTGTAATTCAACTTCTGATTTTGCTATAGGTGCTTGGTCGTCCGCAAAAAGGAGTTCTCTAATGGATTAGATTTGTAGATGGTTCTTCTTCCGTGTTCTCGTCATGCGGTGTTCTTGCGGTCTCTGTTTGGCTGGTTTCTTTACATATATTGTCTATATATGTTATGAACAAGAGACACAATATAAAATTACAAAATAATTTTTTTTTTTAAACAACTCCTTCGTTAACAATTACCCCCCAATAAAGATAGAGTACACAACTGATGTGTATTATTGTTTTATAGATGTCTCGGAAGCATTTGAACGGCACGATTTATGGAACATGATGACACACATGGGTTTCCCATTACACCTAGTACAAATTATTCTACATAAAACAAAAGCAGCAGTGAGAAAATGTGATGACAGAACAGATTAGTTTCATATACAACAAGAATCACAGGCGAAACAGTGCTGTACCCTGGTCATAAAGAGCCTTCCTTCAGCGAGAAGCAGTGAGCTCTAGAGTAATAACAGCAAGATTTAGAACTATCAAAAAGAAAATGAACATAAATGCGACCCAGTGCTATTCACCAACAAATTATAAAGAGGAATCGGTTAAGGGGTAATTGTACATGACATTTCAAAACATTACTGGCAATCTAAGGAATGGTAATATCAAAATTTTGACGGATGACTTAAATGCCAAAGTAGGATCGGATAACACTATTTACGAAAGGCCTTGGGTAAACACGGATTATGGATAATGAATGAAAATGGCGAGTTATTCACTAGGGCTCAAGACCACCCTGTCCTACACCGCAAGGTACTATAGGTAATAGATGATAGTTAAGATTCACACATTTTTGCGCAGTGAATCAATGTGTTTAAGTGGGAGTGTTTTCCCTCACCAAAGAATCAATATGGTCATCATCCGACTCATCATCATCAAGTGCCCTGCTAGCTGGCGTAGGCGTTCATGGCTCTCCACAGATCTCGGTCTTGGTGTTCTGGATCAACTCTCGGATGATATTCCTCCATGCCACCGTCTCAATCCATCCAGCATCATTTCTCTTGGTTTGCCTCTGCCTCTCTTCCCATCGATCTTTCCAGTTGTCACGATATTCTCAATGCCTCTCTTCTCATCACATGACCGAAGAAAGATGTTTGTCTCTTTCTTATTGTTGTATATAATGTTCTAGTTTCATTAAAACATTAAAACATCACCTGACTACAAAACGGAAAACCTCATCTCATCTCATCATGTTTCTCTTGTACCTTGCGGTGTCGAGGTCAAGTATAAACAGCGGGAGAGTGCCTGCGTATGGGCTTCATTATCGATATTCCTATGGACTCTATTATTCCATGTGTCCATAGTTTACGTGGTCGGCCTCTTCCTCTGCTTCCCTCTGGTCTGTACTTCATTGCTTGTTGTTTTATACTGTTAGTTGGTTAACGGAAACCCAAACTAAGAAATTTAGATAATCCTTAATGTGATTTAGAAGTCTTTAGAGGTTTAGATGCTAATATTGACCATCATCTCCTGATAAGCAAAACTAAGTTAACATTCTGAGGCATATCACATCGTAGAAACTTTAAATGCAGCGTAATATGGGATATCTCAGAAACCAAGAGACTAAGAAACAGGTTAAGGTCACAATCTCTTGCAACACTTAGTAGACGATGAGAACACGGAGAGGAGTTGGCAACAGGTTAATAGCAATTGCAGCGACGCATGAATGGAAGTCCTTGGATAAAGGGAACGTAAATACAAATCATGGATAACGCCTGACACCCTCAACTTGCACGCGGAACCTCCTATACTTTCCCCTTATTCTTCTTCTTCTTCTTCTTCTTCGTTCATCCGGAGTTTTTTTTTCGGATGTGATTGCGTTGTGCCTGTTTACAGCAGAGCTGCGTTCTTGCGCCGTTAGGCCGACACATCCGACTTCTGCGGGCATTTGTTGACCGGGTTAACCTTCCCGGGGGTTTCTTAGGACGTTTGACTCTCACTGTTGTGGTGTTATCCCCCATCCTAGCTGGCCCATATAGAACAGCCAGAGATCCTGGTCAGCCCTCAAGGGAAGGCAGGGGCAGACCATGGGCATTCCCCGCCATCCAAGGAGGCTTCCATACTTGCAGAGCCGATACATAGCGCTCTGGTACTGGGCTCACCCAAGGAATCGTCACGTCCTGCACATGGCTGCTTAGCCTCACTTCCGTATATTGGGCCTTCCGTTCACCATAGGCTGTTCTTCCGGAAACCAGAAGTATGCAGTCTGCAGATGACATCCACACAGTGAGCTTTCGATTCGGACTTTCCATGTAATGGATTTGCTATCCAAGCAATATTCCATTTCGTGCCACTAGGACACTTTTCCACCTTTTTATGAAGCTCACACAGTGGGCTTTTGATTCGGACTTTCCACGTAATGGATTTGCTATCCAAGCAATATTCCATTTCATGCCACTAGGACACTTTTCCACCTTTTATGAAGCCCACACAATGGGCTTTTGATTCGGACTTTCCACGTAATGGATTTGCTATCCAAGCAATATTCCATTTGGTGCCACTAGGACACTTTTCCACCTTTTATGAAGCCCACACAGCGAGCTTTCTATTTGGACTTTCCACATAATGGATTTGCTATCCAAGCAATATTCCATTTCATGCCTCTGGATCTTCATGCACCTTTAAATGTCAACCTGTATGTAGTTTAAGTAAGCTGCGGTCAACTTTAGCTTGTTGATATCTCCATAGAGCTTGTCCTCAAATGAAGCAGGTGTGGGCCAAAATATCTTTCTCTGTTCTGCATACGTTGGGCAATCCTGCAGCAAATGTTTTGCTGCATTTTTCCAGTTCTACAATTACATTCATCGGTATCTCCTATCTTTAGTTTATTGAACAAGTGGTATTTCAGCCTGTTATGTCCTGTGCGGAGTCTGAAGATTGCTACTTGTTCTCTTCGGTCGAGTTTGTAATATGCATCATCCTTCTGATGGCCTGGATGCTCTGATTCCCATGTGGTTCTATAAGTGCTTTTTATCAACCTCTTTGCCTCATTATAGGTTATGTCTATGTCAGGCTGTGGTAGTCGTCCGCCCTCTTTTGCCAGTCTGTCAGCCTCTTCATTTCCAGGTATACTGCAATGTGATGGGATCCACTGTATTACAACTTTTTTGGATTTCTGGCATAGACCATGGAGTGCTGCTCTTAGGTCAGTTAGTTCTGTGCTGTTATTGCTCTTCAGTATTGAGACAGCTGACTTTGCATCTGTGAAGATAGCTATTTGCTTCTCTTTATTTTCCTCCATCAGGAGCATTTCTGCTGCAGTTTTCAGAGCCTCTACCTCCGCTTTGAAGTTACTTGAAAATTTTCCAGTTGCCATTGAATGTGTTTTTTTCACTCCATTTTTTAAATTTAGGAGAATTCCTCCTCCTCCATTCTCTATTGAATTTTTGGCTGATCCATCTGTATATGCATGGGTCCAATTCCTGCTTGGGTAATGTTCTTTTATGTAGTTTAGGGTTATTTCTCTTCTTTCGGTTTCATGCTGAGTGTTCTTTTTCTCAATACCAGGAATGTTTTCTATCATCTCAGGCAGTTGCTGCTGTCTCCAAGCTGGGAACTTGTGTGCATTGTGTATGGGCTTGACTGTTGATATGTTAAGTATAGGATCTGCCCTAATCCTTCGTTTTGCAGTTTCTACAAAGTTGCTACGCTTCAGTCTTCCCTTTCCAAAACCATTAAATCTGTTGTACATAGGGTGGTCTGTCAATCTTCTAAATTTTTCTGCTTGTTGCTGGGCTCTGCTATCTCTTCTATCCTGCATTGGTTGTAAACAAGTGATCTTTTCTAGTTCATTAATAGGCGTTGTCTTCAGGCTTCCAGTTATGATTCGCATTCCTTGGTTTTGGACTCTACTTATTTTGTTAAAGTTTGACTTAGCTGCTGTTGCCCAAGCTGCAATGCCATATTCCAGTACTGGCCTCACCCGTCCAGTATATAACTTCTTGAGAACTTTCTCATCTGCTCCCCACGTTGTACCAGCAAGCTTTTTCATGATTGCCATTCTCTGCCTTGCTCTTGTTCGATTTTTCTCAACCTGTGTCTTCCATGTCAGGCGACGAATCAAAGGTGACTCCTAGATAGTTTGGATTTTCTTCATGGCGCAATATTTTTCCATTCAATACCAGCTTAGGTTGCTGAGTTTTATTTGAGAGGGAGAACACTGCGCATGTTGTTTTCTCCTCACTTATCTTCACTAGCCATGATTTTGACCAGTCCTCTAGCGCTAATAAGGCTTGCTGTATTCTGCTGTTAGCTGTACTAATATATTCTTCAGATGTCCATATGGCTAGGTCATCTGCAAAGGAGGATGTGTGTACTCTGGCTGGAAACTTTTCTGTGATGTCATTTATATATGCTAGGAATAATGTTGGTGAAAGAACTCCTCCTTGGGGGACACCTTGCTCCAGCAGCATCATTTTGCTTGTTTGTCCTTGTACTTTTGTCCTGGCAGTTCTGTTCTCAAGGTAGTGGCTGATCCATTTATACATTTTTCCACAAACATGCATGTTTTGCAGTTTTACTTTCAGTCCTTCCTTCCATACTTTATCAAATGCTTTTTCTAAATCTATCCAGACTGCTAGTGTGTGCTTTTTCTCTTGGAAGGCATCCTCTATTTCCTGAGCTATATAGGTTATTTGATCTTCAGTGGATCTGTACTTTCTGAATCCTGCTTGGTGTGGTGTTAAGAGTTTGTTTTCTTCCAGATGCCATGTTAGCCTGCCATTGATAATGCGTTCCATTAATTTTCCTACACAGCTAAGTAGACTGATAGGTCGATAGCCATTTGGTTCTTCCAGGTCTTTTCCTTTCTTTGGGACTGGTATTAGTATAGCTTCCTTCCATGCCTGTGGGACTATTCCTCTCTTCCAGCTGTTATTTAGGACTGCTAGTAGTTTCTTCTTTGCCTTGGTGCCTAGTCCTATTAGCATTTCATTTGTGATTCCATCCTTTCCTGGTGATTTCTTCTTTTTTAGGGTATTCATGGCATGTTCCATTTCTTCCATTGTTAGATTTGCCATCATATATTCTGCTGCTGTCTCTGTATTTCTATGATGTATCTGTTTGTCTTTGATTGCTTTCTTCTGTTCGGTTGTAATATCAATGTGATTTGCATTTGCATAGTGTTCCATTAGTGCATTTGCAGCCTTTTTTCCTGTAAGCAAGGCATTTCCTTGTTTAATTGTTATTTGTTTGTTTCTAGGTCCTTCATTGTTCATGGCTTTCACTAGTTTCCATAGTTTGTTTCCATCCCTGTCAAAATTCAGGTTTTCTGTTTTTTCCCTCCAACAATCTCTTGTTGTTTGATTTACTGTTCTTTTATATTTTGCTGAGATGGCTTTGAGAGAGATATTCGCTTCAATTGACTGTTCTCTCTCTGCTGTCTTCCTGGCATCTTCAACTTCGTCCTCCAAACTTTGTAGTTCTTCAGTCCAGTATGGTTTGTAATTTTTCCTCGCTCCTCTAGGAATGGACTCAGTGGCTGCCTGTATTATCGCTCTGTTTAGACTTTCCACCATTTGCTTTATGTTGCCATATCGTGTATTTGTGTTTTCACAATATTTGTCTGTTAGTGTGGCAAATCTGTCCCAATCTGCTCGTTTGTAATTCCATCGGGGCAAGGGCTTTTGCTCCTGTGGAACATACTCCATATTCATTACAAGCTTGATTGGTCTGTGGTCACTACCTGCTAATTGGTCCAGCACATGGCGATCGATTTTGTGGAGGATGTCTCCTGTGCAGAAAGCTAGGTCTGGAGTAGAAGTGGTAAGCCATCTTCTGGAGTAGAAGCTCGGTGTGTCATCCGCTTTGTTGAGTAGATGGAGATTTGAGTCTATTTCCCAGTCCTCCAATTCATCTCCTCTTTTGTCAGTATCTGGGTATCCCCATCTTTCTGAACGGCTATTAAAGTCTCCGACAATAATGCAGTTTGTGTCAGTTATTTTCATGTTTGAGAGTGTAAGGTCCTTATCTGCTGGGCTATATAGATTGTAGATTCTTATTTTCACGTCCTTTATCATTATATCAACACCTATAATTTCCGTTTGGTTGTCAGAGATCACAGATACTTCGCTGCAAGGTATTGTATTTCTATTAAGTATTAGAACTCCTCCTTTGTGTCCTTCGCGGTCGAAACGTGTGACCTGATATCCTCTGACTGAGAATTTGTGATTGGCGTTGAGGTGTGTCTCTTGAATGCATGCCACATCTATTCTATCTTTATGTAGACGCTGTGTTAGGGAGTCTTTCTTCTTGTAAACTCCTTCGGCATTCCACTGTAGTATGTTGAGTGTCCGGGGTATTTGGTCAATAGCTCTTAACCTACTCCTCTGTGCCTTGACTCCACAGCACAGGGGAAGGTGACCACCAGTAGTCATGGGTGGACGACCTCGAGGCAGGGGGCCCGGCACTATCGCCGCCTGATGGGACTTCACGGGATTAGCACCATATCGATTAATTTTTATTTGTGACATCATGAATTAAGTTACGTTGCACTGCTTTGTCAAGCCTGTGGCTCAGTACATCCGATTTCGACAAGCATTTATTTGGGATGCTTTCCCTAGCCTTTGACTGTCCCCAGTCTACCTACAAGGCAGCAGGTTTTACGTTGCACTGCTTTGTCAAGCCTGTGGCTCAGTACATCCGATTTTGACAAGCATGTATTCGGGGTGCTTTCCCTAGCCTTTGACTGTCCCCAGTCTACCTACAAGGCAGCAGGTTTGTGTGTCTCTTCGTCTGGTCCCTCTCCCTTGACCTGTCCGACATGGGTGGCCCTACCAGTAGCTGTGCTACCGTCGGCATAGCTCTTGGGGTCATTGGGACGCACAAGCCCCTCTACCTCGTCACGGTGGACACACAGCAGAGGGGTTCCCCTTATTCGAGAAGGCTAGGTTCGGATGTCACTGCCCCAGAGATCAGCCGGAAGTATATCATTTGTTACCAATAATTCTTGGGAAAATTCCCAGCTCTGTGCCGACACTGGGCCACGGCAATCGACAATATAGTCAACTAAGGGGTCATGACATCGAAATCACACATCACATTACATTTGACCGAAACAGTTTTGCCATGGCTCTGTGTTGTGAGGGCGCCATCACATTTTGTAGACCCGACTGAATCAACGGAGGATTAGACAGCCAGTCTTTTCCTTACTGGTGAAAAGTCCAGGCGCCGACCCCGCATCCGACCGTGCACACGGCATTATCAGCACAGTTCGCTATCAACTTCGCTAGCGCGCGAGCTGACATTGAAATGCTGTCACGTTATTTCTATCTCAAACAGACACGGGGAGGCGATAAATAAAGCAGTTTTGGAAAGGCAACGATTATATAATAATAATAATGCTTTATCCCGAATTAGTTTGCAGCTATGGGTCTGTGATGTAATGGCGCCATCATATATTGCAGACCAGGATGTACGATGAAATAAGTGGGCAATCTTTTTTTCTCACTTTCGCATACGAAGAGCCGAGCAATCGAACCCTCATCCGACTGAAATTAACGGGAAGAAATCAGAAGGAAAGTGTCTGACGTTAAGACATATAATGGAAGTAAAAAGTACAGTCAAGGAGCAATGTCACACGGCTTGAGACCTATTGGGAATATCTTTATAGCCCCATATTTTTATAGACCAATCGGCACTCGAGGGGTGATGGGGTCAATATCACCCCCGCGCCTTGACTTCCCAAGACATTTCCCCGGTACCTGTTTTAGACTGGGCCAACCTGGGACACCAGGGCAATTTTAAAATTCCGCCTCTATGAGAATTCAAACCAATGACTACAGAGCTAGCAAACATTTGACGACCACTGCTCTCCCAAATATAATGTATAGGACCCGAAGAAGACACGGTTGCTATACTCCTAGCTGCTGCAAGGAAGTGGGTAACCTAAAACTGTTAGTAGTATGTTTAATTGTACGTCAGTTCTCTTCTACCACAGAGAAACGGAATGTAAACAGAGCACGCTAGTGAACCTTCGTGAAAAGAGACGGTATTTATTTGACTCTTAACACACGCAGTGCGCGAACTACGGTCCAAAAATATAAGGATTGCCACTGCCGTTACCTGCGGCAGGAGATAGATCTGCATGGGGGAACTGGGAATAGAACGAATAACAACCATAACGTTGACACTGGCGCTGTCACCACACGATGTTCCGCTATCGTGTACTGCTCACCGCTGGGAGACCTTCTGGATATAATCGATACTTGCGACCAGAAATCAGAATGTCACAGTTGATCAATGAAAGGTGAAAGGGTTGGCGTTTTATATACACGTCCACCCGCATAGGTTAGTACTTCACACCATGGCGTTGACTGGCGACAACTACAAAATACAAGATGTTCACAGACAAGTTTCAACGGCGCAGTCTTGTATTCCTTCTAACATCAGTGAACTTCTGTGGGAGGATAAGGATCGGTCGCTACGGGAGCTTATTACTACCTATCGTCTGCCATTAGTTGTGAAGTTAAAAACTGGGGACATTAGCAGTTACACTGTGGATAACATATCTGGAAACAGTGTCAGCAACGAAACAAAACTTTCAGGGAATAATGCTTCTGGACATTCTGCTTGTGATACTAGCGTTATAACCAGATCTAATCCGAATTATTCTTCCCCGAGTAACGGGGTAGAAAGCAAAAACACGCCTGATCGCCCCAGTGGACAGACTGATGTTATTTTGCAGATACACGAGACTAGAAGGAGAAAGATTATTCAAGCCTCGCAAAATGTCATGGGAGAAACGGACAGAATGATTATATTGTGTCGGGGGAGCAAGTGGAGATACCAGCCTGTTTTAAAGGTAAAGTAGATATTTTATTGTAACACTATATATAGTTCATTGAGTTCAATAGTAACGACGTTGTTTTCGTGGTAGATCGGTACAAATTTGCTTACTGATGTTGAGGTCCTGAGTTCGTTCGTTTACATCAGAAGTCTCATTACTGATCTCGGTAAATCAAGAGCGTGTGAGAGAAATTTGTGTGAGAGCGAGAGAGAGAGAGAGAGAGAGAGAGAGAGAGAGAGAGAGAGAGAGAGAGAGAGAGTGTGTGTGTGAGAGGGGGAGGTGTTAGAGGTGTGTGGGAAAAA
>JACEFZ010014033.1:0-25989 GCA_014155875.1 Cepaea nemoralis
TTTAAAATTATTTTTAAACTTAACCCCCTTTTTTTTCCCCTTACCCAAGAATTAATTGTTTTTGTTAACAGTTCTGACTTATGAAAATCAAAAATATGCGAAGAACAATATGGGTTTGTAGACGGCAAAGGTACCAGGTATGTAGTTTTTGAAAACACTAATAGAACGTTTGGCAGGAGTAAACAAAGACTGAGATCCTTGCTTCACTGTCTACACAAAGGCAGAATAAGACATGCTGACATGATAAAAAGCGCTTACAAAATCTCCAAATTGAAAAGAAAGACCTTAGAATTGTAAAGAACGTACACTAGAAAGAAAATGGTGCCATAAAAATTGATAATGAAGTAGGACATTACCAGCATATGAAGAGAGATGTGTGACAGGGATGCGTAATGTTTCCAGATCTTTAATTTCCCTATCACTGGTGCCTTACGGTCTGGACAGACGATTATTTGTTATATTGTGCTTCATAAAGGGCTTAATAACGACAACCCATTGAGGGGACCAGGGATGGAGTTATACCTCCGCATAGCACAAAGCCTGAGCTGAATTGCAGAAACTGCAACTTGCTTATGCAGCATACCCCTATTTCGGTTTGCCTAGTTTATTCAAGAGAAAACGTAATACCAGTATATCCGGAACAAGACAAGCAGGAGAAGCTGCCGGATGAGCAAAGCGATATTCTAACTGTCCGCCTGTCGCAGCTTCCATCCAAGACCAGTAGTCGGCCACGGCTAAGTGTCTGTTCTGCCCTGCTATGACATTTAGTCTGTAGGTTGCACGCCCTCGCACCTGGGTAAGGGAAAAACGCTCCCAATTGCGCTCCTCCGTCCGAAGCCGTTGTCACAATGTGGGGTGTCGAGTTTGGTAAGGGCCGCCAAACATTTGAGGCTAGCAGAAAACAGGTGGTACCATCTACTGTCATGTGGTGGCTCAGTCATATCTGACATAGACCTGACTGTTTGTTTCCCTAAAAAGTAAACATATTATGTGAAGTTCAAAGCATATTAGAGGAATCGCCATCGAAGGACATAGCATCAACCATATGAGATACACGTATGATACAGGGTTTATATAAGATAATTAACAGAATCTGCAGGACTGGGGTGATGTTAGTGTACACAGTGAGCAACTAGGGTTAGAATTAAATTGTGGGAGGGGAGGGAGCAGATATTATGTCTCATCATCTCATCTCTTCTTGTTCCTCTTGTACTTTGCGTGTTGAGGTGAAGCTTAAACAACGGGAGAATTCCAGTTTATGGGCTTCGGGTATCGAGATTCCCATGGACTGTACTATTTATTCTAACTCCCTACTTCCGGTCACGAACATAGAGAAAAGGCAGTGAAACGGTTAAGGCCTCTGGAGTGTTTCTGCTCGTGGCCATCGATTGCATTCGCATGTTTCTTATGTTGGACTGGTAGTTGATGGTTCCGTTGCCCTGCTTCTCAGTTCAGTGCGTGGCGCGACGTTGTGAGCTGTAAATTTCGTATGAAATGCTTTTAAATCTGCCCGAGTTTGTGGAGAGTGAACTGCAAGTTCAGAGCAATGGCGGCTGGCTATGTCCCAGAATTTACCGGTTTTTGTGCCTTATGCAGAAATGTGTGGCTGCTGGTCTTCTGGTATTCTGCCGCTTCCTTTGACGATGAGCTGTGTTTCGTGGAGGGTTGTTTATTTGGCCTTCTGGAGACGGCATTATGTATAGTGAAATGATTGTTTACATCTGTCCGAGGTGTTGTGGCGTGAACTGCATGCTCGAAAAATGGCGTAGCTGGCTAGGAAACATCTAGAAATGGAACAACAACATCTAGAAATATCTGCATGCATGGCGGCTGGTTGTGTCGCAGTAGTGACTATTTTTTGGCCTTGTTTTCTAATGACTGCGGTTTCCATCTATGATGAACTGTATTTTCGCAGAGGACGTTTGTGTTGGCATTCTGACAACGGCATTATGTACAATGAAATGGAGGGGGGGGGGGGGGGGGGGGGGGGGGGGGGGGGGGGTTAACATCTGTTCGAGGTTGTTCTGCTGCGTGAACTACATTTCTGAGAAAAAAATTGGCGTGGCTGGCTAGAAAATATCCAGAAATGGAACAACATCTACAAATGTCGAGACTTTGTAGGCTAACTTCCGGTTGGGATGGTGACTGCCGCTTCCATCACGGATGAACTACATGTTTCGTACACGACTTTTGTGTTAGCATTCTGGCGACGGCATTATGTACAGTGAAAGTTATTACATCTGTCCGAGGTTGTTTTGTTGCGTGAACTGCATTTCAGAGATAATATGGCATGGTTGGCTAGAAAACATCCAGAAACGGAACACCAACATCTAGAAACATCGAGACTTTGTAGGTGAACATCTGGTTGGGAAGTGAATGCCACTTCCATCAAGGATGAACGGTGTGTTTCGTAGAAGACTTTTGTGGTGAAATTCTGGTGGCGGCACTATGCACAGTGTGCCTGAGCGGGCTGTTGTTTGTCGCGACTCCTGTCTTTTCCACTTTTCACATGGGGCAGTGAGGAACATTTTGTGTGATATTCACTGGCACAGGAACGGAGCATAATGGGGACGACCCGTTGCTGTGATGTCGGAACCGCGGCGACTGAACTGAACTGAACTGAACTGTACTATTTATTCTATCTGTCCATCTTTTACGTGGCCGACCTCTTCTTCTGCTTCCATTTGGTCTGTAAATCATTGCTTGTTGTAGTATACTGTTAGCTGGTAATCTAGTTGCTTGACCAAAACATTTAACTTGATGCCTTCCGATAAAATCTAGCGCTGTTATTAACCCCCCCCCCCCCCCACACACACACACACACCCCACATTAGGCCTAGTTTCTTCATTTCTGATTTTCACTCTTCTTGATACATTGAGTATTCTTCTCAGGCAGGAATCTCATTTCTGTTGTCATTTTTCTTTTCTCTTTTTCTGTCAGCTTCCAGGTTTCGCATTGGTAGCATATAGTTGGTAGGAATACTGTGTTGTAGAGTGCGTTCTTAGTAACTTCTGATACGTGTTAGTTTTTTAACATCGATGCCATTTGTCCGACGTGTTGATTTGCCTTCCATTCCATCATGTGCCATGCCGATAAGCGTGGGTGGCCATGTTTTGTCATCTCTCTCGATCACCAGAGTCGTGGATCAGCTCCGTGTTTCTGTCTCGACCATGCCACGTGGCCAAGTCATCCAGGTATTTGCTTCTAGGTCTTCCCCTTAGTCTGTTCCCTTCGATCTTACCATTTGTCACCAAGTTCTCAAATTTTGCCTTATTGCATCTATTTTCGATCTCGTCTTCTGATTTGCATTTGATGATATTATACTTCCTAATTACTTGAAGTTCTTTACTTGTTCCAGGGAGTGTTCTTTTAGATGAATCTTTGTTGCGTTTTTTTTTCTTTTGTTATGGTCATTACCTCTGTTTTACTGATGCTAATGTTCATGAACTTATGTAAATCTTAAAACAAGATTTAAATGCAGCGATGTTACATGCAAGTAAATGGGAAATTTCTGAAACAGCTGAAACTATCTTGGAACAGTCACAATATTTAACGGAAGATGCCTTGTGAATATTAGAATGAGAATCGCTATGACAAAAGCGGCTATTTGCAATAAGGAAAAACATGCTCACCAATCGGATAACACGGGTTTATTATTATTATTTCTTCCATGGATTAGCAAAGCAATGCGCTAACTGTCTGCCTGTCTTAGCTTCCATAATAGACCAGTTGCCGACCAAGGCTTATGGCTTGATATGCCCTGTCATGACATTTAATCTTTATGTTGCATTTCTTTGCACTAGGATAAGGTTTGGATCTTCCCATTTGCTCTCCTCCGACAGAAGCCGCTGGCACAATGTAGGGTGTTGGGTTTGCTGAGTGCCGCCCAACATTCGGCGCTAACAGAAAGCAGGTAGTAACATCTACAGATCTGACCAAGACCTGACACTAAATATATATATATAGTGTCAGGTCTTAGTCGGATATGTAGATGGTGTTATCTGCTTTCTGTATTTATGTATATTGTCATGAGCTGAAATGAGAGTCTGATCACATTGAAGCGTATGCACGGCCCTACGGAGAGAGGCACGCTTTGACGATGTCCAGGAGAGAAAGATCGTCCTAAGCCGGACACTTTGAGAGAAGACCGTGGTTGAAGTCAGACTGGGTCAGACTCGATAGTAGACTATGGCCAATGTTTACGACCGCCAATTGTAGATGTGTCAGTTAGCAAGTGTTTTATATTGATATTATGTTAGTGACAAGTATTCATGTGGATATGTGATTATGTGAAGTATAGACGTGAATAGATTATGTAAAACGGCACGGCGCTATGCTGTATCTGGAGTTCTTAGATGCTTTTGTGACATCAATGGCAATGTAGTTCTAATATAATATTGTGGCTAAGTCTGCACATACGAACACTTAATCTGTTCAGGGACAATTCCCGACACAACTATCTGTGAGTTGACTGATAACATTGTAACAGTCTAACCAGCCGTTCACAACAATACTATATTGTGTCCTGCCAACATGAGGCTACCGTGTTAATCCAACTATCATGTCAACACGAGCATGAATATTATGATGGCTGGATCCAGCTATCGCAGCCGTGACACTTATATATAAGACACGTCTAAACAGCATTCAAATGCCGTGTCTGTGAAGAATATATGGTATTAACTGGCAAGACAAAACCACAAATACTGAAGTATTGGAAAGATCAGGTTGTGTGACGGTTTGTTCCATGCACAGTCATTGAAGACATAGATGGATAGAACACATTAGAAGGATGGATGACGGTATAAAACCAATGAATATCTGTTTTGGTGAATTGCAGATAGGTAAAAGATTTCAGGGTCGGCCTCTACTACAATACAAAGATTTTTGTGTAAGCGGGACATGATTGATACAGGCATTGATATCGCACCTTCGGAGCAGGTCGCTCTGATAGTGTTGCATGGAGGGCACAGATCAAAAATTGAATAAATACAAAGAAGAAAATGACTCCAGATAGGTCTCACACTGAGCGTGTGAGACGTGATGGTGGAAATGACCATGTGTTCACATGCATCCATTGTGGACGAACATTTACAGCGTGAATTGGTCTGATTAGTCACATTTGCTACCACCATAGGTTGTAGTTATTATGCCTTATTGAAGCACAATGTAACAAACTAACGTCTGTAAAGACGGCAAGGTGCGTGAGAAAACTAAAAAAGAATTATATATATATATATATATATGCTGTAAACATCTTGAACTTCGATCGAAGATTATCTAATGATAGCCAGAGATAAATTATGAACAAACGTGTTCATATGTTGCTAGTTGTATTTCGTACTTTGGATTATATTATCGATGCTATAAAACATCCTGTCAAAAGAACCAGATACAGTTGTTTCAGTTTGTGATATAACTAACTTTAACAATCTACGATCGCTTCCTTGTATTTTGAATTGCTGTACTACATTTTCATCAATACAGATAATAGTAGCGGTACACATCTTTAAACTACATTGAAGATTCATAGGATTGCTGTAATTCTTTCATGTCTAAAAGAAATACTCTGAATGGCAAATACACATGCGTCTGTATACCTTTTAATTCATTTACCTAGCTATCAAGTAACCTACCTAACTCAGATTGCTTACCTGCATACCTGTCTGTATATCATAATCGGTAGTGTCTTATGTGATTAATTTTGTTAAGTTTTCCATTGTTTAAACTCAATTAATTAGGTGCTTCACATTCTGGGATTCTGAGATAAGTATCGCACAATTCTTTTTATTTTTATTTTTTTTTCTCGTTGTTCTATTCTTCTCATTCTGTTATTATGTCTTAATATAGTCAATGTGTTGTCCTCTCTTTCTGATATTATGTCTTTGTATAGTCAATGTGTTGTCCTCTCATTCTGTTATTATACCTTAATATAGTCACTGTGTTGTCCTCTCATTCTGTTATGTTTTTGTATAGTCACTGTGTTGTCCTCTCATTCTGTTATTATACCTTAATATAGTCACTGTGTTGTCCTCTCATTCTGATATTATACCTTAATATAGTCACTGTATTGTCCTCTCATTCTGTTATTAAACCTTAATATAGTCACTGTATTGTCCTCTCATTCTGTTATTATACCTTAATATAGTCACTGTGTTGTCCTCTCATTCTGTTATTACACCTTAATATAGTCACTGTGTTGTCTCCTCATTCTGTTATTATACCTTAATATAGTCACTGTGTTGTCCTCTCATTCTGTTATTATGTCTTTGTATAGTCACTGTGTTGTCCTCTCATTCTGTTATTATACCTTAATATAGTCACTGTGTTGTCCTCTCATTCTGTTATTATACCTTAATATAGTCACTGTGTTGTCCTCTCATTCTGTTATTATACCTTAATATAGTCACTGTGTTGTCCTCTCATTCTGTTATTATGTCTTTGTATAGTCACTGTGTTGTCCTCTCATTCTGTTATTATACCTTAATATAGTCACTGTGTTGTCCTCTCATTATGTTATTATACCTTTATATAGTCACTGTGTTGTCCTCTCATTCTGTTATTATACCTTAATATAGTCACTGTGTTGTCCTCTCATTCTGTTATTATACCTTATATAGTCACTGTGTTGTCCTCTCATTCTGTTATTATACCTTAATATAGTCACTGTGTTGTCCTCTCATTCTGTTATTATGCCTTAATATAGTCACTGTGTTGCCTCCTCATTCTGTTATTATACCTTAATATAGTCACTGTGTTGTCCTCTCATTCTGTTATTATGCCTTAATATAGTCACTATGTTGTCCTCTCATTCTGTTATTATACCTTAATATAGTCACTGTGTTGTCCTCTCATTCTGTTATTATACCTTTATATAGTCACTGTGTTGTCTCCTCATTCTGTTATTATACCTTAATATAGTCACTGTGTTGTCCTCTCATTCTGTTATTATACCTTAATATAGTCACTGTGTTGTCCTTTCTGTCATGTCGTTAGTCCATTAATATTGGATATGGAATTAACCTCATATGTTTGTAAACTCGTTAAACAGAATAACCTGAACTCACCTTGAATGGTAACAAGTGTGAAAATAGAGTGACGCCAATCCAGTGAACGATCTCACACTTTAATATCGTGCTGAATAAAACAATAGGCAATATTTTCGTATACTGTAAACTGCCCCTTTACACGGGGTCGGCGTTTACTATCTAGTGTCTATGAAAACTTCCCTAATCTATCCATTAGTTCACCTTGAGGCGCGGACTTCTATTTCGCCGTTCCGAATTTAGGCATGGTCTAGGCCTGGTCCTTTCTTTGCTTATATCCTTGCCAATCGATTGCTCCTCCTGTTATCTATTTGCCGAATCTCGGCATAATCGCATCCAGCTCTTCACCAACACGGGCTCCGCGAAGACACATCCACTCCTTATCAGAATCACACAACGCCTGTTTATGTTGTCCTGGGACGTCTTGCGTTTCCCTTGGTTTTCATGTTAATCGTTCGGTTTGGTGTCCATCTGGGAAATCCCTTTTTCTCTTTTCTTGTATCTTTTTTTGGGGGTGCCCATCATATGGCATAAATGCCCCCTCCCAGACAAAAAAAATGATGAAATCATTTTTCCCCATCTATATATGTATATATACAATCGATAATTAATGTAATATCCTTATTACAACACTTACAACAACAGCTGAACAGAATAGCTAAAGGTTCCCTATTCCCATCCCTCAAAAAAAAAAAAAAATAAAGTTATATGACGAGCACGCCCTTCTATCCAATCCCCCGTTGGACGTCGTGTGGCCGACCCAAGGGGAGGTCGGTCCAACTAATTTTCATTAGTCTCTACCTTGTCGTAATAGACAAGTGTCCTCACTCTAGGTAATACCATGAGTTTCGGACGAGGGTAGTATTAGGGTTCCATGCAATCCATATCTGTTGCCGTTGACCGTTGTCCCTTCATGTATATATATATCACTTGATTTCTATCCTCTGTCTGTATGTAAGGTAGACGATTTATGCACTAAGATACCGATAGCTAGAGATATTCTCCCGTGTGGATATCACAAAACATTAACCAATCCTAAATTCCATAATTAAACATGATTACTCAACGAATCACTGAATCAAAATACAACTAACTAATATATTTTTAATTCTTTCAACGACTTTAAATAACTAATTACTATGATAATTAATCTATACACACATGACATTATATTACACTAATATTGCACAAAATACTTATAACGTTCGATCAGTCCTTGTAATTATACCATCCGAATCTGAACATCTCGTCCATACAGTTAGTCACATAATCACTAGCTACACAGATCGACGTTCATAGTTCACCATGAGTTCACTTGGTAACTGTCCAATCTCATCCTGTCAAAATTACAAATCTACAGAAGTATCTATCTGCCTAAACTATGTATTTGCAATAATCATAATCCTATAATTGATGATTGTTGTCTATTGTAATCTAATCAGGTGCTATCTAAATAGATAAATTCTAACTTTACTAATACTTTATGAACAAAACAAATACATTACATTAACAACTGAATAATTTGACAATGATAGATCTACAAATTTATATACGACTGAGAATATCCGCAAGATTATTATCTTTTCCAGGAATATGACAGATATCGAATTCATAATCCTGTAAGAGTAAAGATCATCTATGAATTCTGGAGTTCTTAGGATGACCAGATTTGAATATTTGTAAAGGTTTGTTATCCGAAAGAACCAGAAATTTTCTACCAAGTAGATACCTAGAGAATTTCTCGATACTCTCAATTAATGCTAACGCCTCTAGTTCAGTAATAGCATAATTTCTCTGTGTGTCAGATAGCTTTTTACTAAAGTAAAGAATGGGATGTAGTTTTCCTTCATGTAATCGAAGTAATACAGCTGAAGTAGCATGTAAACTAGCATCCGTTTGTAGTACAAAATCTTTTGAGATATCAGGCAATTTCAGAATAGGATAGGTACTGAACAGAGGTTTTATCTGTTGTAGAAGTTTCTCATGATCATTTGTCCATCTGGGAAATCCCTTTTTCTCTTTGCTTGTATCTTCTTTTGGGGGTGCCCATCATATGGCGCTTTCATTCTGTTATTATGTCTTAGTATAGTCACTGTGTTGTCGTCTCATTCTGTTACTATGTCTTAATATTGTCACTGTGTTGTCCTCTCATTCTTTTATTGTGTCTTAGTATAGTCACCGTGTTGTCTTCTCATTCTGTTATGTCTTAATATAGTCACTGTGCTGACTTCTTACTTCTCCATGGTTTATATGTTATTGTGATTTCTTGTATTTATCCTTTGTTGTTCCTAATTGTGTTCTATTTAAAACAAAGATCGTTGCATATTCTTTACAGGACATCACAGTCAACCCCAGCATAATTTGGCTGTTTGTGGTATCTTGGCAAGTTTACGTTCAGTAGTGTGCCATTGCTTTATGAGCGACGGGCACTCATACCATTTATGAAAACCAACGCAAGGTGGTCTGCCTCCACATTTCCCGCAGCTGTGTTTCCAATAAAGTATATGGGATTGCGATTTGCTATTTACCCATTCGCCACAGCTCCCACGTTCTATAAAGCTGCCCTAAAATTCTATATCCTTTAAAATTGATTAAGAGTTCTGCAATACATCAAGGCTTTTCCGAAAATCTGTAAGCATAACTTAATTGTTTGAATTTTGTTATATTTTAATTTCGCAACAAATGTTCAAACGCGATAACTATTTATTTCTTATAAGTTTATAATTCAGTCTGCATACAATGTTTCAATGTTTGTGTATGGCTGTACTAATTTGTTATTGCAGGTTCGGCCAGGAAATATCGCTGAGGCAAGATAAAGTGGCATTCATATTAAACTGTTTTAGAGTACTTAAACAAGACAATTCACCCAATAGAAGAACATGGCAGCCTTCGTTAATTGTAGCCCATCTTATTGGACGAACAGAAGATCAGAAATCGGTCAAAGGTATTTCTTAGAAGATGTTCCAGCGAGGATTCAGTTGAACATAACCCAAATCATTAAATCAACATGGGATCCTAACTTAGTAGGAGCAGGAAGGGATGCAGTGAAACTAAAACATTTAGGGATCAAGAACATTGGGGTCAAGAGGGTAGAAAACCCTGAATTGTTTCATTCATTCGACGGGAAAAGACGAGAAATTGTCCGGAGAAGATGTCTTTGTCCAGCAATTACAGATATCCCAGAACAACTTGCGAGCTTCGACAGACAGGACAGACTGACCGCTGTGAACGAATATTATTTGTTTCACGGCACAGACGCTGCAACGAACATTGCTAAGATCGGGTTTAAAATACGCGAAGCTGACCCGAACAATATGCTTGGGAAGGCAATATATTTCTCGGACAGTTTCGAGAAAGCAGATCAGTACGCGGGTAAGTCATCATCACCATGTGCCATGCCGATAATCGTGAGAGGTCAAGTTTCGCGATCTCACACGATCACCAGAGTCGTCGATCAACTCTATGTTTTGTCTCCACTATGCCATCTAGATATTTACTTCTCTGCCTTCCCATAGCTCTTTTCCCCTTAATCTTGCCAGTTGTCACAAAGTTCTCTAGTTTATTTCTTCTCATAACGTGCCCAAAACAATTTGACTATCTACACCTAATTTCTCTAATCAGTTTACGGTTTTCTTCTGCTTCTTGTAAGACGTGCTAATTTGTTTTTATATTTTTATATCTGACCATGGAGTTCTTTGCATTTTCCTCAGAAACAACATCCCCACGGCCGTTAGAATGTTTTTCAGCTTATCTGTTCATTAGTTACGTTTCACATCCATACAAAAGTGCAGTTTGTATGTAGCTCTTCAGCACTCTTTTTCTCGTTGCAATTGACATCTTTTTATTGGTCAGTATGTATATCCATCTTGCAAAAGACTACCGTTGCCATCGCGATTCTTGTTCTAATCTCTTCAAGGCACTTCCCATCAGATTTTATAACCGTTCCAAGATAGTTGTACCGATTCACTTGTTTAAAAATATTCCCTTTTACCGGTATATTACATTGAGGTATTTCTTTTTTTTTTTCTTTTTTTTTGTGACTACAATAATCAGTGTCTTCTTACGATTTCAGTATAACCCTAGTTCACTGTGTACAATAATCACATCTACTAAATGTTGCAGGTCCTGTTGACTGTCTGCAATCAATACTGTATCATACACATATCTAATCATATTATGTTAAGTTCCCCTATGGTAATTCCTCTATCTAATAACCATCTAACAATATTGCCCCTATTTAGGGAACAAAATATCTGGAGACTTTCCACACCTCTGTCGCACACCTCTCTTTACAGGCTGTGATTGACCTACTTCATTATCAATCTTTATGGCAGCTTGTTGTTTCCAATATGTTTTTACAATTAAGGTCTTTCCCATCAATTTGTAGATCTGCAAGAATCTCCATCATGTTAACATGTCTGTCTTTATCGAATGTCTTTGTGTAGTCAATGAAGCAAAGACACAGATCAGTATGCTTTTCTAGAATGTTGAAAACCTATGCTATTTTGAACCATTTCCTTGTTTGCCACGAGGACATTCGCCAACAGTGCAGTCTGATTTCTTCGATATCTGCGGGTACCTTAGTTAGTAATTGTTTTAGGCAAACATTAACTTTTTTCACAGAACCCCATTTGTGCAAGATTGATCTTTCTCTTATAGTCGAAGACGTGTGGCGTTGGTCATCATGTCTGTTGACAGTCTTCTATCTAGTATATTGACTGTAGTTATGTACCAGCCAGCTCCAGGGAATAATCACACTGTGCTAATATCAAAGTGAATGGTCATAGTCTAAGTGTTGTGGACAAATTCACCTATCTTGGCAGCACTGTGTCACAAGCTGCCACAATTGATGATGAAGTGAATGCAAGAATCTCCAAGGCCAGCGCGGCCTTTGGCAGACTGTATAAGAATGCATGGGACAGAAATGGAGTAAGCCTGCAAACAAAGCTGAAATCTACAAAGCAGTTGTATTATCCACACTGCTATATGCTTGTGAAACCTGGACTGTTTATCAGCGACACGCTAGGAAATTAAACCACTTCCACAGTCTGCCTTTGGAAGTTACTGAAGATTAAATGGCAAGACAAGATCCAGACACTGAAGTCCTAGAAAGAGCGCCCATGCCCAGTATCCACACTATACTATTTAAGAATCAGATTCGCTGGGCTGGTCACTTTACTCGCATGCCAGATCACAGGCTTCCTAAACGAATTGTTTACGGCGAGTTGCGTTGTAGTAAACGCTCCCAAGGCGGCCAGAGGAAACGCTTTAAAGACACTATGAAAATCTCACTGAAAGCTTTTGGAATTCATCATGACACATGGCAGACTGCAGCCAGGGGCCGAAATTCGTGGCGTGCATCATTACGCAAGGGTGCAGTCACTTGTGAGGCAACCAGGACTGCAAGAGCTGTGAAGAAAAGACAGAACAGAACAACCACTGCAGAAAATCCTCCTCCAGAAACGTCAAGCATTCTTTGTCCACATTGTCAAAGAACATTTCGAGCCAAAATAGCCTTATCTGCCATCTTGGAACTCACGGCTCCATACTTTCAACCCCACTGAATGAAATGAATGGTCATCATCATTCTTGATGGACAAACAACATATTGCCGATCATTTCTGATACAGATGTTCCTCCATACCACGATGTCAGATTGCCTAGCATCTTCAATCTCACTTTCTCTCTTCCCCTTATCTTTCCTGTTGTTACAATGTACTCCAACTTTCCCCTTCTCATGATGTGCCCAAATAATGTAGACAGTCCTTTTCAGGTGCTAGCAACCAAATCTCAATGTAAATTAACTTCCTTCATGACATCTTCATTATATTTATTATTTATCTTTGGTTTTCTTATTATTGTTCTATAAAGCCACATCTCTGCAGCTTCCACAAAATTCCTCACTTCTCTGCCAAATGCCCATGATAGGACAGCAGACCAGGTTATAGCTACATTTCCCCCGACCAGATAGGACAAAATAAGCCAACTCCCGTTAAAATGTTGACGTAGCCGTATGTGCTGGAATATAAGGTGCAACAGAAACCTCAGTACCATGCAATCCTCACTCTCAGCGACTACAAAAAGACAATTAACGCTTTCTTGGTGAGCTAGAATCAAGCTGAGACTGAATCGTGTGTCAGACAATCGTGTGTGAGGTTTAATCATGTGTCCGACTGTATCCTTTACCAGTACCAGATAGAATGTCTCAGGCTGGATCGTGTGGGAGACTAGACTATTCAGTGTGGATCATGTGACAGACTAGAGTATTCAGGCTGGATTATGTTGCAGACTAGACTATTCAGGCTGGGTCATGTGGCAGATTAGACTATTCAGGATGGATCATGTGGCAGACTAGACTATTCATACTGGATCATGGGGCAAACTAAATTGTTCAGAATGGATCGAGTATCAGACTAGACTGTTATAAACTGGATCATGTGGCATACCACTTTTTCATACTGGATCGTCCCAGGAAAGCATTCCGCTAGCGTGAATTTCTATCGTGCGTATATGTATTCTTTCCTGCGTATATATATATATATATATATATATATATATATATATATATATATATATATATATATATATATATATATATATAGAGAGAGAGAGAGAGAGAGAGAGAGAGAGAGAGAGAGAGAGAGGGTGAGAGACTGAACGAAGTCGTTTTTATATTTTGTGACTTTGTTGTTTTGTTTGGATGACACAGCACTTGGGGGTTCATACTTATCACAGGAACTAGTAGCCTGGATCCCTAGACCTGCTGTCTTTAATCTTGTTACAGCTCCCAGTCTTAACTTCCAATCCAGTGTAGCTGTTAGGAGAGTTGATTTTCTTCTTGGACTGATGTCTTACCTCCCTAGCATTCGACGAGCCAAACTTATCTTCTATTCCTTCAGTTTGTAGACTGTCCAAAAGGCTCAGCCTGACTTTGTTCTATATTCCCCGTGGGGTTTTCTCTCTACTACCGAAGATCGCGATACACGTGTCCAACTGGATCGTGTTTCAGACTGCTCATGTATTAGGTTGCATCATTTATCAGACTAGATCATGGATTTAGTTTACATCATGTTTCAGACTGGACCAAATATTATGTTGTATCATGTGTCAGACTGGATCATTTTTCAGGTTATATCATGTATTGAGTTATATCGTGTATCAGGAGGTCAGCATGGCCGAATAGATAAGAAATCGAGTTCTTATACATCTGGTGTGCTGATTCTGAGGTAAAAGGTTCAGCCCCTACGCCGAACAGTTGTACTAAAATTTAGACTTCTCGTCATTGATATGGAGACATAAATTGCAAGTACCTCTGAAGTCGGAGTGGGTTCGCCTGATGGCAAGGGACACTGGTAATAGGGAAAGCTAACCCACACGCAAAATTCAGTCCTGTGCTACTAGAAGTAGTGTATGTGGACTACGTTTGAGTTCGAAGCGAGCGGGCGCAATAACAACAAAAAATATATTGTTTCAGACTAGATCATGTTTCAGACAGGATCGTGTACACGTAAACGTTTCATGTGTTGATTTTTCAGATGACCCTGACAACCGCAAACCGCCAGGTACTGAGCTGACAGTAATACTGGCCAGGGTGGTGCTAGGCCAGGCTTACAAGTGTGACAGAGCTGGTAGGTTAAACATACAAATATGACAGAGCTGGTAGGTTAAACATACAAGTGTGACAGAGCTGGTAGGTTAAACATACAAGTGTGACAGAGCTGGTAGGTTAAACATACAAGTGTGACAGAGCTGGTAGGGTAAACATACAAGTGTGACAGAGCTGGCAGGTTTAACATACACGTGTGACAGAGCTGGTAGTTTAAACATACAAGTTTAACAGAGCTGGCAGGTTAAACATACAAGTGTGACAGAGCTGGTAGGTTTAACATACAAGTGTGACAGAGCTGGTAGATTAAACATACAAGTGTGACAGAGCTGGTAGGTTAAACATACAAGTGTGACAGAGTTGGTAGGTTAAACATACAAGTGTGACAGAGCTGGTAGGTTAAACATACAAGTGTGACAGAGCTGGTAGGTTAAACATACAAGTGTGACAGAGCTGGTAGATTAAACATACAAGTGTGACAGAGCTGGCAGGTTAAACATACAAGTGTGACAGAGCTGGTAGGTTAAACATACAAGTTTAACAGAGCTGGCAGGTTAAACATACAAGTGTGACAGAGTTGGTAGGTTAAACATACAAGTGTGACAGAGTTGGTAGGTTAAACATACATGTGTGACAGAGCTGGTAGGTTAAACAGATTGTCCGGGTTATCATCATGATGTGCCCTGTCAAATGGTGTAGACATTCATGCCTCTTCACAGATCTCTGTACGGGTCCAGAACAACTTGACCATGCACGTCTAATATTTGTTTCCAACAATTAACGGTTTTCATTTGATGTTTGAAGAAGAGTCTCATTTATATTTGTACCCTCTAGTGCAGTGGTTCTCAACCTTTTTTTGTCCGTTACCCCCTTCACCATATTTTTAGGATATCATTTCCCCCTCACCATATTTTTAGGACATCATTCCCCCCCCCCCCCCCCCCCCCCCCCTTACCATATTTTTAGAACGTCATTCCCCCCTTTTGTATTTCCTCCCTAAAAATTTCCTCCTGCCCCTACACAGTATACGTAATAATTGAAGCTAAATTTAATAGCACATACTAAAACAAGTCTAGACATGTACATAAATGTGATTTGCGGATCTACTTACGTTATAAAATAAATTTCAGAAGGGTGATGCGTACAGAAGCGTAAAGTATGAAAGGAAAAACAAGATCAAGTAATCGGTTTTTGTATTAACGCGATCTTGAAATAATCTTCATTCCCCCCCCCCCCCCCTTAGAAACCCCAAAATTCCCCCCTGGGGGGGGGGAATTCCCCACCGGTTGAGAACCACTGCTAGTGGTTTTCTCTGGATTTTCCCCAGAAACTGCATTTCCACTGCCATTATATGTTTCGCAGTCTGTCTGCTTATTGTCCATGCTTTACTTGCATACAACAGTATAGGTTCTCTATAGCACTTTAACACTCTGTTTCTAGCTGCTAATGACAGTATTTGCTTTATTGGTGAGTATGTTTTCCATTTTGCAAAAGGCTACCTTTCCCATGTCGAATCTTATTCTAATCTCCGCCAGGCAATTTCCTTCAGCTGTTCCAAGTTAGGCTGTGTTCCACACCGTGTGGTGTGCTCTTCAGTAATGACGGAAACACCAGCTGTGTGACATGTTTTGACATGTTTATTTCATACACATTTGTTGTCCATCTCGCCACTGTATTTGTGTAATATTCCTGTAGTATTACAGCAATGGGCCGGTCTCCCTGGCCGAGAGGTTTCTCCGTAACCCCGAATACTCTCGTGGTTGACGTGAGCGCACGAGAATTGGCAGCGGTTCGAGTTGCGCTAGTGACTTATGAGAGTATGGAGCCGGTCGCTCAGAAAGCAACGGTAAACTACTGAGCGTAATCTTGCCAAGAAATCAACAATCAGCTGAATGATGCTGATGTTGACAGCGATGTCCTGTAAAGGATATGCAAAACATCTGTCTATTGCATATCGGTCGTTTGTTCAAGTTTATGTATGTATATATAACAAATTGGAGAACTTGGTGACAACTGGTAAGATCGAGGGGAAGAGACCAAAGGGAAGACCTAGAAGCAAGTACCTGGATAGCTTGGCCTTGTGGCATGGTCGAGACAGAAACATGGAGCTGATCCACGACTCTGGTGATCGAGTGAGATGGCAGAACATGACCGCCCACGCTTACCGGCATGCACATGATGGATGAATGGATATATATATATATATATATATATATATATATATATATATATATATATATATATATATATATATATATATATATGTCACATCATCATCATCTCATCTTGTTCCTCTTGTACCTTGCGGTGTCTAGGTGAAGCATAAACATCCGCAGAGTGCTCGTTTATGCGCTTCATACATCGAGATTCCTATGGAGTCTGTTATATATGTATTATTCCAAATATTCAAAATGTTATTCCTCCACATACACTCACTTGTCTATACAGCAGCTCATCAGCTTCACAACAAACAGTTAATAAAAGAGAAGAAATGAAAACAATTTTAACTCCAGAGTTTACATGATAAAATGGTTTTCTGCATCACCAGTCTCCTCATCAGATGGCAGTTCGCTTGTATCAATCCTGGTGTAGACTGGATCAACCCTGGTATAGTATGGATCAGTCCTGAGACAAGAACTAGATAAACAAAATTTTGTACATTTCAACATACACCCATCCTGAAACATAGGTCTATCCCCATGGAGATAAAGAAGAACACTATAAATGCAATTTGTATACCAACGTTGTGCTATCAGTTCTAAACGTGGGCACTAACTATAGAACAAGAAAGAAAGCTCACCACTTGGGACTTGAGATGCTGAAGAAAAGCAGCGAATACATCAATAAAGGACCATATTAGAAACGAAGAGATCTACAAAACATTGAAGCAACACCAATTGTTAAATTCATTGAAAAACAAAGACTTAACTGATTCGAACATCTAAAGAGAATGAACACAATGTCGCCAGCAGCAAGAACATACAGCATGAAAATGGAAACATCAAGAGGCATGGAATGACTACGAAGAAGATGGATCGACGGAGTCACCAAGACCCTAAAGACCTACAACATCTCAGCATACCAAGTAACCGAGCGAGCCCTAGTTCTGAAATCAATCATCACTCAAGCCTGCGACGCCTAAACGACAAAAGGCAGTGAAGGACATAAGAAGAAAGAAAGAAGAACCCTGGTATAGTCTGGATCAATCCTGGTATAGTCTAGATCAATTCTGGTATAGTCTGTATCAATCCTGGTATAGTCTGGATCAAACTTAGTATAGCCTGGATCAATATTGGTATAGTCTTGATTCATCCTGGTATAGTCGGAATCAATTCTGGTAAGTCTGGATCAATCCTGATATAGTCTGGATCAATCCTGGTTCAGTCTGGATAAATCCTGGGATAATCTGTATCTATCCTGGTATAGCTTGAATCCATCCCGATATAGTCTGGATCAATCCTGGTATAGTCTGGATCAATCCTAGTATAGTCTGGATCAATCCTAGTATAGTCTGGATCAATCCCGGTATAGTCTGGATCAACAGGAGGCAATCATAATCTCTGCCTGAGCTCTATTTCCTAGAAAATCGCTCTTTTTGTAACCAGTTATGAAACATAATCTAGAGTCCACAGAAGGCAAAGGTACATTATGAAGTGATGGTAAAACCAATATGAGTCACCGTCCCCTGGTTCATATCCATATGATGCCCTTTATTTGTGTCAGTGTTACCACATATTTTTTAGTCCTCTTAGTCTCACTATGTGCATTTCTGCGCACTGTGGTCCACCGAGGCCTGTCTGCCAGTATTAATGGTCATTTCTTCGGAATTCGTTTTTGTCACATCAGTAGACCGCCTCTGCTGATGGCCCTGACCAGATCAAGTTTTGTATAATGGCTTGCTGTTCCCCAAGAGCCTGAGCCACCCCACCAGGTCCCGCGACCCTACGTGTCATTCGGATGACCGTCTCTGCGTGTGACCCTGGCATGATCAAGTGCATATTTTTTTTTTTTGGGGGGGGGGGGGGGGAGTCGACGGTTACCCCAGAGGATAGAGCGACACTCTGGTTCCCCCGCCTCCCCCCCCCCTTTTGTGGGCCGTTAGTCTCACTGTGAGCCATTGCCTACAGTGGTCCACCAGGCCCACAGTTAATGTGAGGATTTGTGAAGAGTTTTGATCATCCCGGCCTCCGACCAGACCAAGTGCACCACCGGAGGGTGGCAGCAAATGCACTTTGATCTTAGACAAAAGGCCGAGAAGCGACTCCAGTCATTAGATATAAAACCGTATCGATTCCTACACCAGCAATCAAAGAGCCTGTTCCTCTGTACGCCACAAACAATTGTATTTACCAATTCACATGTAGATGCCAGGCCATTTACATTGGTAGAACAGAGAGACAGCTTAACAAACGGGTGTCAGAACACATACCTCAATGGGTCAGCAAGATACAACACACAGGAGATGCTAGCCTCGTGGGGCCGACACATCGGAAGCTCCCGGCGTCTTCAATTGGTAGGCACATTGTCGAAAGTGCCCATGTGGTGGACAGAGACACTGCATTTCGCTTGTTGTTTAACACACAAAATACTCGCTTGTTAAAATTTGCAGAAGCAATTATGATCTATCAACGCAAGCCAGAATTGTGCAAAGAGAAAGACATGTAGTCAGCTTAAAATTACCGTGGTAGATAAGTGACATTACTGTGCGAATATGTGTATATTTCAACTTGAAGGATTTATCTAGTTAATTCACGTAAGTTGTGTGATTTCTGCAGTATGTACCTGACGAGATGCAGCGAAATATGCCAGGCAATAAATCGTGCAATCTATTGTTTGTGTCTTCGTTATTCAAATTCACTACGGGAAAACATTGTTTTGAATTTCTCAAACGTCGCCTCCCATTACCAACTGTGAAGCGATTAGATGGATTACTCAAGCTGAAGTGTAAAATATCGCTACAGGATTGTCGATTGAGATTTCTCGAGGAATGACTAAGGACGGGGATATTTCCTCACCGGTATTTCAGATCTCTGAGGACGGACAGAATATGTCCGACAAGAAAAAACTGAGACGACTGACAAAAAAACCAGATAGAAGAAACCCAGTCCAAGCTGGCCAACTTGAAGCGCACACACAGTTCTGCCTACTACGCCACCCAAGAATTGAGCTTGTATGGCTACTTGAATTTCACTAAATTCTGCACAGAAACAGTGTACAAGGTGAAAATTGCAGAGAATGCTCGCCTCAACAAATCACTGAGCACTGAAAAGGTAACAACATCAGTACCAGACAACCCAGAGAAGTATGTGAGGAACTTATCGTCGTACGTACTCAACAACATTGAAACGGAGGCCCTTGCATACGGATTAAAATTATGCATAAAGCCTAAACACATCAACCGTGTTGAGTCGCAAGCACAATTTGAAATGTTGATTGATCAAGTCTCCAAGTTATCACCTACCTCTGCTGAGTCGGTCGGGTGGCTGAAGGCCAAACTGGTAGATTTAGAACACCAGTATCGCACAACACCCTCTAAACAGGCATGTCCGCTGACCAAAGAACACCTTACTGCCTTAAAAGCGTTAAAAGCTAACAAAACCCTCGTCATACTGAAAACTGACAAAGGGAGCGGTACAGTACTGATGGACATGTCAGACTACCAGAGAATAAATGGATGTAATATTGTCAGATGAATCCAAATTCAGGATAGATCAAAAGGTAAACAAGTCGGAGGACCTGGATGCTATAATGAGGAAAGAGATCCAGTCACTTGTGAATGCCGGACTCATCAGTGAGGCCACTGCAAAAACGCTCACACCACGTGGCTCGCACACTCCTCAGATGTACGGTCTACCCAAACTTCACAAGCCCGGCATCCCGCTAAGACCTATCCTGTCCATGGTTAACTCTGCACAACACCGAATGGCGAGGTGGCTAGCCGAAATGTTAAAGCCAGTACGACAGTCCTTCGATCCAAAAATACTCAAAGATACATTCCAATTGGTGGAATTATTTGATTTTATGGACATAAATAACAAACATATGGCATCCATGGATATAGCCTCCCTATTCACTAACGTTTCATTAGAGGAGACAGTGAAAATAATAAGGGAACGCATTGAAGACAAACAACTAAAATTAGGCATACCAACACCTATTCTGGAGAGGATATGTACTATGTACCGCCAACATACAATTCAATTTTCTAACTAAGTCATACTGCCAAATTGACGGAGTGGCCATGGGGAGTCCTCTTGGTCCTATTCTAGCGGACATCTTCATGGCACATTTAGAAGAAAAGAGATCCTCAGACATCAACAACTTGGCCTTTTACCGTCGTTATGTGGACGATATACTAATTATCACCACAGACGAGCTACAAGCAACATCGTTTCAGGCCACTATGAACAAAACGCATAAAAACATCTCTCTATCTATGGAACACGAACACAACGAAGCGTTACCGTTCCTAGATATTCTAATGAGACGTAGAGCAGACGGCACAATTCAAAGATCGGTGTATCGCAAAGGAACATGGACTGGCCAATACCTACATTTTCAGAGCTTCACACCTGTCCAGTACAAACGGGGTTTAGTACGGACCTTGTTTGACCGTGCTAGAAAGATATGCACCCAGGACACACTGACAGAGGAATTTGAAACTCTGAAGAAGGTCTTAAACCTGAATGGGTACTCCACAGGATTTATAAAGCGCCACTGCCAACAGCCCAAACCCAAAGCAGACGTGACTACAGTCCCTAAACTCAAGGTATTCATCCAGCTAACCTTTCGAGGGGATGACGTAATGCAACATCTACAAGACCGGCTTACTACAGCAGTAGGCCGAACATTCTGTGCGGCAACTCCAGTCATTAGATATAAAACCGTACCGATTCCTACACCAGCAATCAAAGAGCCTGTTCCTCTGTACGCCACAAACAATTGTATTTACCAATTCACATGTAGATGCCAGGCCGTTTACATTGGTAGAACAGAGAGACAGCTTAACAAACGGGTGTCAGAACACATACCTCAATGGGTCAGCAAGATACAACACACAGGAGATGCTAGCCTCGTGGGGCCGACACACCGGAAGCTCCCGGCGTCTTCAATTGGTAGGCACATTGTCGAAAGTGCCCGTGTGGTGGACAGAGACACTGCATTTCGCTTGTTGTTTAACACACAAAATACTCGCTTGTTAAAATTTGCAGAAGCAATTATGATCTATCAACGCAAGCCAGAATTGTGCAAACAGAAAGACATGTTAGTCAGCTTAAAATTACCGTGGTAGATAAGTGACATTACTGTGCGAATATGTGTATATTTCAACTTGAAGGATTTATCTAGTTAATTCACATAAGTTGTGTGATTTCTGCAGTATGTACCTGACGAGATGCAGCGAAATATGCCAGGCAATAAATCGTGCAATCTATTGATTGTGTCTTCGTTATTCAATATATATATATATATATATATATATATATATATATATATATATATATATATATATATATATATATATATTGTTTAGGGAGGGGTGTTGGAAACAGTTTTGAAAAACTTCAACCCAGAAGTTCATAGAATTTGTAAATCATAATTGTTTGCCTTGAATTTGACCCAAGTACGATTGTTTACCTTCTGTTGGTTTTGGTTTAAAAGTTAGTTGCATATCCTTTTACATGTCGTCGATGAATTGTACTCCATCCATCCATCATGTGCCATGCCGGTAAGCGTGGGCGGTCATGTTCTGCCATCGCACTCGATCAACAGAGTCGTGGATCAGTTCCGTGTTTCTGTCTCGACCATGCCACAAGGCCAAGCCATCCAGATACTTGTTTCTAGGTCTTCCCCTTGGTCTGTTCCCCTCGATCTTACCAGTTGTCACCAAGTTCTCCAAATCATTTCTTCTCATAACATGCCCAAAATATTGTGACTGTCTACGTCTAATGTCTCTGTTCAGTTTACGATCTTCATTTGTTTCTTGAAGGACTTGTTCATTGGTCTTTCTGGCTGTCCATGGTATTCTTTGCATTTTCCTCAGAAACCACATTTCTACAGCCATCAGACGTTTTTCAGCCTGGCTGCTCATTGTCCAAGCTTCACATCCATATAAAAGTACAGGTTCTATGTAGCATCTCAACACTCTTTTTATCGTTTCAATTGACATCTTTTTATTGGTCAGTATGTTTTTCATCTTGCTAAAGGCTACTTTTGCCATGGCGATCCTTGTTCTAATCTCTTCAAGGCATCTCCCATCAGATGTTATTACTGTTCCGAGATAATTGTACCTATTCACTTGTTGAAGAATATTCCCATTTACTTGTATATTACACTGTGGTATTTCGTTCTTCCTAGTGACGACCATAATCTGTGTCTTTTTACAATTTAATTCTAACCCTTGTTGTTCACTGTGTGTAACAACCGCATCTACTAAATTTTGCAGATCCTGTTCATTGTCTGCAATCAAGACTGTATCATCTGCATATCTAATGTTATTGATGCATCGTCCCCCAATGTTGATTCCTTCCATATTTTCAATATTTCTGAAAATATTTTCACTGTACAGGGAAAACAGATCTGGAGACATTACACATCCCTGTCTCACACCTCTCTTAATAGGCTGATATTGGCTTACTTCATTATCAACTCTTATGGCAGCTTGTTGTTTCCAATATATGTTTTTTACAAGTCTAAGGTCTTTCCCATCAATTTGTAGATCTTCAAACATCCTTATCATGTTGACATGTCTCACTTTATCAAAAGCCTTTGTGTAGTCAATAAAGCAAAGGTGTAGATCTTTGTTTACTTCTATAGAACGTTCGATTACGGTTCTCAGTATATACACAGCATTTACTGTACCCTTGCCTACTACAAACCCACATTGTTCTTCTCCTATTTCAGGTTGTGAACACAACATGATTTTCTTGGCATGTGTAAAGAAGGCAGTTTGCCATTGCTTTCCTTCCCAGCAGTGACCATACTGGTCAGTGACCGTAGCCATTGTCTCCTCAAAAAAGGAGATCCTCTGCCTACCGTCGTGAAGGTGGAGACCATAACCTACAACTATCTGTCGGCTGCTCTCCATCTTCATCCACCACCTGCATCCATGGCTTCACGTAACCCTGATCGGGGGGCTAAACGGGTACTCCACCTTGCCCAAGGGTGTCCCGTAGGCTAGCGGAGGGAAGGAGGCGCCTTACTTCTCCTTTGATAGGGGATACCCCTACCCCGCTACCCTGAATTGTACTACTGTATCCTATAATGCAGCTTGTGATTACTTAATTTTAATAAAGATGTAATTGATTATTTGTATTTTTGCAGTCTGTGCTCTGTTACTAGGTTTTGTTTTAATGAATAATCTCAACAGTTGCTGACAGACTGACTCGCCCTCCTTGTATTCAGCACGGGGAATCGTGTTCATGTAAATCTGAACAAAGATATGACTCGATCATAATAAGTACAGGATTTCTGTTCAAGGAGTTTGCAGTGTATGACGAGTTGCAGTGCTACCCAGAGTACATTATTACATACAGACGAAGAGGAAAACAAGTATGTGTACTGTAAATTATCTTCAGTGTTACTATAATTTGCTGCTTCTGTAACTGTGGACCTAAACTTGTAACGTCTCAAGCCCCCTTTGGACATTGGGTTGAAGTCTGTTGCCAATGAAATACCTAAACCAGTGGAGGAAATATTGCCAACCTTCGTCTGATCTCAGGCAGTCAGTATGTGCTGTGCTGAATCATGACCTGGTTTTGTCCTTATATGTCTCTCCAGAGTTGTCTGTATCTGGGCATCCCCTTCTTTCTGGGCGACTAGGGAGTCTCCGTAGCGAAGTGATTACACTGCATGTCTCGGGCTCAGAAAGTTGTGGGTTCGATTCCGACCTTGAGTATACGAGTGCAATTTATCGAAGACTTCTGAGGATCGTCGCTGGAGCTACTAAGTTCCTTCTTTGTGTGACACTATCGGCAGACGCCCTGCGTAAACAGACATCCATATGGTACATAACCCGGTGCAATGATGTCGAACCTCTTGCCTTTTAACCACGTTAAAACTCTGGGCGGCTAGAAAAGTCCGCCACTATTATGCATGTTGTGTTACTTTTTCTATGCTTGAGTGTGTTAAATAGTTCTTTGCTGAACTATATAGATTGTTAACCTATAAAATGTCTATCATTTTGCTACATTTCACAATTACATCACTGCTGTATACTGAGTTTCGTGTGAGTATTAGAACGCATGCCTTGTGTGGCTTTGCTTTTGAAACATGTGTCCTGAATTCTCTGAAGGAAAACATCCATGATGGGCGTTGATGTATATCTCTTTGACGCACACCAGATTAATTTTGGCTTTATTAAGGCGATTTGTTAAGGAACTTTTTTGTGTGAGGACTCCTTCCGCGTTGCTATGTAATATATTGAGTGACAGCATCATAAAGTGAATTACATTGCACCGCTGCGCCAAGTCTGTAGCTTAGCTCATCCAATTTGGACAGTCATGCTTTCGGGTTTCCTTTCCCTAGTCTTTGACTATCCTCTGTCTACCTACCAGAGAGTGGGTTTGTGTCGCCCTCCGTTCACCTTAACCCTATCACTTTAAATTGTGTTTGTTGTTAGTCTGGAGCTTTTACCATTATATATTTACCAAAAACAAAGACCTCTGCGTAAGGAGATTGATTGATTGATTGATTTAGGAACCGACATCACAGCATTCGCGACATTCTCATAAGCGCTCCGTCCCCATTCTCAGCAGCCAGCGAAGAGTTCCAACACTAATAGTTCCAGTAGCAATCTGATTATATGTCCGTCTCGCCTTTCCTGTGAGCGTCGAGCCATCGGCTCATTCTTACTAGACTATGGTGATCCATTTGCTCCTCCGAGGTGTACACGTGCTCCCACAAGGCCGCAACCACGTCTGTCTTGTCATGCATCAATACTCCACCAAGTTTTGCCGAGGCAGCCACTCTGTCCGCCTGTTCATTCCCCAGCACACCGGCATGCCCCGGAGAAAAGATCCAGGTGATGCTTGCTACCCTTGACCTCCGAAGCGAAGCAAGCCACTATGCACGAAGCCTGCCTGTCCTCACCCTCCACAGCATGCTTTCTGAGTCAGTTACAATCACAATGTGTGTATGTATTGTGTTCTCTATCCAGCGGAAAGCTGCAATGACCGCCTCCACCTCCATTCTTAAGCTAGATGTTGTGTCATCATACGCCAGGCTCTCCTGCACCAAACGTCGACCATTAGCTTTTAAGTCCACCCTAATATCGGCGTAGGGACTGAACCCTTCATCGCGCCATCAGCGCATAAGAAGTGTATTAGCGAGCGCTAGTA
>JACEFZ010014034.1:0-65155 GCA_014155875.1 Cepaea nemoralis
CCTTAGGTGAAAAAAGGTCCGAAATTTCCCCGGGGAAAAAGGTCAACTTGTTTGTTGGGTTTCAAATAAAAAGGTTTTTTGGGGAAAAACGTGTCCTAGCGGCACGAAATGGAATATTGCTTGGATAGCAAATCCATTATGTGGAAAGTCCTAATCGAAAGCTCACTGTGTGGATGTCATCTGCAGACTGCATTCTTCTGGTTTCCGGAAGAACAGTCTATGGTGAATGGAAGGCCTAATATACGGAAGTAAGGCTAAGCAGCCATGTGCAGGGCGTGACGATTCCTTGGGTGAGCCCAGTACCAGAACACTGTGTGTCGGCTCTGCAAGTATGAAATGGATGGCGGGGAATGCCCTGAATGCCCATGGTCTGCCCCTGCCTTCCCTTGAGGGCTGACCAGGATGTCCTTGGCTGTTCTATATGGGCCAGCTGGGATGGGGGATAACACCACAACAGTGAGATCAAACGTCTTAAGAAACCCCCGGGATGGTTAACCCGGTCAACAAATGCCCGCAGAAGTCGGATGTATCGGTCTAACGGCACAGAACGCAGCTCTGCTGTAAACAGGCACAACGCAATCACGTCCGAAAAAAAAGTCCGGATGAACGCAGAAGAAGAAGAAGTGCAATCCAGTTATAATTTTGGCTTAATCAGAAGAATGAAGAAGAGGAATAATGAAAGATAAGCTTTATGGCGTTGCGAATTGTACATTTTAATTAAGGACGGAGAGAAGCTTCTCCGACAACCTGTAACCAGAGCTTTTTGATACAATGTAAACTCAAGATGAACCATTGTTTTGTATCACACCATTGTCGACAATCCCCTGGGAAGAAAGAAGGCCCTAAGCATTGAATAAAGTAACTCAAGAAGCAAACCCAGGAAGTCTTCGTTAAGAGCTTTCGTTTTGTTGGTTTGGTATTTTGAAGTTCTGAGTTATGTGGGAACCAAATAGTCGCGGCAAAACCGACTGGTACTTAACAGCAAGAAGTCAACACACTTACGACCCTAATCGGCCCCCGGAACATTGCATCACTTTGTTCTAGTAATGATCACTGTCCGGTAACCACCAGCGCCACTGTTACATATTCTTAGACCATACTCAGTCACCGAGATGATCGGAGACTAGTAGCGTGTGCTACGTGAAACAACCTTAGATGTTATAATTATAAATATTAACTCCAAAGAAGAAGTCCGCAGGATCAGCAGAAGATAGTACAGTTCACGCAGGAAATAAAATTGCAGATATAGGATGATTGAAAGTGAACAACAAGAAAAAGAAAGTGCATGAAAAGGCCATAATTTCCATATGCACAGCAACAAATAGAGACAAATATGACAAAGCCATGGTAGCGTAGTGGCTAGATACTAACTTACTGACCATGATGGTCATGGGTTCGATCCGCAGCTGGGCGGATTCGGATTTAAAACATTTTACCTTAGCACCCAGGTCGACCCAGCCTAAAATTGGTACCCATAATGTCTTGGGACCATATCACCGGCCGGGTGCCGATTGGCCTATAAAAATACGGATCTAGCTCAGTGTTCGCCGTAAGGCGTGTACGTGTCCTTTACCTTCATTCATTCATTCATTCAGTAGCACGTCCTTTGCAGAACCCCGCTGCCATAACAACCCTCCGGAAAACATCTCGATCATAAGCAAGATGTCCCGTGTCCGATACAGGATACATCCATCTGGAGACCATTCGCCACATCCTGCACCCATCTTCTCTTTGGCCTTCCTCTTCCTCTCTTCCCAGACATATATCCCTCTATTATTGTTATCTCCAAACGTTTGTGACATTTCAAGTGACCAAAATATTTCAATTTTCTTTGTTTTATCGTCTTTAATAGCCAACCCTCTTCAATATTCAGCTCTTGAAGTAATGATGCATTTGTTCTGTTCTTTACCCAAGATAATCTTAGAACTCGTCTATAACATTTATATTCAAAGGCATTTATGTGCTGTTCAGTGTTCGGCATGTTTAGTAAGTGTCCAGGTCTCATAGGCATATGTTGCAATGGGAAGATGCATGCTCTTAAAAATCTAATTTTTGTAGTTCTATCTGTCTCACTCCATAATTTATTAAGTTGTTTTAGTCTTTGAAGAGCAATTGATAGTCGTCGTTTAATTTCTTTAATTGTGTCACCATTGTTGGTAATCAATGACCCAAGATATTCGGAATTTTCCACCACCTCCAATTTTTTTCGAATATTTCTTTCTCCATAAGTAGTTTTATATGTATGCATTATCTTTGTTTTTGCTATGTTAATATATAATCCTTTACCTTACTTATTATTATTTATTAATATTATTTTGATTGAGAAGCCCTGCAGATGTAGTAACACACATATATACTACTATATACAGACACACGTTTCAAGCGGAGTCTTTATCAAAGAGGCAACGGACAACAACGGTCGAAATTTCGCCTGTTTCTGTGTATGTCTTCCAACCGCCGAGCTTCTCATTCATATTTTGTGTCAATTTTGCGGTTAGTTACTCCGGCAGTCTATTTTATTCCGACTCCCCCTAACCCTAACCGCTCGTCACCAGTAAATCCCCTTGTTTTCGACACCACAAACGGAGGCAGGCTTACCTGGCACATGGAAATGTGATTTGTAGTTGGCTAGCGAAATTCTGCTGATGGAGGTAAATCACAGGTAGACGGATTCGATCTGCGGAGAGTTTCAGCAACATATCTTTGGTAGGGGAAATAGACAGTTATACACGTAATAATAATATGGATGTGTTATGTCGCGAGGAGATACAAAGATAGTTACATAGCACGGTTCATTAAATTAATAATATTTTATTTTAATGTGTCAGTCTTCGTCAGTCAACTCCAACTCTTTCTTAGTCTTCTTACTCTTTCTTAGTCTTACTCTTACTACTCTTATTAAACAACATTAGTGTAAAGTATTTTCTTTACTAGTGCTACACTTTTTTCAAAGACAGCCCTGAGGACTTCATAAGTGACTCTCATAAGCACCCCTGAAAAGTCCAAAGTGAGTGAGTTTTGTTTTTGTTTCACTGATAAAGTGCAACAAAAAAGTGGGTTTGGTCCAAGCAGAAATTGATGGCAGAAAATGGGAAGTCTTGAAGTAGGGGTGTGACACAATAAATTAGTCTAAAAATTGTTAAAATATTAGCAGATATATTGTATTATATATCAAATTAAAGACGATTGCACAAGGAACACGCTGGTAAGTGGACTAAAGGTTAGAAATATACTTATAATGAATCATCATCGGTCTCGGATTGTTAAGTTGGCAGCTCTCCTCAGGCATCTCATTTCGCAGGTGTTGATTTTGTGAAGGTGTAATTTGGATAAAGTCCAGGTTTGAGATTGGTAGCATAGGGTTGGTGTGAATATGTATAATGATATTAATATTAGCAGATGTTAATTAAGACGGGTGACAATTACTACTCTTCAGCCTATTTGTGATAAGCAAAGTAAACTTAGGGGCAAAAGAGTGGCCCGTTAGAGCAAGCCTAATTTGACATGTGCCATCATATTATGACAAACTGTCACTGTTAGTAGTGTTAGGTTTGTTTTCCATAAAGCGAAATAATTTAACCGAATAACCACACTACTGCACGTGCTGTCAGTTTTACAATCTTTTACAAATTCCATTATATCAGAATAACTGTAATCTAAAATTGTTTAACACGATTATCTGGTGTAAATTGATGAGTCGAGAACCATTACGCTTTGCATGATAAAAAGAAACAACTTTCATAAGCAAGCAAGCATAAAGCTAACTCAGCTTAATCCACTATCACAAAGCTTAATCCACGTGTCTTGTCAAAGGCATATCTATTCTGTGTTTAATTTTTCAATTACCTGGCACTAAAAATTGTGGAAAATAAGAGAAATGAAACGAATAACAAACTGCCAAGATCTTGTCACTGAAATGGCGTACAGGCCCCAGCGTTGAGACCATTTGTCACTGAAATGGCGTATGGCACCGAATCAGTTAAAAAAAAAAAAACCACGAGTAAAGTAGTTACTTGTAGTTGTAGTCCTAAATGGTAAGATTTAGTAAATGCTGAATGAATTACATTATTATTATTATCAAATTGTCATGCCTAATGATACTTATAATTTATATAATAAATATATATTATATCTGATTTATCATTTATAAGGAAGAAAATCCTACTCGATGAGAGCTATATTGTTATATATAAATTAACAAAAAGACAGGCAGAATATGTAAGATAAATAATTGTTTAAGAATCCTAGATGCAATAAACCAACAATTACTAATTATATTCTCAAGCTTGCAGTAGAGAATGTAATAAACACTATATTTTAAATATTTATAAAGAGAAGAAAAGCCTCTGGCAGTGATACAAAATAAATAACATAAATGAAAACAAGAGCTTGAGAATTTTGATGTAGATAAAATCACTGTATCCCCGGGAAGATTAACCCAGTCAACAAATGCCAGCAGAAGTCGGATGTGTTGGCTTAACAGCGCAAGAACACAGCTCTGCTGTAAACATGCACAACGCAATCACGTCCGGGAAAAAAAACTCTGGATGAACGCAGAAGAAGAAGAAATCACTGTATTATGCACTGATAATATACACTTCACTACAGTTTTCATCATTCAATCTCCACAATGAAGGTTTTCTGTTATGAATCTCCAACATTGTCTCTCACCTTGATTTAGCCACTTTAATAATATTTTCTGAATTGCTTTTTAATTATGAAACATGCACCGGATACCTCTTGAAAATACAAATCCAGCGGTACTTTATTAAAGTCTGTAAGTCAATTCTAAGCGTAGATATTAATGTTTGTGTGTCGGTTTATCATTTAATATGAACAAAGAGCAAAATACGATTTTGACCCTTTGACAAAGTGTGACCTACACACTCACACCACTGTTGTAACACATGCATTAAAGGGAGATAACTGCTACTCTCTCTCTCTCTCTCTCTCTCTCTCTCTCTCTCTCTCTCTCTCTCTCTCTCTCTCTCTCTCTCTCTCTCTCTCTCTCTCTCTCACACACACACACACACACACATAACACACACACACACCCCCCAACCCACCCCACCACCACCACGTGATGACGTCAGTTTGCGCACGCTGCTGCACATGCTGTTTTAGCGGGAGGCATAGATCCATTTTGACCAGAGAAGTCACCTTAAAAAGTTACACAAAAATAAATGATCCCGACTGTGTAGCATGATGAAAAATTACACATAAATACTACAATGGATGTTAAATGCAAATATGCATTCATTGGCTTTAAAATTGCTGTGAATATTCCATAACAATATTAAATAGTCATCGCTGGAGTTTGACAAGGAAGCAGCTATTTCCCGCCATTGAAATATCACATTAACAGCATGCGATCTTCATTTAGTTTGGGGTTACCTCCCCCCTCCCAGTCTTTAATAGTAGAAAATTACACAATGTACGTAAAAATGGATGTATGCTAAATCTAATAATACATGCTAGAACAACCAAAGACATCTACATAAAATGTGATTTGCAAGTCTACTTATGTCTTAAAAAGACACTCTGTATCTCTGAATAGGAAATGTATTCCAGAAACGCGAGATGTGCACAATGTAAAGCGTGGAGGGAAAAACAATATAAAGTAATCAGTCCCTTTTTTAACATGATCTTGAAATAATTGGGGAATTTAACATCATGACTACGTGTAACCTGCTCAGTTCAGACACACAAAAACAAGTATCCGAATGTCACCTGAAAAATTATTCCAGTTAAATTCGACGAGTCTGACACGTAGTTGCTACCTTGATTGTACGAGGGTAAGTTAATAAGTAAGTCACAAATGGCTGTAGAAAAATAACTAAAGATGATAACAACTTGAAACCAGTTTATTTTTGTACATACATTGTCCCTTTATTTCTCAGCATAATTTCCACCAACCATCCGACTTCAGAGGTGTTAAGTCTAGTGATACTAGAAGTAGCGTGTATAGACTACGCTAGAGTTACAAGTGAGCAAGCCTTAAAAAAACGTGAATTCACATGATCAGTGATGTCTGTTTAACAAGACAAACAGAAGACATTTTTTTATGATTACATAAAAGTGGATTATTACAGATTTCATTTTCATTTACATGATTACCTTTACCAAACTCCACTAACTAGAGTCATTGTGTCCCAGTGATGTTTGTTCTTTGTTTTTTAAGCACAACTCATTGGGGAAAATACAAATGAAAACTTTCTAGAAATCAGCATTAAGATGGCCATGAACTATATAGTACTCAGAAACTGTAAGCATAAGCATAGTTAATGTTAACATGCTCTGCATATTTTTATCAATAAAGTTTACATAGTAAAAAAAAAAATGGGCCTATGAAAACACCAAAGCATACCTAAAAGAATCCCCCATCTTCATGAACAGCTGATAGTTTTCCACAATATTACCTTCAGTATCACTGTTAAAGCAGACATATTTATTATTTCTCTTTTACTAGCCATGGCATCAACTTCAAAGGAGACACCTGTAAAGCTAACAGCAGCACAGAAAGCAAGGATTGAGAGAAACAAAAATAGAGCCTTGCTTTTGAGGCAATCACGTATAACAAAAAGACCACACGCTCAAGGCCAGACAAGGTATAACACATCATTTTAGTTACCATTACATGTGATTGCTTCTTTCATTTAGTATATTATTACTGATTCTATTGGTTTATATCTGAATATCCGCAGAAGTCGGATGTGTCGGCCTGACGGCGCAAGAATGCAGCTCTGCTGTAAACAGGCACAACGCAGTCACATCCGGGAAAAAAATCCGGATGAATGCAGAAGAAGAAGAATATCTGAATATCGCAGCTTATATTGTATATATATTAATGCAAAGAATACCATGGACAGACAGAAAAACCAATTAACAAGTCCTTCAAGAAACAAATGAAGATCGTAAACTGATTAGAGATATTAGACATAGATAATCAAAATTTTTTGGGCATGTTATGGGTAGAAATGAATTGGAGAACTTGGTGGCGACTGGCAAGATCGAAGGGAAGAGACCAAGGGGAAGACTGAGAAGTAAATACCTGGATGGCTTGGCAATGTGGCAAGGCCGAGACAGGAACACAGAGCTGATCCACGACTCAGGTGATCGAGTGACATGGCCATACATGACTGCCCACGCTTATCGGCATGGCACATGATGGATGGATATTGTATATCAGTTTCTTAAATATTAATAATCAATTTATATTTTAAGTAAGGTTAGTGCTGTTATTTAATTATCCATGCAGTTATTTTCTTGATATTTGGTCTGTATATGTAAAGAAAAGTAGTGTACCTATCTGCTACCATTCTCTTCATATTTGATAGCAGATTAAGACAGTAGTTCTCAACTTTATTATGCTCATGACCCCTTTTTTAACTTTATAGGGAGTTCTGCTACGCAGGTCATTTGGGCTAAAATGTTGACTTCTTGTCCTTGGCTTGGGGATGTAAATTTCAAGAACTTAAGAAGTCGGAGTGACTTCGCTTGATTGCACGGGACACTGGTAATACTATTACCAGTAGTATAGGGTAAACTAATCCATACAAAAAAATAAGTCCAGTGTACTGGAAGTATTAGTATGTGTATGGACAATGCTTGAGTTTGAAGCATGCAAAAGCAAAAAACAAATAACAACAAAATTTAAAAAAAATGAAAAGTTGATCCTTTTGACAAATATTTTTTTTTTTACAGTGATATTGAAGGTAAAGTGAAGAGAGCACCCATTGATATTGATACACACGCAGGATTTTTTCTGGAAGAACCAGATGGCATTATCAGCAGCAACAAGACAGTTAAATATGATGCGCAAAAAATTATTCATGAGCCAGGTGATTACTAAATTTAAAATAATTTTGTTGGGAATTTTTGTTTGTTTTTGATATTGCATTAAGTTTAATGTCATTGAAGTTTATTTTCGGATTTTATTGTGCTTAGCTGCACTTTAGTCAGATGTGGGTCTGTTGCACTTGTTGATCTGTTTTTTTATATCCACCACCTTCTTTCCTCTTCCCCCTGAGTCTGCTGCTTTAAATGCTTTCAGATAACTGTGGTTCAGATATATTGTGAGAATGAAGTCAAATTAACTAGCTCTTTGTGCCTAGAAGAGAAGATGATTTGATTATAGAGATGGAGGAAGACCAAGAAATTGATGGATAAATTCTATTATGGCTAGTGTTTAGTGTATACGTTAAAGAATTCAAATATCTTGGAAGTATGATCACAGAAGATGGAAGATTGGACAGAGCAATCTAAATCAGATGTCAAAAAGCTAGTGCACTTACATGTCTACTATCACCCTTACTGAAACATCCAAATATACCCATGTCCGCAAAACGACAGATAATAAACAGCATATTCACACCAACCCTATGCTACCAATCTCAAACTTGGACTTTATCCAAATCACACTTTCACAAAATCAACACCTGCGAGATGAGATGCCTGAGGAGAGCTGCCAACTTAACAATCCAAGAGCGAGTAAGAAATGCTGTTATCAGACAGACAGTAGAATTTGAAAGATAGAAAGAAGATCAAGTGGTTTGGCCATGTCGTTAGAATGCAACACCAACAACTACCAACACTGGCCTTACATCTCAAAGATCATCTGCAACGAGACCAAGAGGACGTCCAAGAAGAAAATGGATTGACAACATCAAAGACATTGTACAATTACGCGGATTGACACTATCCAGTGCCGCCCACCGGGCGCTGGAGCGTAAATTATTCCTCCCCAAGACAGCAAAAGTGGAAGATGATGATACAAATTAAAAACAGATCAGGCTCCATATTTGGCTTTAGGCCATATACTTCATTTGCTTTTCATTGGCTTGTAATATATCTGATTGTAAAGGCTGTTTTTCTTTTTGTGCTGTGTTTAATGATAAACTCAGTTGTCCATCATTGCTTAAATATGTCATTATTCATGTCGATCTCTGATGGTCTTCCTTCTGAGCGTTTTATATAATAGCCGTGGGATATATGTGGATTAACTTGCCTCGTAGTCTAACATTGTTTCATCTTCTGTCAGTATAGGCTAGCAGATGGCAAATAGATAACAGTCTTGCCATGATGCCTCTGGTCTTTCATGCTTCCATGTGGTTCACTGTGTAGCCTGGTCAGCATACAATCCTTCCCATGAAAATATCTCTGTTTTCAATTTCATGTCCCGTTCTCCCTTTGGTAAGTGAAACATTCCTCCACTTCACCTGTCTGGTCTATTATTAGCTTATTGTTAACTCTTACTTTGTCTTCTCTCTATCAGTATCTATATTTAACTCTTCTTCCGTCCTGTCTTACTTTAAATATATGTCTCCTAAACTTCTATATAATATAGAACTGTGACAGGCCATTTCACAATCACTAGAGAAGAAAATCAGGGCTTTTGAACTTCAGGACTATAGAGATAAATTCTTAGATTACAATGGACCTAGAAGAAAAAAAAATACTGACATTCTTCAAGATCTGAACAAAGCAAATTGACCAGATTCTTTAGTATGTTCTGATGAAATCTGAAAAGTATGAAAAGACATTACATTATGGATGTGTCCTTGAGAAAGAGCCGGTCACACATCACACATTGCTTGTTACTGAAAGAGTAAAAGAGAAAAATGAAATGGCAAAAAAAAAGAAGACTGAAAAGTTTGTGAGTTATTAATACAGTTGTGATAGTTTTATTTCCTACTAAAGGATCCGTCAAACTTTCATGATTATACAATATTCAGTGTTTTAATGTTGAGTCATTAACATTGAATTGATGTTTAGGCCCTGTCTTTGATGCTGACCATCTCTTTTGTGAGGAGTGCGATAAAGAGTTTTTTGATTCATACCTGTACAGCAAATTTGATCATCCTGTCTGTGACGGATGTAGGTGAGTTGACATGTTTCATCATCATCATAAATTGAGTTAACATTGTATTGCTCTGTCAAGTCTGTAAATCAGTACATCTGATCCTTTTGGGCTTGCTTTCCCTAATTTGTAACTGTCCCCACCCTACCTACAGGTTGTTGCATCTCTCTTTGTCTGGTCCGTAACTGTCTGATAGAGGAGACCCTACCTGTAGCTGGTTACAGTTGGCATAGCTCTTGGGAGCAGTGGAACAAGCCCCTCTACCATTTTAAGGTGGAGATATAGAAGGGGGGAGGGGGAATCATGTGGTTTGGACATGTGATATACAAATGCAACATACAACAGTTTTCACATAAACTAATAGATACTGTTGAATGTAAAGTTAGATACTGCTATTGGAGTGGGAAATGTTAGGCTTTCACATATTCTAGAACAGGCGTCGCCAACCTACGGCACATGTGCCAATTGTGGTACATGAAACAATTTTCAGTGGCATGCTCTGTGAATTGAAATATAAAATATGATCTCATTAAAGATTGAATTTTAAATTAAATATAAGCAAATAATTCTTTATAAATTTTTCCTATTTTTTTTTTTTTTACATGATTTTAAAACACTGGAGGTAAGAATGGAATCTGATGCAAACTGACTGAGCGTAAAGTAATAATGACAGACTTTGATGAAGTTCTATTTCTGTTCTCTCTCTCTCTCTCTCTCTCTCTCTCTCTCTCTCTCTCTCTCTCTCTCTCTTTCTCTCTCTCTCTTTCTCTCTTTCTCTCTCTCTTGATCACCCCCACAACCAACTCTATACTTCTCTTGGCTGTCTCATACTTATACTAGTACACTCCACCAATCGTAGCACAAATGTTAGTGTTGTTATTAAGTAATACTTTGCTGTTAAAATGTTTTTTTCTTCTAACTATTAGATTTTCCATTTTAATCAAATTTATATATGGCAATTTAATAATGAAATTTCAAAATGTGTTCAGAACTTACATTTTGTAAAACATAATATTTATTCCTATTTATATTAAAGCATTTAGTAATCTACAAAGAATACAATAGTTATTTAATATACCGGAAACATGTTAATATGAGATCAAGATAAAGTTAATGTGATTCAATAGTCAGATATAAAAATCTGGTGGGCTTAGGTTGGCACACTGAATTACTTTGCAAAAAAGGTTGCCAACCCCTGTTCTAGGTCAAATCACATAACAAGGTGGGGTTGTCAGCTGAGCATTGAACCCGGAACACTGTCATTCCTGGGTGGTTGGACTTAGTGGCTATTATGACTGGTTTGAGACCAACACAAGACATGGCTTTCATGCACCGAGCCCCTAATATTAGGTCACTAATTTTATTAAAGTTAAGCAAAAGAAAGCTGACTAAGAAAATGACTATAAATAAATATGAGATCTAGTATCTATGAGTTGTAGCATTTCACACCTGTGCGGCTGTATTTATTGTAACCATGGAAAAAGATAGAGGAAAACAGGGAGGGAATATTCTTTGACAGCCTTTCATCACAGCATGTACAAACATCAGCAGACCAGTGGATACATTCTGTTGGAGACTGTGCTGTGGAGAAGCAGTTGTTCAGGCCAGTTGCTATAGCACTTTATGGTAATAATGACAGCACTATTAGCTATGAAATTACCTAATAATTAGGTCTGCATGGCTGAATGGATAAGAACGCGTGTTCTTAAACATCTGGTGTGCTGATCCGAGGTAATGAATGAATCACTGAAAAACGAGAAGTAGGTTGAGAGCTTTACCAAAGCACAACTACAAAAAACAATGGACGTTGCGGCCAAAGCCTTCGTCAGCACAGAACAAACAAACAAAAATCGATTAACTAATACACGATCAACACTACATGAATATATAAATATCAACTCATCTGTGTCCTAGCTTGAGACGGCTATCCATGGGTGGAATGGAACGGATGTGGTGTTAAAGGGGTCAACTGCCTAAAGGTCAGTACAGCCAGAAACTCTGTAATTGGTTAATTCAACCGGTGAGGGAACCTGCGCTAGGGGGATCGGGTTGCGCCCAGGAGAGCGAATGGAAAAATATGGACGTGTAACTCTGGGGCGATGTAACGGATGCAGTACGCAATTCCGCCAAGTACGAAATGCTGCTGTGGGCAATATGGATGCAGGCCAGCAAGCGTTTGCTATAAAAAAATAGCATAAGTGACGGTAGTTAAGAACGCAATGAGAAACGACCCCATACAAACCAAACAAGAAGTCACAGAAAGCAGAGATAATGCTGGTGGTGACTCCCACGTCCTGCGAAGGACATACCAACTGGCTATGAAGTGGACTAAAAGATGGCGGAGATGGAGGGGGGGGGGGGGTTGGGGATAAGGGGCGTAGGGGACTAAATAAAACTGTGTTGGACATTGAGGCCGTGAGGGGAAAGTGAACCCAATTGGAAGATAAGACGGTTTTCCAATGTCTTGCGATCACGTTCGTGAGATGTGCACGATTTTATCGCCGTAACACGTATGTCGGCAACCCCACAGTGGTCTGAACTGTTGAAGTGTAGGGGTACCGGTTTCTTGGCACCACTGTCGATATCGGATAAATGTCTAAATCTGTCCGCAAGACGAAGGCCCGTCTCTCCAAGATACCTCATGTCGCAACGTGTGCAGATGATCGCATAGATGACGTTGCGACTCGTACATGAGAAACCCTCCCGGATGTGGAAAGTAGTCTTAGGGAAAGTGAGACCTGTGGTTTGAAGGACATATGGACAAGTCTTACAACGAGATCGAAGACATGCAGTCGTGCCAGGAAGAGACTGATGGGATGATTGTGATAGAGTGCTATGAACCAGCACATCCCTCAGGTTACGATCCCGCCTGTATGCCACAAGTGGGGCTTCTGAGAAGACACCGCGAGTGGCTGAGTCTGCCTGGAGGATGGGTAGATGCCTCATGAGAATATTCTTGGCAGCAATATTATGAGGATGGTAGGTAAGTGAGAGAATAGGTCTACTATTGCGTGGTTTCGGCCTGGAAGAGAGAGCCTCAGCACGACTAATAGACTGGCAGCGGTGAAGAGCTGTAGACAGAACATTCTCCGGGTAGCCTCGAAGGCGGAAGAAATCCAACATTTCGTGGGCTTTTTGACGGAAGTCGTTATTATCATGACAAAGCCGCCGGAGACGTAGCAGTTGTGAGAAAGGAATGGAATCCTTGCAAGAGGGAGGATGGGAGGAGGTATAGAGCAGGAATGCATGTGAGTCAGTCGGTTTATAGTAAACCGTCGTGCATAGGCCAGCAGAACCTAAGGAAACTGTTATGTCTAGGAAATTAACAGCCGACGAGGAAATAGTGGAGGTGAGTCTGATGCTAGGATGAAAGTTAAAGAAAAAGGCAATGAAGTCCTGGAGATCAGACAATGGCATGTCTGAAACACCAAAACAGTCATCGATATACCTTCTATAGAGCTCCGGGAGCCTACCAGTGTATTGACTCCATACCTGGTGTTCAAGATAGCCCATGAAAAGACAGGCACAACTCTGACCCATCTTAGTGCCCATAGCCACCCCGCTTATCTGGTCAAAATAGTCCCCATTGAACTCAAATGAATTGAGGTTAAGGACTAACTCTGCCAGACGCAACAATGGCCCGGTAGCTATGGTGGGGCCGTGTCTTTTGTCTAAGAAAAATTCCAAGGCTTTAAGGCCGTCAGAGTTAGGAATAGATGTATAGAGTGAAGTCACATCTAAAGTAAAGATGTGGTGCTGAAAAGGGGTGGTGAAGCTGATAGAATTGAAGATGGAGATAGTGTGGTTGGTGTCTTTGATATATGAGGGGAGGCTAGCAACCAACGGCTGAAATATGCTGTCAAGGAACTCTGAAATCCATTCAGTAGGACAAGAGCAGGCCGAGACGATGGGTCTGCCTGGGTTCCCTAGCTTGTGTGTCTTGGGCAGCATGTACAAGGTGGGTTTGCCCAAGCAACTATCGTGGATGATCAGCGACGTTGCAGAGCTAGGCAAGAGGCCTTGTCTGATGATGGCATTCGTCACACTCTTGACTTCGGTGTTGTTAATGACCGTCCCGTCTTCTGTCCGTGGTCTGTAGAAAGTGGCATCACCAAGTTGTTTGTTGCCTTCCTGTATATACAAGTCCTTTCTCCAAACCACTAACGCTCCTCCCTTGTCGGCAGGCTTGATAACAATATCATCACTGCGTTTCAAATGTGTGAGCGCCTGTTGTTCCTCCGCTGTGAGGTTCGAGTGCTTTAGTGGCTTGAACTTCAATTGTTCTATGTCGAAGAGCGTCTTCTCGATGTATAGATCTAAGGCCTTGGATGCTCCTGCAGGAGGGACTCACGTGGATCTGCGTTTAGAAAGGTGGGAGAAGTGATCGGTGGGATCCGAGGAGTTGTCCTTAGTAGGTTGATTACTGAAGTGATATTGCAACCTGAGAGTGCGATGGAAACGATGGACGTCCTGCAGTAGTGCATATCTGTCGCCAGAGGGACGCAGAGGTATGAAACGGAGGCCTTTACTAAGGATTCAGTGATTCATTCATTGCTTTTCAAGTTTTACCGCAGTTCACCTTATTCTCGATGATCCGAGGTAAGCAGTTCAACCCCTACACCGGACAGCTGGACTAAAAAATTGACCTGTCATCCTTGACTTGGGGACGTTAATTACAAGTACTTCTGAAGTCGGAGTGGGTTTGCCTGATGGCGAAGGATACTGTTAATAGGGAAAGCTGATCCACACGCAAAATTCAGTCCATCACTACTATAAATAGTGTGTATGGATTACGCTTGAGTTTAAAGCGGGTGAGCACCAAAAGAAAAAAGAAATTACCTCCCCTTAGTAGCAGTGAGCCGGCGCTGTAGCAAAGTGGTTACGAACACGAGCAATCCCAAATACCACGTTCGAAATGGAGCTGAGGGCAGTTTGGAAGCAGACTGCCTTGCACTGGTTTTCATACAATGGTGTGAGCATCACTCATTCAGAAAGCAATGGCAGATGACAACACAAACGTACCTAGTAAATCACAAACAGCCAACAAATGCTGGGGTTGACTGCGACATCCTGTACAAGGACAATGGAGTGACTTTAACTTGTAGCAGTATAAAACTAGCGATTCCCGAGATTTGAACTTGTTTTTCTATCAGTGCAAGTACCATCACTAATACAAATGCTGTAAAGATATGTTTTTATTTTGTTGTCCACCAGAAATGAAGATACGCATAATTTAATAACTAAAACAGACGCCAAAACGAACTTCCTGCTGAAGGATGAAGACTTTGACAAGAGAGAGCCGGCTCTGAAGTACATTGTGCGCAAGAATCCGCACAATGAGAGATGGGGTGACATGAAGCTGTTTCTGGAGAGTCAGGTAAGGTCAGCTCTTGGTAATTCTTATTTGTTAGTGTACAGAACGAATAAAATAAATGAGAAATGTAGGTCAGCATGGCAGAATGGATAAGAACATGTGTTCTTAAACATCTGGTGTGCTGATGCCGAGATAAGGGGGTTCAACCCCTACACCGGATGGTTGGACTAAAATGTTGACCTATCGTCCTTGACTTGGGGACATAAATTACAAGTGCCTCTGAAATTGGAGTGGGTTCTCCTGATGGTGAGGGACAATGTTAAAAGGGAAAGCTAATCCACACACAAAATTCAGTTCAGCACTACTAGAAGTAGTGTGTATGGACTATGCTTGAGTTCAAAGTGAGGGAGCGAAAATAATAATAAAAAAAAAATCTGAAGCCCTTTGTCTGGAATCCACAGGGCACAAGGAATAGAGGAAGACATGCAAACACATAGTGGAGAGAATTAGAGACAGAAATGAATAATATGGGAGGACATGGATGGAGCTGTATGGGACAGCTAGGGGTAGGAGGACATGGACAGAGCTGCATGGGATAGCTAGGGGTAGGAGGACATGGACAGAGCTGCTAGGGATAGGAGGACATGGACAGAGCTGCATGGGACAGCTAGGGGTAGGAGGACATGGACAGAGCTGCATGGGACAGTAGGGGTAGGAGGACATGGACAGAGCTGTATGGGACAGCTAGGGGTAGGAGGACATGGACAGAGCTGCATGGGACAGCTAGGGGTAGGAGGACATGGACAGAGCTGCTAGGGATAGGACATGGACAGAGCCGCATGGGACAGCTAGGGGTAAGAGGACATGGACAGAGCTACATGGGACAGCTAGGGATAGGAGGACATGGACAGAGCTGCATGGGACAGTAGGGGTAGGAGGACATGGACAGAGCTGTATGGGACAGCTAGGGGTAGGAGGACATGGACAGAGCTGCATGGGACAGCTAGGGGTAGGAGGACATGGACAGAGCTGCATGGGACAGCTAGGGGTAGGAGGACATGGACAGAGCTGCATGGGACAGCTAGGGGTAGGAGGACATGGACAGAGCTGCTAGGGATAGGACATGGACAGAGCCGCATGGGACAGCTAGGGGTAAGAGGACATGGACAGAGCTGCATGGGACAGTAGGGGTAGGAGGACATGGACAGAGCTGCATGGGACAGCTAGGGGTAGGAGGACATGGACAGAGCTGTATGGGACAGCTAGGGGTAGGAGGACATGGACAGAGCTATATGGGACAGCTAGGGGTAGAAGGGCATGGACAGAGCTGCATGGGACAGCTAGGGGTAGGAGAACATGGACAGAGCTGTATGGGACAGCTAGGGGTAGGAGGACATGGACAGAGCTATATGGGACAGCTGGGGGTAGGAGGACATGGACAGAGCTGCATGGGACAGCTGGGGGTAGGAGGACATGGACAGAGCTGCATGGGACAGCTAGGGATAGGAGGACATGGACAGAGCTGCGTGGGACAGCTAGGGGTAGGAGGACATGGACAGAGCTGCATGGGACAGCTAGGGATAGGAGGACATGGACAGAGCTGCATGGGACAGCTAGGGATAGGAGGACATGGACAGAGCTGCATGGGAGAGCTAGGGGTAGGACGTGGACAGAGCTGCATGGGGCAGGGATAGGATACGGGCAGAGCTGCATGGGAAAGCTAGGGATAGGAGGAAATGGACAGAGCTGCATGGGACAGGGATAGTAGGATACGGGCACAGCTAGGGGTAGGAGGACATGGACAGAGCTGCATGGGGCAGGGATAGGATACGGGCAGAGCTGCATGGGAAAGCTAGGGATAGGAGGAAATGGACAGAGCTGCATGGGACAGGGATAGTAGGATACGGGCAGAGCTGCATAGGACAGCTAGGGATACGAGGACATGGACAGAGCTGCATGGAACAGGGATAGGATGATACGGGCAGAGCTGCAAGGGACAACTAGGGATACGAGGACATGGATAGAGCTGCATGGGGCAGCTAGGGATAGGAGGACATGGACAGAGCTGCATGGGAGAGCTAGGGATAGGAGGACATTGACAGAGCTGCATGGGACAGCTAGGGGTAGGACATGGACAGAGCTTCATGGGACAGGGATAGGATGATACGGGCAGAGCTGCATGGGACAGCTAGGGATACGAGGACATGGATAGAGCTGCATGGGGCAGCTAGGGATAGGAGGACATGGATAGAGCTGCATGGGAGAGCTAGGGATAGGAGGACATTGACAGAGCTGCATGGGACAGCTAGGGGTAGGACATGGACAGAGCTTCATGGGACAGGGATAGGAGGACATGGGCAGAGCTGCATAGGACAGATAGGGATATGAGGACATGGACAGAGCTGCATTGGACAGTTAGGGATAGGACATGGACAGAGCTGCATGAGACAGCTTGGGATACAAGGACATGGACAGAACTACATGGGACAGCTAGGGATACGAAGACATGGACAGAGCTGCTTGGGTAGGGCTTGGAGTGTGTTGGTTCAGGGCCTCTTCCCCAGTGGGGAATAAAAAGCAAAAGAAGAACAGTAAAAACTGGTTCAATCTGAGTTAGATAATGCCATTTCGCAAAGAGACCTCTTCCTAGATAAAAGCCATTTAATTCTCTGTCTTTGTATATAATCTCAGCATAGTTGTGTTCCCACTTCTTGTGTTATTTCCTCTGTTACTGTGTCTTGGGACAGATTCCTGTTGTTTTATATAATGTATACCTTCTCATCAACAGGTGTGGAAAAGAGCAATGGAAGTATGGGGCAGTGAAGACAAGTTAGAAGAAGCTAAAGAATTGAGAAGTAACAATCGAGAGAAGACAAAACAGAAACAATTCAACAAGAAACTGAAAGGTAAGCATTTAACAACATTGTCATCTAATGGATGACATGGTTCCTGGAGGGAGCGGCAAGGATCAACCAGCACAAAAATGGACACATGAATTTGAAGACATTTTGAGCATGAACATGCATGGGAACTGATGAAGGTTCAAGAATGTTTTTTGGCAGGTTCTGATGATGATGGGGGACCATGTTCTGCAAAGAGTCTGCTACAAGATGATGATGTCATCTAAATTATAAAACCAGTTACATTGCAGTTTTGTCATGCTTGTGGCCCGGTACATCTGATTTCAATAAGTATTTATGTCGGGTTTCACTGCTGTATTCTTTGATTCTTCCATGTAGTTAATAGTCCTGGTCTCCCTGGCCTAGGAGTTAACGTCTTTCTCCGTAATCCCGTATATTCTCGTGAGTAACGTAACCTGCGTGAGAATCAGTAGCGGTTCTCGCCGCGTTGGTAACTTATGGGGTATGTGAGTAGGTCACTCAGAAAGCAATGGCAAACTACTGAGCGTAATCTTGCCTAGTACATCAACAGCAGCTGAAAAAATGCTGATATTGACTGCAACGTCCTGTAAAGGATATGCAAAAACAAAAAAAAGTTAATAGTCATAGTCATAATAGGCCTTCAATGGGTAGCATTCTGTAGTGTTATTTTATTTTTATAGATGTTAGAAAGATTAGGGAATTCCTGGCTGACAGGTGTATGCCTCTGGCTCAGAAATTAGTAGGTTCTTCTTCTTCTTCGTTCATCCGGAGTTTTTTTTCCGGACGTGACCGCGTTGTGCCTGTTTACAGCAGAGCTGCGTTCCTGCGCCGTTAGGCCGACACATCCGACTTCTGCGGGCATTTGTTGACCGGGTTAACCTTCCCGGGATTAGTAGGTTCAAATCCCATCATTTTCCCAAGAATTTTTTCTAGTGATATCACATATTTTCCACTTACTCTTGGGTAGTGAAACCGGATACTTAACCTCAGATAAGGGCGAACAACAGAACATCCTATGTGCAAGTTGTGAATATTAAAAACCCTTCAGCAGTTGAAAATTGCAAAAATTAGAGTGCATGACCACCTGTCTGGCAAAATTGTTAATTATGGAAAACCAATCCTCAGGTGGAATCTGTCTGGTAGACAGAGTAAAGATTACACAAATACTTACTGAAGTCTGACACACTAAACTCTGATGTGCATAACTGGGTGTGAATCAGCAAAAAATGAGAAGTAGATGGAAAGCTTTACTAAAACATGATCACAAGTAGCAAGATGAATGGAGGTGTCCAGGCGAGCGAACAGTACAATAGAGAATAATTATAGACTATACTGCAAGGGGCCCCACTGAAATGGAGGTGTCCAGGCGAGCGAACAGTACAATAGAGAATAATTATAGACTATACTGCAAGGGGCCCCATTGAAATGGAGGTGTCCAGGCGAGCGAACAGTACAATAGAGAATAATTATAGACTATACTGCAAGGGGCCACACTGAAATGGAGGTGTCCAGGCGAGCGAACAGTACAATAGAGAATAATTATAGACTATACTGCAAGGGGCCCCTCTGAAATGGAGGTGTCCAGGCGAGCGAACAGTACAATAGAGAATAATTATAGACTATACTGCAAGGGGCCCACTGAAATGGAGGTGTCCAGGCGAGCGAACAGTACAATAGAGAATAATTATAGACTACTGCAAGGGGCCCCACTGAAATGGAGGATGAAAAAAAGGGAGGTGGGGGGGAAGAACCGAGGACATGGGTGACATCGGACATCATGAGTGCACAAAAGGGGGAACACTAGGTGTAACGCACGACCCTTGAAGTAGAAATAAGAGTGTAGGAAGAAAAGATTAAACTGTTCCATTTTGGTCTGCGATAGCGCTGTACCTGGCAGCTTTGATACACCATCTGGTTGCAAATCTTATCCTCTTGTGATCTTCACAGATTTCTTCTAATATCTCATGTCTTTAGATGGATTTATTGGGCCGTGGTCTTTGCTGATGATAATATTGTTCATGTGTTAACAATGTCTCAACATATGATTGGCGTGGTAAATATCAGGTAACAAATCTTTATCTTTCCGCAGAACTTCGTATGGAAGTAAGAAGCAGTTTGTGGCGGAAAGATTTATCAGGACACCAGCATGAATTTGAAGATGAGATGTATGATGAAGAGGAGGATGTGTACTCAAAGACCTGCAGCACGTGTGGTCATGTATGGACATATGAAAAAATGTGAAACCTTTTCTTATGTAATGACGTATCCTCAATAAGGATAGATTCGTTATTGCACATCATCTGTAGGTTAGTACAGCTTTCAAAACAGCCTAGTAACTCTTAAAATATGCTAAAGAAAAACTGGCTGAATGTCTGAGCTATGGAAATCACAGGGAGGGTGATCTACAAACACATGACTACCTTCAATGATAATGTCAGATCAGTTAAGTGCCCCACATTGAATTGAAGCAGCCATGAAGGTAGTATAAAAGGTAAATAAAGGCCTCACGTACAAGCCTTGAGGTGTACTGGATGTGCGGTGCTAGATATATACAGACCCGTCCACACTTAATGGGTAATGTCAATATGCTAAGCTTTACTTTCTAGGATATTTCATGGTTCCCATTTTTAGCAGGATCAATCTGGCAGGTCAATTTTTTAAAATGTGCAGTGACAAGGATTCAAACATATGACCATTGGGCTGACATGCAAGCATATTAGCTACTGCACTATCACGTCTCCCAATGAATAGCAGAGTACCTGGCTTGTATTATGAAATTCTGGAGTTCAGTTCCAAATGAAACATCTCATGCCTTCAGTTCATCAAATAAGAGAGAGTGTCTTCTTCTTTTGTCCTACTGCTTTTGCCATGAAGTATCACAGAGAAGAGGTAGATGTAATTTTCTGTATTTTGCTTGTCTTGTTGCTTGTACTAACATCATATTTGATTTCTTCAATGTCTCTTTTACGCCATCTAGCCAAGTCTTTCTGGGTCGTCCTTTCATATTGTATCCTGATGTTCTCACATAGAACGCTCTAGCCACTGGTTGATCTTGTTCCATTCTAGCTAAATGTCTGAACCATTTAATTGTTTGGTGTTCTATAAAGTCAGTAATAGATGTTATCCCAACACTTTGTTCTTAGTTTCTCATTTGTCTAACTCATGTTGTTTTTCCAGCTGCATTTCTTATGCATTTCATGTCACGCAATGAGATTTTACACCTGTGTGTTTCTAGGACTGTCTGTGTCTGACATTGGAAACACGGCTTTGGCACGTATAGATAAAGCATCTATCAGCTTCTTTTTGGCATGCACGTTAATATTTGGATGTTTTAGAATAGGTGCTATTTGATAGTTGATGTTTACTTTCTGTATTCTCATGTCTATTTCTCTACCCAGTCTTCCATCCTGTGAACACTGTCCAGATACTTGTACTCTGTAACTTGTAATATTTTTCACTTATATTGCACTGGTGTTCATTAAATTGTCATAAATTCTGTCTTTTCAATGTTAATCTTCGTATCAAGATTCTGACAGCAATTGTCAAAGCAGTTATATCATGCTGGAGATCCACATTGTTCTCATACAGTAAACTCTGGTTGTCTACATAACAGCAACTCATTTAAGTTCTCTGAGTGTAGATTTGCTTCTTTAGTATCTCATCTCATCATGTTCCTCTTGTACCTTGCGGTGTTGAGGTGAAGTATAAACATAGTGAGAGTGCCTGATTATGGGCTTCATATATTGATATTCCCATGGACTCTGCTATTCCCTCCGTCCAACGTTTACGTGGTCGGCCTCTTCCTCTGTTTCCATCTGGTCTGTACATCATTGCTTCTTTAGTGTTTTTTTTTCTTGCATATCCTTTACAGGACATCGCTGTCAACACCAGCATCTTTCAGCTGTATGTTGATTTCTTGGCAAGATTACGATAAGTAGTTTGCCATTGCTTTCTGAGCAGCCGGCTCACATACCCCGTAGGTTACCAATGCGATTCGAACCACTGCTGATTCTTACCGTCATCACGTTAACCACGAGAGTATACGAGATTACGGAGAAAAGTCATAACCTCTAAGCCAGGAAGCCGGCCTTCTTTAGTATAACAATGCAAAAATAAAGAAAGACTGTAAGATACCTTTATCCCAGAAGGAAGAAGAGTTGAGATTAAATGAGAGCGGCAGACAGACATTGAATCCACAACAATAGTATTGGATATCTTCTGCATTTCATCTCACAATGGAGCATAGGCCCAGCAACCAACACACACGAAGCCCTTTGTAGACATGTTCAAAATTGGTTGGAATTCACAGTTAAAACAGGCTCTATATGTTTCATGCCAACCCTCCTCAGTAACATCTTATGACATGCATGGAAGGTTACAGTTTTACTGTTCTTTCAAAACAATGTATTCCCTTAGTGAATTTAAACAAAGACGCCAAAAACAATATATTGATAATATCCCCACATGTCTCAGATTTAACAGGAAGTCCTTCTGGTTGCATAGCAGTGGCAGGAATTGCTTAAACGATAATGCTTCAGTATATTTTTTTCCCTTATGGGCCCCAGTAACACAAGCAAGTAGTGAGTGTAGACAGAAAAATACATTCTAAAACTGTCATTCTTAAATTATCCCCTTTCGAATTGATATAAATTCGTGACTAAATAATTTCTTTGTTTTCATGTTATATTCTGCTAGTTTACAGATGTGTTCAGTTAATAAACTATCATTGTTAATGTCAATGTTATTTTTAAATAGGCATTATTATTTCACTGCCTCTTTTGATAAATTGTCTACACTTATTAGCCTCAGTACATGTTATAAAACACACCTTGATTGCTCATATTTCAAGATTATGAATGAAAACATTGTGAGAATGCTTGCTTCATAAACAGAATATGGTAAATTGATCACATATAAAGTTCATCCCTCTATGTTTGGGATATGTACGTCTATTGTTATTTCTATAATTGAAATAAATATCTGGATGGCTTGGAAGTATGGCTTGTAGATAAGCTTCTCAAATGAAACTGAGCTATAATGATATTATTCAGATTTGTATGTGTCCTTTTTTTAAAAAGTATTTTGTAGGAAAACCTAAATTTTCCCCTGCATATAATTAATTTGAATGAGTTAAATTATAACTCAGAAATTATTGCAGCAGTGGATCTATATGCAGCTAATGCAATATATGATTACCATATATATAATATGGTTTATACCTTGTGTTTCATAGTTTTACTGTAAATCTAATTAGTTTAGTTTACTATGTATTATATGTTTGTGGTATTAATTTTTATGCTGACAAATGAAATGGGTTGAATTGCAGTAAAGCTGGCAAAGAAAGGTCATTCTCTACATGTAAGGCTACAGATCAAAGAAAGGAGAGGGTTCATAAATAGAGAAGTGGAGGTGAGAGACAAATGAAGGGAGACAGAGTCATAGTTTTTCTTAAAATAGTGAGCTGGAGCCTGTTGGTGCAAGAGACTGCCAGCTGAGAATAGATGGTTCTCCAGTCTTACAATCTCTTTCATGTGAGAGTTGGTATGCTTTATTTGTTACAGGGGTGAAGAGATGCGCCGCCACGTCCACTCGTGCAGTGGCACAGTGTTTGCTTACTAAAGCCAATGGTTAGAGTAGTATTCCTAATTCGTTAATAGTGATGATGAAACCCATTTAGCCGTGCGCAGGTTACAGACAGCTCCTTGTCTCTCACACACAAGAACAGGCCCTCCTAGTTGTGGCAGTAACACCACAGGGTTAAGTATCACTAGTTAGTCATCGTCACCCACTTAGCCAGATGTTTTCAGCTCCATTCTCCGTGAATTCTTTAACTGAAGAAATGGGATTTAATTCACGGTTTAACAGATGTGTTATGCTAACTTTGTTATTGTGACAGGTCCGTTTTGTTACTTTCTTGTGGGGAGGGGGAAAAGAGAGAGAGAGAGAATGTGTGCGCGTGGGTGCATGAATTTAATGTAACCGGGCTGCATTAGAAAATATTTGGCTCCTAAAGAAATTACCACCTAATCACCCACCATGTTTGAGTTTAGAAATAAAAATGTGAAAATTCAGTTAGAACGAAATCTTCAGTTTAAACAATTTTCAGTCTTGTTCTAATAGACATTTGTGGTGAAGCATTCCTCTTCCGTGTGTGGTGGAGTGGGTGAGGAGTCATGCCATATTAAAATGGGACTGTAAGTTATCTTTACTGGAGTTCACCACTGAAGAGCCAACTATTTTGATATACTATGTATTGAATATTCATGATCTGAATTTTTATGCTGTAAGTTACATACATTTCCAATTGTTGCAGTCTATAAATGGGCATTCATAAACTGCTTAAAAAGCCTCATCACGCTTGTCTCTATTTTGGTACTGTTGTTTATTTGTGGGCACATATCGGATTTGAACTTTGGTGGTATAATGGTTAGTGTGTTTACTTACCAAGATAGTACTCCCAGTTCAATACCCAGCAGTGGCAAGATTACTTTTTCCAACCTGTATATCTGGAACCAGAGGATTTTCTTGGAATTGCCTGTGAAGGAAAGGTTCCCTCCTCTACCATGTGGGGATGCAGCTGGGATTTCCTTTTCAAGTTACAGGACCATAATGGCATGTCCCAAACAGTACTTTTAGACGACAGAGATATAAAGAGATGTGGTTTCTGAGACAAATTTTGCAAATACCGCCCCCCCCCCCCCCCCCCCCAATTTTTTTTTTGCATATCCTTTACAGGACATCGCTGTTAACATCAGCATCTTTCAACTGATTGTTGATTTCTTGGCAAGATTATGCTCAGTAGTTTGCCATTGCTTTCTGAGCGACCGGCTCACATACCCATAAGTTACAGACGATTCTCGCGCACGTCACATTATTCACAAGAGAGTATGCGGGATTATGAAGAAAGTCGTGCAACCTCTAGACCAGCTGCAAATAAAATAACTAACAACGATTGCCTGGATGAGGTTTATAATGAAAGCAGAACATTTTAGACAATTATAAGAGACAGCATTCTTTGACCATGTAATGAGAAGAGAGGGATTGAAAAACATTGTGATGACTAGAAAGAACAGTGGGAAAAGAGACAAGAGAGAAATGATCCTGGATGGATTGAGACAGGGGCATATCATCAGTAGAGTCTATCCACAACAAGGACATGAGAGACATGAACAACAAGGACTGAGATGTGTGGAGAGACATGAACAACAAGGACTGAGATGTGTGGAGAGACATGAACAACAAGGACTGAGATGTGTGGAGAGACATGAACAAGGGCCGAGATGTGTGAAGAGACATGAACAACAAGGACCAAGATGTGTGGAGAGACATGAACAACAAGGACTGAGATGTGTGGAGAGACATGAACAACAAGGACTGAGATGTGTGGAGAGACATGAACAACAAGGACTGAGATGTGCGGAGAGATGAACAACAAGAACTGAGATGTGTGGAGAGACATGAACAACAAGGACTGAGATGTATGGAGAGATGAACAACAAGGACCGAGATGTGTGGAGAGACATGAACAACAAGGGCCGAGATGTGTGGAGAGACATGAACAACAAGGACCAAGATGTGTGGAGAGACATGAACAACAAGGACTGAGATGTGTGGAGAGACATGAACAACAAGGGCCGAGATGTGTGGAGAGACAAGAACAACAAGGACCAAGATGTGTGGAGAGACATGAACAACAAGGACAGAGATGTGTGAAGAGACATGAACAACAAGGACTGAGATGTGTGGAGAGATGAACAACAAGGACTGAGATGTGTGGAGAGACATGAACAACAAGGGCTGAGATGTGTGGAGAGACATGAACAACAAGGACTGAGATGTGTGGAGAGACGTGAACAACAAGGACCGAGATGTGAGTAGAGACATGAACAAGGGCTGAGATGTGTGGAGAGACATGAACAACAAGGACAGAGATGTGTGAAGAGACATGAACAAGGACTGAGATGTGTGGAGAGACATGAACAAGGGTCGAGATGTGTGGAGAGACATGAACAAGGACCGAGATGTGTGGAGAGACATGAACAACAAGGACTGAGATGTGTGGAAAGACATGAACAAGGGCCGAGATGTGTGAAGAGACATGAACAACAAGGACCGAGATGTGTGGAGAGACATGAACAACAAGGACTGAGATGTGTGAAGAGATGAACAACAAGGACCAAGATTTGTGTGGAGAGACATGAACAACAAGGACCAAGATGTGTGGAGAGACATGAACAACAAGGACCAAGATGTGCGGAGAGACATGAACAACAAGGACAGAGATGTGTGGAGAGACATGAACAACAAGGACAGAGATGTGTGGAGAGACATGAACAACAAGGACTGAGATGTGTGAAGAGATGAACAACAAGGACCAAGATTTGTGTGGAGAGACATGAACAACAAGGACCAAGATGTGTGGAGAGACATGAACAACAAGGACCGAGATGTGCGGAGAGACATGAACAACAAGGACAGAGATGTGTGGAGAGACATGAACAACAAGGACTGAGATGTGTGGAGAGACATGAACAAGGGCCGAGATGTGTGGAGAGACATGAACAACATGGGCTGAGATGTGTGGTGAGACATGAACAACAAGGACAGAGATGTGTGGAGAGACATGAACAACAAGGACAGAGATGTGTGGAGAGACATGAACAACAAGGACCAAGATGTGTGGAGAGACATGAACAACAAGGACCAAGATGTGTGGAGAGACATGAACAAGGACTGAGATGTGTGGAGAGACATGAACAAGGGCTTAGATGTGTGGAGAGACATGAACAAGGACTGAGATGTGTGGAGAGACATGAACAAGGGCTGAGATGTGTGGAGAGACATGAACAAGGACTGAGATGTGTGGAGAGACATGAACAAGGGCTGAGATGTGCAGTGAGACATGAACAACAAGGACTGAGATGTGTGAAGAGACATGAACAACAAGGACTGAGATATGTGAAGAGATGAACAACAAGGACCGAGATGTGTGGAGAGACATGAACAACAAGGGCTGAGATGTGTGGTGAGACATGAACAAGAAGGACTGAGATGTGCAGAGAGACATGAACAACAAGGACCGAGATGTGTGAAGAGACATGAACAAGAAGGACCGAGATGTGTGAAGAGACATGAACAACAAGGACTGAGATGTGTAAAGAGACATGAACAAGAAGGACCGAGATGTGTGGAGAGACATGAACAACAAGGGCTGAGATGTGTGGTGAGACATGAACAAGGGCTGAGATGTGTGGTGAGACATGAACAATAAGGACTGAGATGTGTGGTGAGACATGAACAACAAGGACTGAGATGTGTGGTGAGACATGAACAACAAGGACTGAGATGTGTGAAAAGACATGAATAACAAGGACTGAGATGTGTGGTGAGACATGAACAGCAAGGACTGAGATGTGTGGTGAGACATGAACAACAAGGACTGAGATGTGTGAAGAGACATGAACAACAAGGACTGAGATGTGTGAAGAGACATGAACAACAAGGACTGAGATGTGTGAAGAGACATGAACAACAAGGGCTGAGATGTGTGGAGAGACATGAACAACAAGGGCTGAGATGTGTGGAGAGACATGAACAACAAGGACCAAGATGTGTGAAGAGACATGAACAAGAAGGACTGAGATGTGTGGAGAGACATGAACAACAAGGGCTGAGATGTGTGGTGAGACATGAACAAGAAGGACTGAGATGTGTGGAGAGACATGAACAACAAGGACCAAGATGTGTGAAGAGACATGAACAAGAAGGACTGAGATGTGTGGAGAGACATGAACAACAAGGGCTGAGATGTGTGGTGAGACATGGATATCTAAACCAGTCAGTAGGGCTCATGATGACGACAGTGTTCACATTTTTTGTCATGGTACACAGCAAATCTGATAATTCACTGGTATGGGTACAGATGTTTGAGGTCACATCTAAAAGTGGCGTACATTATGTAACAATGTACATTAACAAAACTGAAGCCAAGAGAATCAACACAAACACATAAATGTGCTAAGTTCTAAAACAAAACAAAACAGCCGGTGATAGTTTACAAGTTTATATCCATTTTTCACCTTGCATCCACAGCTGGGCCGGCTGTACAACATTTTGTAATCATAACTCAACACTGATCTTATATAAACCTGGGACCTTGTTTTGGTACCTTAACCAATCTTGCAGCCATAGTGGTTAGTACAAGTATACTAGCCTACCAACACAGTCGTGATGTGGTTGACAAGTACAGCTCTGAAGCCAACCAAGCTTCATAAAAGGTGTGCCCGAGCTCAGGGAAAGTAAAGATGGCCGGCCCGGCATAATACTGACCATTTAACCCCTCGGTCATCGTAAATACAGAACTAGCGTCACAACCCCAAGTTGCCTTGTGGCATGTAAACTGGGTTACTTAACAAATTTGTCAAATTAGTAGTCAAGTCAAAGTTTGCCAGTAATTTACCCCTCATTTTTGCTTTAAAGGCCAGGTTCTATACTGGCCAAGACCTTCTGTCACGTCCTAGTTGCGCATCCTGGGCAACAGGTCCCTTCGGGGTCCTGGCTAACGTCAGTAGGATCGCTGATTTCTCAGAAGTTGGAGAGTGTCTGCCTGCACAGCGAGGAACCACCAGTCCGCACACCAATAAACCAGACATGGGACAACGGATACTCACGCAAACCTCAGGTCCGGTATGACATCACACTGATGTTAGACAGCAGGATGTATTCATCCGACATACAGGAGTTCACAGCCAGCAAACGCACGCAAGCAAGCAGCATTAGTGATTTTTTAAAGCATCTTTAAGTTCAGTAATGTGCCATTGCTTTCTGAATAATATGAATGAATACCGTTGTGAAAATCAACGTAAAGCGATATGCTCCCAAATCACCAGTTACCGACTCTGAACATGAAACTGTGTTCACTACCACTAAGCCACATATGCCAACCCTCATCTATTGTACAAATGAATAAATAATACAATAGTCTTTCTTCCACAATGGAGGAATGTACAAATACATATTTCTTACTACTTCTTCTGTCCTTTATTTCCCAATGGAGCAAAGATGCTCAACCATCTTGAGTCAAGTTTGTTATTATTGTATCCTGTATATTAACTTGATGCTAATACATTCAGTTTCACAAATTGTTAACAAAAATTAAAAATTACTGCTATTAATTGTCTCCTAACCTGGGATGAAAAATATTATTCTTCAAAATGAAAGACCAGTTTGTGCTCTCTTGTTATCTGATGTTCTCATGCCTCACAAACCAAATCGGTGCCCCCACTTGTACAACACACACATATCTTTTCAGGTGTGAAGTCTACTTCTAAATAAAAACCTCACTGCCCACAGGATCGCTTCACTTCCTCCAGAGGAGTGCCACTGTTAATTTTAGATACAGGTGTAGACCAAAGAGTGGTAGTACTAGAAATTTTTTAAAGACATTTATGTGATTCATAGAGCTTCGCCATTAGGAACTCACACTGTTATACAAGCAATACGCTTATCAACAATCATTCACACAACACCATTAACCATCAACTCTACCTGACAAAATGTCACAATTATATCAAGTATTTGACAATATATCATTTATTCCAAGCTGTCTGGAAAAACAAAGATGCTACAATCACTCCACAATTAATTCATGAACACAACACCACTGTTTGTAAGATGTTCAAATTAAGCGTAGTATTGAAGATTGGCTTTCTTCTTGGCCTGCACCTCGATGATGGCATCCATGTAGTCTTCATGAGTCAGTTCTGTTGCTTCTCTTCTCATGGCGATCATACCCTGAAACAACCAACACAGATCCAGTTACTATCTTTGTGGATCAGGCAACAAACATCTATGAGATCATTACATCTGAAAGTATGTAAACACACGCAACAATTGGCGGCAGTATATAGTCAAATTATATTCATCATCATACAATGGCTGGCATGGGGGATCATGCCCCTCAGCAAACTGCAATCTCCGATGGCATGTGTTGACTTCTTTCCGTGCCATGACACAAGAATGTCAAACATTTTCTAACGCTGTTTTCCTCTATCTGTCTTTCCACAAAACTTTTAAGTTATCACAACATGTTTCAGTTTTTATCTTATCACAACATGGCCAAAAATGATAACTGCTTATTTCTGATGATTGTGATAAACTGCCTTTGTGACTTAGTATTTTTTTTTTTTTGGGCGCTCGCTCGCTTTGAACTAAAGCGTAGTCCATACACACTATTTTTATAGTAGTGAGGGACTGAATTTTGCATGTGGGTTTGCTTTCTCTATTAACAGTGTTCCTCGCCATCAGGTGAACTCACTCCGGCTTCAGGGGTACTTGTAATTTACGTCCCCAAGTCGAGGACGACAGGTCAACATTTTAGTCCAGCTGTCAGATGTAGGGGATGATCTGCTAACCTCAACATCAGCACACCGGATGTTTAAGAACACATGTTCTTATCCATGCGGACCTGCACGACTTAGTATTGAAATTAGCATTGAAATCAACATAGAAAATGCAGATCAAGGGGAAACATTTTTTCCAACACCCAAAGGGAGGAGCTTGAGAATGCACTTAAAACCATCGACCTTGTTTACATCAACAGTGGCTGCGTATCTTTGCTATCTAAATCACAACATAATTTAAGATAAGAATCACATTTTGAGGAATTTAAAAAAAATTAAGTTGCATATCCTTCACAGGACGTAGCAGTCAACCCCAGCAATTTCGCTGTTCGTGATTCCTGGGCAAATTTTACGTTCAGTAGTTTGCCATTGCTTTTTTGAGGAAGCTGATGAGAACATCCTGAACAATTCCAGATGATGCGCATGCACGGAGATGTTTTAAATATGATGCACTAGGACAACTCAGCCATCCTGTAAGCCACTCTAGTGTAGCGACTAGCATGCTCTGCCAGCCAGGTGTTCATGTGTTGGAATCCCCATAGAGGCAGGCATTAAAACACAAAAACTGACCTAAACTTCTAGGTCAACCAAGCCTGATATGGATGACCAGAAATATTCTGGGAAGTAAAGGCGCCTGATGTGACATTGCCCCCATCATCCACCGAGTACCAAGTGGTCTATACAAATATGAGGCTGGCACCATGTACCCAATATGCCCCTTAGCGTGGAAACAGGTCTTTACTTTTACTTTACTTATCCTTTGCTATCTAAAATGGCACCTTTTGTCTTCAGCTCCCCACGAAACTAATTCATGCCAAGCCCTGTATCCTTGGCTATCCAAATCACTTCATAACATGAAACAAAATTCATTTGGAGGATTTTGACGGAATAACTTCAAATAATCCAGGATGATAAGTATATACTTTAACCATGAAACACAAAGATCAGTATTAGAAAAAAAGATAATTCAACAAAACAACACAAAAATGATCACTAAAGTACTCATGGTGAAATGTTACTTACAGCTTCCACACACACAGCTTTTAGTTGTGCACCATTGAAATCATCAGTGCATCTTGCCAGTTCCTCAAAGTTGACGTCTTTGCTGAAATGGTGATCAAGTAATGTATTAATAACATGTTTAAAATGAGACAAACTGCTTTTCACTTTAATCTATGTTGTTTATGGCTAATTTTTTTCTTAATCCTATGCTGTTCACTTTAATCTTTTCTGTTTACTTTCTTTATGTTGTTCACTTAATCTAAGCTGTTCACTTTAACCTACACTGTTTTTCTTTTTACTGTTAACTATAATCTATACTGTTCACAGTAATGTATAGTTTTTTTTAAATCTATACTGCTCAATTTAAGCTATGTTGTTCAAGTTAATCCTAGCTGTTCACTTTATAAAATTTGTATCAATGTATGCTATTTAATCTGTACTGTTTTGCTTTATGCTGTTCACTTTATACTGTTTTTATTAATCTGTGTTGTTCACTTTAATCTATACTGTTCACTTTAACCTCAACCATTCACATTAACTCTATGCCCCATGCCATTTTAAATGATTAACACACTGTTACAGTTAAAGTAATACATTTGAAACTGAACTTAAGTAACAATTAGAATAGCAAGTAGGACACATTGGGTAAACATAATAACTATCTGGGACTGAAGGACCAAATAAATAAAGCGAACACATTCTAATGATTGATGGAGTGACGGAGTTTTGTAGTCAAATGACAAAGAACTCACTGTCTATATTATGTATAGCAGAGTTTTGAGCCTAATTAGTCACACTAAAATCAACAAAAAAAACAAAAGAGGAAACAAAAATGTGCGAGAAAGGGAGACTGATAGGAAGCAGGTAGTGAACCTCGAGAAAATGCACAAACAATGAAATAAACTCAATTCTGAACTATGGCCTCATCCTCTTCTTCTCATCATCATGTGTCATGCTGATAAGCGTAGGCAGTTTATGTTTCGCATCTCACATGATCACCAGAGTTGTCGACCATCTCTGTATTTTTGACTCGTGCGCCTGTGGGACCAGGTGGAGAATGTGGAGGAACAGATTGAGAACCGTATGTGGAAAGGATGAGATTGTGGGGGATTGGCAGGGGTTCTGGTAGAATTTCAAAACTGAGAGGGAAGACCAGGAGAACTTTCAATCAGATAGCCGTGGGAACGATTAGTAGTGTCTCTCTTTGCTGGCTGTTGAACGAGGGGACGGAGCACGTAAGGGAATGTCCTGAGTGCAGTGATGTCAGTTCTTGGCTCAACTCAACTGACTCGATTATGCCATATCGGCCAAGCGAACAGACATTTACGTCCTACCTTCCACTTGCTCTTTACCCCTCAATCTTGCCAGTTGTCATCAATTTCTCAAATTTATTTCTTCTCATGACATGCCCAAAACATCCTGACAGTCTATGTCTAATTTCTCTAATCAATTTACGATTATCATGTGTTTCTTGTAGGACTTGCTCATTAGTTTTCTTTGCCTGTCCATGATATTCTGCGCATTTTTCTCAGAAACCACGTGTCCACTGCCATGAGATGTTTTTCAGCTTGTCAATTCCATACAAAATACAGGTTCTATGTAGCACTTCAACACACTTGCAAATGTTTCCCATCTTCTGCTTTTCTTGCCTGTTATTCTCCAATAAAGCTCTATGATTAGTTGGATTTTGCAGCTAGTTTTCTATGGGATGAGGAAGCCAGTCTTAGGCCAACCCTTCTTATGTGCCTTTTATGACATGCATAGTAGGTTAATGTTAGTTTGCTTTTCTAATGAGCCCCTGAAACACAGGCAGAACTACGATTTAGTTTTTGTAAAATGATGTGCCTGTTCTATTCTATTATATAAGCTTACCTGCAAATGGATTCCTTTGCCCAGAGAAGAGGTTTCTAACCTGTCCAACATAAACCCCAAGTTACATGACTAGGAAATAAACCCCAAGTTAATTGACTATTATAAATGAGAGCTGCATATTACTTGAGTTTTAGTCAGAATACCAACTCATAAACGGTTGCGAAACATTAGCCTAGAAAATCTGCCACTATCAAGTGTTGCAATGTCACAAAGTTACAGTTATTATGTTTCGGTTATTAAACATACTTGACATTCATTTTCCTGGAATGAATCTGCAAAATACGAGCCCTAGCTTCTTCATTCGGCTGAGGGAACTCTATCTTTCTGTCCAGTCGACCAGATCTCAAGAGGGCAGGATCCAGAATGTCGACCCTGTTGGTGGCTGCAATCACCTGAAACAAAATGTTGAAAGTGCTATACTAATTCTGTGAGAGCAAACAGACCACCCTTCTACTTCAATCCTCATTCCTGAGGAGTATGTCACACCTAGTTATGCAACTCAGAGGTCAGTGTGTCTGACCAAGGCATGCTTTTATGTAAGGTTTACTTCCTCTAGACATGTTTCATCCAAGGTAATAGACTCTATCCACCAGTGGCTAGTTTACTTTTTCAATTTTGCCATGGCAGTAATCTTATGGCCTACTATTTATGATTTTTGTGGGGTTTGTAACGTGCACGGCTTGCACATGGGACCTACCATTTTTTTCTGCCCTTATCTGAGAAGGCTAGGTATATTATCTCACTACCAAAGAGCTCAGAGGGATGTGTGATATCATTAGATACCAACGGGTCTTGGGAAAATTCCCAGCCTTATGCTGGCACCTTCTGAACTTGAGGCAAACACCTACACCTCTCAGCCATGTGAGATCGGACGCATGTATTGTTGCGCACGTAAAACATCCCTTGGCAGTTGGAAAGTGAAAAAGAGTGGCCTAACGGTGCTGCCCGGGAAAAGAATTTCGAATTTCAAATCTACCCAAAGTATTTCAGGATCCTCGTAGGTGCTGCGGGGTTCGCGCACTGAGCTGAGATTCTCCGGACTCAGGCTTGAGTGAGTAGAACGAAGCCCTTATGGGTTACACCCATGTGCTGTGTTGTTGATCCATCAATTAAACTGAAACTGAATGGATCAACTGACAAGAACAGATGTCTTGAAAAGGAAAACATATGTGTGATACAGACATTGTGCACAGACTACAGTCCAGTCTTGATTTGATCTAAGAAGGGCTTCAAATGAAAACTTAAATATATTTTCCCCGGTGAATATAGTCTGAATAAGTAAAGAATAAATGTATCATTTTCGATGTAGTCACCGCTGCGTTCAATGCAAGTCCTCCAGCGTTGATAAAGTGCTTAGATTCCTGTAGAAAAATCAAACTCTGGGGTCACTACTCTGTGTGCCTGACATGGTCATGAACAGTCTATCACAGAAGTTGCCGATTTGAAACTTCCTACTCAACTCATGCACTTGATGGACTGACATACATGCATCACCATACTCGACCTTCGTTTGTAAATGATTTTCTATAGGCTTCACTGCCACATGGCGTTTAGACAGAATGACGTCATCGGAAAATGCTGTAGTAAATGATAGAGGGAAAACCCCACAAGAAACTAAGGAAACTTGGAAACAGGGAACGTCAGACGACAACAAGGAAGGACAAGGGAGAGGACCTTGGGTGATTCGGCTGAGGTGCGACATATTGTGTGAAGCCCGTGTTCATTTGGAGAGTTGGTTGTGAGAAGGCAAAGGCTTGGCTGAGGACTATCAGGTGGAGGATGTCTAACGAAGAAAGTGTCAATACTGAGCAGAGGACCTGAAGGCATGGAACACCTAGACAAACCTGTGAAAATGAGAACAGCGGAGATAGATTGAGCTCCTAACTACAGTCGGACATTACCGGGATAGAGTCGTAAATATTTTGTGTGAATGCCGTTCCTGTGTTAAAAGGAACCATTCATTTTCTCGATTAATCCATTGTATTGATCCAGCGCATCATTAAAAGAATGTGTGAGTACTGTTGTTTAGGATGGCGTCGGTTGATTCTTCGTATTACAGTTCGATAGTTCACGTGAGCTTATTATTGCTTCAACGTTAACGTTGCCAATTTGATAATTGCGGGAGTTGCGTTGTGGCATTCACCCCCTCACTGATCAAAAAACGGATAACAGAACGCTGCTCCTCTTTAGTGCATGTCAAAAGTGGGACGGCCATCTTTAAACTGTCCTTATGACATCACCGTGTCCATCTGCACCATTATGTCACATGCTAAGCACTCCTGGTATCCTTAACAACAATATTGACAGGTTACAAGATAATGGCAAGGTTATTGTAATTTCTATCACACTTAAGGTTTTCATTTGAAGCCCCCTCATACAAACCAAGACATTCTATCTTGTATTATCTCCTGCAGCGCTGTCAATGATCTAACCAGATGATTTATATCTGCTTTTAATTCTCTTCTCCATGTGTTTTCAGATCTCCTTCTATTTCATGTCACTGCACACATTTACCACTATAACTGCCTCCCATCTCCTCCCATGGAGAATCTTAGCTCAGTGCACGAGTTTTGTAGCTCAGAGGAGGGTCCATAAATGTAGAGCTAGAAAAAAACTTAACATAATTCAGGAGCCTGTCCTGTTGGTTTGCAAGCATAGGTTAAGAAAATGACTGAAAATCCAGGCACCAAATAAAAATGTTGACTGACAAATCAGATTTTTCTACTCCTGCATATATGTATAATACAGAATCACATAAGCTATAGATATGTTTTCTAATTCTGGATATTAAGCTTGGACTGTGGCCTATTTTGCCTGCTCTTTTATTATTGCAACGGCTGGGATATTTTACTGTGTGCAATGTGCACATGGATCCGCCTAGTTTATCACCCTTATCTGAAAAAGAAAAACTGGATGTCTGATTCCCTACACCAAGACCAGAAAGAGATAATCATTCTTTGGTGTGTTAACTGGTAAACATTCGCTGGCTTCTGAGGATGGGGACGGAGCGCTTATGGGAATGTCCCGAATGCTGTGATGTCGATTCCTAAATCAATCAATCAATCATCAATCAAACTAGTAAACATTCACACCACCCACACCATGAATTGTAACCCCCTTTCTGCTTAAGTTAGAGGTGGACATGGTCCTTTGAAGCCAAGCAGCATCTCCACATCCCACCCACACACTCAAAAATCCAGTCACAAACATACAATGAAGCAATGTCCTTAAGGCTACCTTAATCATAGAATTTGGCTGGAATCCATCCATCTGATTTAGAAGCTCTAACATGGTCCTCTGTACCTCACGGTCTCCAGCCTTCTCACTGTCGAATCTTTTTGTACCTGTAATGTTTAGTTTAAGTTAACATATGTCAACTAAAAACATCACAATGAACTTGTATGTACAATCAACAAGATGCAAACATGTCCAGGGTGTATTTTTTATGACTGTGCAGTGTTTGAAAATATTGTTGGTCCAAGTTTTGTATGTACCTATTACGTTGCATGAACTTTACACAGGGTGAATACAAAACTTGGTCCGGCAATATTTTCAAACATGCAGTCATTAAAAATACACCCTATATATAATAATTTCACATAACCACTATATATTCTGGCTTACAGGTTAAGGCCTTTGTAATTTTCTAGTTATTTTATATAAAATGTTGGAACTGTGGTATCGCAGTGGCTGGCATTCTTGTCTGCCAGATGTGGTTATGTGTTTGAGTCCCCCTTGAGCCAAGGATTTAAAAAACATTGATCTGGGCTCCGAGACTAACCTTGTATGAAACGGGTAACAGGAAATGTTCTTGGAGTACATTCGGCAGACAAGATGCTGACCACCATCAACCATTGGGTGCCCACTGGTCTATACAAATATGGGGCAAGCACCATGTACCCAAGATGCCTAAGGTGTGAAGAAGGGTTCTTAATGTATGGGTGCTGATGTCCTTGGTCAGGTAGCATAATCACTCTGGACATTCTTTACCTCTCAGCAAGGCATCCCTGTAGCAGACACTAGTCTAGTTAACAAAGCCAGGATCAATAACTGGTCTCTGTTGATACAGTCTTCTTCTTTTGCTTTTTATCCCCCAATAGAGCATAGGGTCTCAAGCAATTCATGCTGAGCTCTGCTGTTTTTGCCATCTCCTGCAGCTCATTATTTAACTTTGTTTGATTGGCTGGATTTTGCAGCTGAAGGTTTTTACAGGATTGGGTAGTCAGTCCCATGCCAACCCTCTTGTGACATGCAAGGTATTATGGTTCCTGGCTTCTCATAAGGGACCCAGGTACACATGCACAAATATATTTACGGCATGTAAATCTCTAAATGGATATTAATATAAAAAATTAATTACGCCAATTTTCCAAGAACAGGTCTATGAGCAGTTAGAATGTTAGATTTACTACAGTTGATGTTTGAACGATACAATCATAACACTTTTCACCATAAAAATTATATTCTTTTTACAATTACTGAATGAACATGCAGCACATACCAATAGCATCAAGTTCATCAATGAATATAATTGCTGGCTGTTTCTCCTTGGCCAAAGCAAATGCATCTCTGACAAGTTTAGCACCATCTCCAATGAACATCTGAACCAGCTGTGGGCCAGCAAGTTTGAGGAAAGTTGATTTGGTTTGTGCAGCACATGCTCTGGCAAGCAGTGTCTTTCCAGTTCCTGGAGCACCATATAACAACACACCTGCCAGGAAGAAGTCAGAGAGATCATGCTGCTGCTAAGTACATTAGTTTTGCACATTCTACTCTTTTTTTTTAAATGTTTTTTTTTTTTAAATTTAAGTGTATTTGTTATTTTATTTTTTATTTAAGTGCACTTAAAAAGTAAATAAAATGCACTTAAATATAAAGAAGTGAACTCACAAAGAGAACTGATACATTAAAAAAAGTCCACATTTTTTGGGCATGTCATGACAAGAGGAAAGCTAGAGTATGCCATCACAATGGGAAGGTTGGAGGGGAAGAGAAGCAGGGGGAGAGCAAGATAGAATATGCTGGACAGTTTGACGTCATGACATGGAGGAATGTCAGTATCAGAAATAACTGGAAGCAAAAGAAACAGAAGACCGTGGACAGACCAGATCAACAATGTCACATGGCATAAACTATAAGAATATGAAGGAATATGGTAAATAAGGCAATCTGATGAATAAGAAAGAAATTACTGAAAAGTTACCACAAATCCATATTTAACAAAATAATGACATATAACAATCCACATGCTGGGTAGGAAAAGTCTTAATGCTCTCAGTTTATCAAAACCAAATATTCTAGCTTAGATACATAAAAAAAAAAAAAAGAGAGAGCATGATACAATGTCATAACATTACTTTTTAGGAAAATAATAACAGCGGGCAAAGAAGGAAACTAATTTCAAATGGCTAACACACACAAAATAATAACATTCAGCAATTCATATGCCAGGCATAAACAAAGACAGTCAAACTGCTGCATTTTCAATAGATTTGAAAATTGTTTATAAAATGTCATAACTGTGCATACAGTGGATAAGAATGAAATTACTCAACCTAATTAGCATTAAGACAACCAATAATGAAAATACATAACATGTCAAGGCAGAGGAATGGAGGAATAAAATCAACCAATTTCACCCACAACATCAAGGACCCAGATCTGTGAAGATACATAAAAGTGTATGCCACATAGCATAGCACATGATACTGATGTATAGAACCAAAATACAAAATGAATGCAGACAATGCATAACTTGTCTGACTGTGACAGGGTCAGCTAAAGAGGTCTGACCAAGAATATAATCTTTCTACAGGTGGTGTTCCTGGAAATAGGTTGTATCACTGCAGTCTGGTAGTTAGAGTTGGGAAGAGAAACCAGGGTAAAAGGAAACTGGCATGTCGACTCAACAGGGCATCACTATGCTGTATATCGACACAATGCAACTAATATCCTTTTTAGGAGAATGAGGGAAGAGGAACGTGTCTTTGTAAGGTGGCACTTTGAATGTAACCTAGTAGACAAAGGGCAACAGTCTGACAGCCACTGTACTAGACCAAAGCAAAGTCTCTTACCTTTTGGTGGCTGGATGCCCAGAGCTTCAAACCGTTCTTTGTGTGTCATTGGCAAAACAACTGCCTCTATCAACTGAAACAAATAAAGTGATGCTCTTAACAACAATGTACCACAGAGGTCCTTAAGCTATGACTAGCAGACAAGTTAACTTATTTTTGATGACCATATATTGACAATTATGTGGTGTCAATAAGTCATAAAGCAAACGCATGTAGAGACATTTCTTCTTCTTTCGGGGGGAACGTGATACAGCTAATTATGTACCTCTCCAGCTCAGAGGATTCACTGTTTGCTTCATTTTATATTGACTTCTGTAGCAAGGATCTGATGAGATACAACAAAATATGCCAGGCAATAAATTGTGCACCCTACTGTTTGTGTTTTCACCATTCAAAATCACAACGGATTAAAACACTTGTCAAAATAATATCAAATACACAATTCTATATTCTGGAAGTGATAAACATGAAAAAAGATTGACTACTGTATGTACAGGAAACAGCTATGTCAATTAGTGGTTATTGGAACTCTTCAGATCAGGTTATCATAGCTAAAATTAAAGGCAAACCTATACATATAATTATTATATAAAAATATGCACCAAAATCAAGCATTAGTGAAGAACAAATGCAAAGCTTTTATGATGAATTACAAATGGCGATATCTGAAACCAAATTACAAGAAGATAAAATAAATCAACATGGGTGCTGACATATTTTCAGTGTATAACTTGCCTCCTGTATCTGTTTATCCAAACCACCAATATCTGCATACTGTTCAGTCGGCCTCTCGTCAACTTCCATAGCCTTCACACGTGAATCATACCTTAAATTGAAAAAGTGAATGTCAATACATGGCTAGTCTGAATCAAAATCCTGTCAAATAATTCACAGATATCAATGGTGTCTCAATTACTGTTTTAAAATATTTTTTTAAATGTATGTCCTATGCAGAATGTTGTGATCAACTCCAACTAAATGTTGATTTGTTAGGCAATTTTTACGTTCAGTAGTTTGCCACTGCTTTCTGAACAAGGCGTTAGAAAATATGTGCCTGGCACTATAACCCATGGGGCTCAAAGAAAGAACTAAACAAATACAAGTGAATCGAGAGGTAAAGAAAATAAGTCGGTGGTTAGGACACACATCGAGAAAATTAGAAAGGCCTTTGTCTGGAATCGACAGTGCTAAATAAATAAAGGAAGACAAAAATTTAAAATATAGGGAGGACATGAACAGAGTTGCATAAAATAGCCAAGGATAGGTAGACTTGGCGTGATTTGGTCACTGGCCTATGCCCCAATGGGGGAAATTTTAAAAAAAAGTTAGCTGCATATCCTTTACAGGATATCACAGCCAACCCCAGCATTATTTGGGATTGTTTTGAGATATCTTGGCAAGTTTATGTTCAATAATTTGCCATTGCTTTCACTCACTCATTCCATTGTAGGAAAACCAGCGCAAGGCGGTCTGCTTCCAAATCACCAGAAGTTGTGTTTCCAACATAGAATATGGGATTGCAAACTGCATTTGGAACCCCTTTGCATCACATTTAATTATACATAGCAATCATGGATCACATGTCATATATACATATTTGAATCATCGCCGGTGCTGCAGAGTTCGTGCCCTGTGTTGAGATTCTCCTTGTGTCATATATGGGAGAAGAGTGGAGCACATATGGAGATATCCTTGTGCAACAAAAGTGATTCTTTACCACAAATAAAAACATGGATAAGTATAAACAACGAAAATACGTACTCTGCAGGCAATGTCTCCAGAATCAGATATGAGTCCTTGTTGACTCCCTGAGAAAAGAAAATGTATTTCATACAAAAGTGAATCACAATGATGAATCAAGAAAAACGAATAAGGAACAATACAAATGAAAATAATAACATTTCTTCTTCTTCTGCGTTCGTCCGGAATGTTGTTTTAGACGTAATTGCGCTATGCCTATTTACAGCAAAGCTGCAATATTTGAACCTTTCTGCCGACACATCAACATTTCTATTTACAAAATCTGAAGAACAAAATACAAGAGCGTCTGGAATATCATTTTGACTATGAAAATATCATTTTCAAAGCCACTAAAGAATAGATGGGAAACAAAATATAAAAGCCACTGGCATATCAATTTCACTATGAAGATATTGTTTTTAAAGCCATTAAAGAATAGAAGACCACTCCTAAAAGATTTGTTGCATATTGTGACAAAACATCTCGGGTTATCTCAGAATGGGACACTCCAAAGTTGTGTGGATTTATGAAAATCACAGATATAGCAACTCTTCTGTTTTACAAACAAGAAAAATGCAAGAATGCCAAGATCCTTAAGACTGACATCCTAGTAAAATTTGACACACCACATTAACACCAGATGGGAAGGGCAGATGGAGAAGCCAGCAATGTGTGGAAATCTTCTTCTTCTTTTCGTACATCCGGAGTGTTTTTTCAGATGTGATTGCGGTGTGTCTGTTATGCGCCCTTGGGCCGAAACCCATAGGCCAACACATCCGACTACAGCGTGCTTTTTTGACCAGGTAGCATTCCTGGGAGACTCTCACTTTTGTGGTGCCATCTACAACACAGCTGACCAAGTTTGAACGGTCGAAGACAACGGTCATCCCTCAAAGGAAGGCAGGGACAGTCCATAGCAGTTTCCGCCATCCAAGGTTGCTTCCACAGTTGCAGGGCCGACACATAGTGCCCTGGTTCTGGGCTCACCGAGGGAATTGTCACGTCCTGCTCATGGCTGCTTTAAATCCTCACTTCAATATATTGGTCATTTCGTTTGCCCCGGGCCATTCCCGCACATACCAGACAGGTTTGCAGACGGTATCCACTCAGCGAGTTTTCGGACATGTGTTTGTCGTTGCGCCCGTCAGAGCTGTTCCAGGCACGACAGACATTAGGAAAACTACCTAGTCAGAGCTGTTCCAAACAAGAGCGGCATTCGGAAACTAGGTAGTCAGAGCTGTTCGTAGCATGAGAGACATTTCACTCGGACGTAATTGCGTAGTGTCAATTTTTAGTTTGCCACCCATAGGACGACACCTTACCTTCGTGCAGTGAATGAGAAACGGCCAGGCCCTCTCATCCGGGAATCTCTCATATCCCCCAGCTGAGAGCCTTCGAACATGTATCAGACCTGAGCACGTAGCTTGCTCAGTATCATGCCTCTATTTTTCCGTAGGCGGGTATCGGCCCGGCTCTCAGATTCGAGGGTTTGTGGCTTAGAGGCGTTCAGCCACAGCCCTCGACAGGGAGCCTTAAGAGTTTTGTCCGGACCAAGAACGTCTGCCTTCGTGCACCTGATTTAAATTTTTGACTGTTATCCTCAGTCTCCCTGCAGAGCAGCAGGTTGTGTCTCTCTTAGTCTGGTCCCTATCCCATAAGCTGTCCGATATGTAGTTTTTTTATCCATCGGCAAGCAAAAGGGGTCAATGGGACACGCAAGCTCCCCCACCACGTCAAGGTGGAGACACATCGGGGGAGATGTGTGGAAATGAAAAGCGTGCAGACATAGTATCTCCAGAAACCCGTAAATTAGGGAAGCATACCATCCCTACGCCACATGCAATAAGGTGTGAAAGGCCAGTCTGACCTATAGAACTTGACATTGGCTCAAGTCTAGACAAGCGTGAAAGCAAACTTCCTTCCCACCCTACTCCACATGCAATAAGGTGTGAAAAGCCACTCTGACCTACGGAACTTGACATTGGCTCAAGTCTAGACAAGTTTGAAAGCAACTCACCCACGTTACAAGTCTGAGACAACCTCAGAGCCAAGTGGATATGAGATGAAAAAAATACAATCCTGCCACTACTGTGGACTGAATCTCTGCTCATAGAATTGGTAAACAAGCATAATAACCACTATCATTAAGCAGCTGGCATGTTGTAACAAGTGGATTAAAATAAAGTTACAGCAATACTCTGACAAACTGAACTATCAAATATGCAGTGTGTAACTTTTCCCCTCACGTTTGTGACAGAAAAGGTAACATGAATATGAACTGACCACTCGAGCTAAAAAGGCTGTGATTTATAATGAAGAATCAACATCACTGCACTTGAAACAAGCACATAAGTATTTAGTCTCTGCTAGAAGAAGTCCTAGGGTGTGGATGCTGTAACCTAGTAAACATGAAATCATTATCTCACATCCTCATCCACATTGTGACATTTGGTAACAGATTACTTTCACCTATAAAGAGGCTATTCAAGTAAATTCTACATACCACCAGATCTCCTGGCTTCAACTTCTCAGCATCCACGAGTCCTATAACTGGCAAGAAGTAGGTCTGTTGTGAGCAGAAAGCAAAAACAATGAGATGTCAGCTTTATGGCACAAAAATTTTGTAGGTAAATATGTTCTACTATATAATGCAGATGCCAAAGTTAACTATTATAGACAAATACACTGACAATTATACACATATATAACCACACACAAGCGCACACATAAGTTTAAGGTTCATGACATTCTAGTGTTTTGGTGGAATGAATTTGATTTATATCATACTAGCTGACCCGGCCCGGCTTCGCCCAGGCCCTGGAGGGGATCTATCTATCTATCAGTCTGTCTGTCTGCTTGTTTGTCTGTCTGTCTGGCTGACCCGGCCTGGCTTCACCCAGTCCCTGGTGGGGAGCATCTTATTTAATTCATATAAGTAGTCATATAAGCTCTCCCGTTCCCGACTATCTGTCTGTCTGTCTGACCCGGCCCGGCTTCACCCAGTCCCTGGTGGGGAGCATCTCATTTAATTCATATATGTAGTCATATAAGCTCTCCCGTTCCCGACTATCTGTTTGTCTGTCTATCTGTCCCGGCCCGGCTTCACCCAGTCCCTGGTGGGAAGCATCTCATTTAATTCATATACGTAGTCATATAAGCTCTCCCGTTCCCGACTGTCTGTCTGTCTGTCTGTCTGACCCGGCCCGGCTTCACCCAGTCCCTGGTGGGGAGCATGTCATTTAATTCAAATAAGTAGTCAAATAAGCTTCCGTTCCCGACTATCTGTCTGTCTGTCTATCTGACCCGGCGTGGTTTCGCCCAGCTCCTGGCGCACAGTAACTTAAAAGAATGTCCTTCCACACACCATTCATTATTTTTAATGAAAACTGTTTTTAATCACCGACATGACAGTTGATAAGTTCTTTAAGCAGAAAAAGATGGGTTACAATGTTATGCATTATTTTTATGAAAACTTTGAAAATGCCTTAAAGATTATATCATTATTTATTATAACTTATATGCCTGAAAATAACTATAGACAAAGAGTTTAACAATAGTGCAAGTAAGTCCAACAATATGACTATAAAGTATATAGAAATGTTATTAAAAGTTATGCCCCTTGAAATAACTTTTCTAGAGTGAAGTCCCCCTGCTATATAGAAATTATATAATGAAAAATGAAAAAATAAATGTTATTAAATAAGTAGAAGATTTTACACTAAGAAACTATTATAGTCGATTGCACAGGAATGAAAGGAAGATGTGTAGAAAATTTAATCTCAAACGGATGTACCGTTATCGAACGCATCCAATGCACACAAACACACAAAGCCACATACACTCTGTTTTATAGATATAGATTTATTTATGTTCAGTTGGTCAGGACTGTAAGAGGCAGCTGACCTTCATGTAACCATTATATTAAAAAAAAAAAAAACATGCATTTAAACGCACACATACATAGAGATCCAACTAATTTATCTTGAATTTGTGATATTGATATTTCTTGTTTACAGACTAAAGATGATGACCTGATCTTGAAAGCTGATAAGCATTATTTTTCATATCATCAGGGTAGTCTTTTGTACATTTTGTCCTGTAAAAACACTTTTATAGACGTTTTTGCTGTTTGATAAGTTTAGCTTAAACCATTTTTTTGTCAGAGGAAACCAAAGCAACATGCTAATAACATAACGACTATTTAAAAACCACTTACCATAACCGGCCAAACATTTTTTTTTCAAAACACTGCCATTTACTGCCAGTATAATACCTTGCGGTGTATGGCAGGGGGTCTTTGAGCCTGAGGAATTAAGGCTGCTTGGCTAGTGCAGTTGCCGCGAACTGTGCAGGTTAGGATTTTCTTTTTACCCCCACAGAAAAAAATCCCCACACCTTACCGAGGATTCGAACCCGGGTCTCCCGGAGGAGAATCAAGCATTCTAGCCACTCGGCCAGCCGCTCAAATAACATATATTACCCAAAACTTTAATTCCACCCAATATTAAAGATAAACATTACATCACCTGTCGAGTGGAGGTTTTGATCACTGCACACTTCCCTTTCCTTTGAGAGTCGAGATCTATATTTGCTCCATCTTCTTCACCTTGATCTTGGGGGTCAACATCCAGTAACTAAAGACAACAAGAGTGTAAAAACACATGTAGAGAAATCAATAGTGGTCAATCCAGTTTTCCATTTTTACAAAGTAAGACGACACTTACACACATGACCTATGCACCTATTGATAGGAGCCGCAGTGTGGTTGCCTGCCAAGTCAGTGTCCTGGTTTCAATTTCCAGCAGAGGCCTGATTTATTTGTTTTGGCTAGTACCCAAATGTAAAATAGAGATAGAAAGGAAAATTCTTCACCAAGTGGATAATTTTAAATATCTAGGGACATTTATAACATCAGATGGAAGATGCACAACAGAGTTCAAGAGCAGAATAGGGCAAGCTAAGGCTGCATTTCAGAAAATGAAAAATATCTTATGCAATAAGTAACTATCATTGAATGTAAGAAAGAGAGTGCTGAAGAGCTATATTAAAACCTGTTTTGATGTATGGCTGTGAATCTTGGAATATAAATGAACAAATTAGGAATAGATTGGAAGCAAAAGAGATGTGGTTCCTTAGACGAATGTTGCGAATTCCTTGAACTGCCAAAGTAACTAACAACGATTGTCTTAAAGAGGCTAGCGAAACTAAAACATTATATACAACAATATGAAAGAGACAAAACAGCTTTTTTTTGGGTCATGTGATGAGAAGAGAGGCGCTGGAGAACATCATGACAACTGGAAAGATCGAGGGGAAGAGAGGCAGAGGCAAACCACAAGAAATGATGCTGGATGGATTGCAACAGTGGCATGGAGGAATATCAATGGCAGAGTTGATCCAGAAAACCAAAGACCGAGATCTGTGGAGAGTCATAAACGCCTACGCCAGACGGCATGGCACTTGATGATGATGATGAGCACAGCTCTGGGGTAAACCCTGCCTTATAAAATGGGTGCACAGAAGAATGTTCTGGGTAGGAAAGATGATGAGGAAGGTAACTGGCTACCCCCAATTCATATGTCATAGCCTAGAATATGTGAAGAATTAACCCTTCACATAAGTCAGTGTCTTCTATGGGGACTACTTTAATTGTTACCTATTGATTGATGTTTTTAAAAAATACACATAAGTTCCATCAGTTATAGCTTACTGCAAAGATTTGTGGTATAAGGATTGCTTACTTATACTGTCCTAATCCGTAATGTTTACTCTTCTTATTCCAAGTTCCTGAATGACAAAGTAATCAATGAGCATAGCTCAATCATCAGTAACTTCTTCCACTTTCAATTTGCTCAGTTAGTAACCAGCCACTATGGATGAACACATAGCTTCCCTATTTCCTTCATCAGCTTCCATACTTCTTCCTTGGCCACGTTATCCAGTAGACCTATGAAATGTACATCATTCCGGAGACCTTGTGTTGATAGGTGTAGTGAGAATGTCAAGGTCTCCTCTTAGGAAATGACCAACACTGCAATCTAAACTTCAAAACTAAATGGTCATATATGTTTGGTTGGTCCTCACAAACAATCCTTTCAAATGACATAGAACATGGTATATTAATATAAACTTCACATATTTTGACAATATGGAATGATGATATCATAGATATCATATGCCTAACAACATGCAGATCATATGCCTAACAACATGCATTGAATTTATTGAGACAATAAATAAAGTGGTTAGGACATATTATGCAAACTTCTTCTTCTGCGTCTATCCGGAGTGTTTTTTCAGTCGTAGTTGCGGTGTGTCTGGTTAGGCACCCTTGGGCCGAAACCCTTAGGCCGGCACATCCAACTTAAGCGTGCATTTTTTACCAGGTTAGCATTCCTGGGGGACTCTTGCTTTTGGTGGTGCCATCCACATCCCAGCTGGTCTAGTTAGAGCAGTGTAAGACTTCTCGGTCAGTCCTTAAGTGAAGGCAGGGGCAGTCCATGGGCATTTTCTGCCATCAAAGGAGGCCTCCATAATTGCAGAGCCGATATATAGCGCTATGGTGCTGGGCTCACCCAAGGAATCACCACGTCATGCACATGGCTGCTTTAATTCCTCACTTCCATATATTGGGCATTTCGTTCGCCCCTGGCTGCTCCTCACACAGACCAGGAACGGCCAGTCTGCGGACGACATCCACTCAGTAAGCTTTCTCTTCGGACTTCCAAGCCAAGCCTTCCATTTCGTGTTAATGATACTTTTCTCCACCTTTGAGTATACTCACTCAACAATTGTTTCTTTATAAAGACTTGCATCGTAACAATTGCGTGCGATTGGGACACTTTTTCACTTTTAGTAACGCCCTCGAGGTAGGCTACATGTGCTGCCGGCTCAGCATCTTACCTTCATGCAGCAGAGAGCGAGTAACGGCCAGGCCCTCTCATCTGGGGGATCCCTCTTATGGGAGTTTTCGAACAAGTATCTGGGCCAAGCATGTAGCAGGCTTAGCTTCTCACCTCCATTTTGCAATGGGTGAGCATCAGTCCGGCTCTCACATCCAGGGGATGTTGACTTAATAGACGTTCAGTCATATCCCTCAGCGGAGAGCCTTGGGGCTCTGTGTAGAGTATGTGTCCAGACCATTAATTAGTGGCATTGTGCGCCTGATTCGGTCTTTGACTGCCTATCCTCAGTCTACCTGCAGAGCAGCAGGTTGTGTCCCTCTTCGTCTGGTCCCTATCCCAAGACCTGTCCGATGTAGTTGTGCTTCCATCGGCAGAGCTCTTGGGGTCATTGGGACACACAAATCCCTCTACCACAACAAGGTGGAGACACTTCAGAGGGGATCTTATGCAAACGAAACCCAATTAACTACCAATAAAAGAACATCACTAAAAAATATCTGGATATAGAGCTAAAGGACAATGAAGAAAACAATGGATAGAAAACATCAGAGTATGCTAAACAAGCATAGTTAAAAGGCAACACATAAAGCCACGGAATGCAACCATAGGCTTTTCCCATACTAAACTTAACAGAAAAGAAATTAATACAAGAGACACGATTCACCTGAAAGTTGGACAAAAGACAATAGACTTAATATTTAATTCACCCAACAATTACATTAAACGTAAGCAAAACTGGGTATTACTTCACCTCTTAGAAAATTGAAGCTGCAAGACGCAACCAATCATGAACAAATCTACAACAGGCTTGGCTTGAGTTGGTTGAGAGGCTATGTTACACTGGAAGACAATGTTGGGCATAAACACAATCTGAAGGAAAAGGTTTCTGACTGTAACAAATGGAGATGCACTGTGAGTATTCAGCAAGAACTTGGTAAAAGGAGACAATTTCAACCGAGTAAAAAAGAAGAGACTGTCAAAAGGAATGCCAGGCGGTGCGACTGGAATCTTCCTGCTTATAGGGAGTATCAACCCATAGAATACCCTTTGTTGTGTTCCCACCTAACAGTGGTAGAGGGTTTGCGTGTTCCAGTGACCCCCATGAGCTATATCTATGGCAGCAAAACTACTAATACGGTCTCCCATGTAGAACGGGCAAGGGACTGGAACCAGACGAAAAGAGGCACAAACCTGCTGTGTTGTATGCAGACTGGAAATAGTCAAATGCTAGAGAGAGCATAACATCTGATGGGAGATGCCTTGAAGAGATTAGAACAAGAATCGCCATGGCGAAAGTAGCCTTTAGCAAGATGAAAAACATTCTGACCAATAAAAAGATGTCAACTGAAACGAGAAAAAGAGTGTTGAGTGCTACATAGACCCTGTTCTTTTGTATGGATGTGAAACTTGGACAATGAAGAACATTTGATGGCTACAGAAATGTGGTTTCTGAGGAAAATGCAAAGAGTACTATGGACAGATAGAAAAACCAATGACCAAGCACTACAGGAGACAAATGAAAATCGTAAACTGATTAGAGAAATTAGACGAAGACAGTCAAAATTTTTTGGACATGTTATGAGAAGAAATTGATTGCAGAACTTATTGAGAACTGGCAAGTTCGAGGGGAACAGACTGTGACGAAACGCCTACAGATCGGCATATCTCTGCATAATAGCCCTTTGCAGGGAGTGCGAGGCGTTGGTCTCCCTTGAAATTAATATCAATTAATAGGGGATTTCCCTAGAAACGTCGTGCTGGGCGGAGCTATTCTAGTTATTTATAGAACAATCTAGAATGTTCCCTCAAGTGCGTACGTGGGAAATAGCTCTAAGTTCACGAGTGCTTCAGGCAGCACGGGTTGGTGGAACTTATCGTGACTCTGGTTTTCTTCATGAGTCATGAAAGTCACGCGGCCCGTGTAGGCGAGTGGACGGCGCACTGACATTGTCGGGGTCAGTCGCCCACCGAATCTCAGCGTGAACAGATCGCAGCCAACAGGCTGATGTAATTTTGATGTCAATAATCGCGGCCAGTGCGGACATCTGCAGTCAAGGTTGTGATTCTTCAATCACAGGTTAGTTGAATACTTATTCTATTATTTAATTGTTGTCGTGATGCCGTGCTGAGTTCCCGGAATGAATTAATTGCCGTCGCAAAATAGAGTTATCCGTTACAGTTGGCGGTTTGCATATTTAAGTAAGCTTTATCGATCAGCGATGTAATGTGTTACCTGACGGAGCAAACCGTATTCCACAGCGAGTGGTGTGTAAATAAAATAGGCCGAACGATGTGCGTTACAGTGTGTAGCAGTTACTGGTTTGGTTTAGTAATTACGCAGGCAAGGCGACAGTTTGTCAGTCATTACATCAACATGCATGACGCTGTAAATGATAAGGTAGAGCTTATTATTAGAGATGTTGAATGTGCTTCGTGACATTAAAGTGGTGACTTAATTGTTCTATCAGTGATGGTGATTTTTCGAGGAATCAAGGTGAGATCAGCAGTGGTGTATTTGCTGTGTGCAGATAGCCGTGTTATTCCGCGTAAGCCGAATGGTGTTGCATCGGTAGGATAACAGTTGATAGAAGGTATTCATGATACTATAGTTACTGCTTGTCATGTCCGTCCGCTATGATGACCGTGCATGTTCCATCTTACGTTTGTCTAGGCAGCGGGAGGTAAGCCGGTACGCCCAACCTGATTGGTAATAGGTCCGACCCAATGCGATCGTGCAGATCCGAAGAGTGAACATACCCGATCGAGGGTGAAGCGGCACTCCGTAATTCGAGGCCGTGGTGTCTAGATAGATCGAGGTTTGAACCTAACCATTTCTGTCTCTAATATTCTACTCTGCTGGAACCCTGATTCGTTTAATGGAGTACTTGGAGTACTGCCGTGAAGTAGTAGGGTATGAGAAGAATAATCCCCCCCAAAAGGTGGAGTCAAAGTTTGGTAGTGGAGTCTGGAGGTTTGCTACATTGGATGACGTGACTTAAGTCGTCACGGGACAAGGTACACGGGACCTACAGTAGCTGTGGGAAAGTGTAATGGTGGATGGCCACCACAGCTGTGCTCGACCGGCACAGGCATGACTGACCTGAAAGATAGTCAGTGAATACAAGGGCAACTCAGGATCTGGGGCAGGGATCCCAGACCTGACACTATGGCTGTGATATGATTTGGTTAATTAAGTGTAACAAGTCATGAGTTCTCCTAGGTTAATGCTATAGTAATGAATTATCAGGAGTATAATTCATTATGGACATATAGTTATTAATGTGTGTAATTGATCAGTCCATGGGTTAAGGGATTGATGAATTGATGAGTCTGTCAGGAAGATGTCCGGCTGGACACCTTCTCGATACAGTAATCCCTACACAGAAAGGAAAGTAAGTGTATATGTTGATTGATGATGGAAGATGAAACCGGATTGGACTGGCACCAGGCGAAGGATGCTTGACAGTCATACAGTCGACTCTGGTGCTAGGGGTTATTGGTAGCCCAGAAGTGTTACTTGACTGAACAGGTGTGCTATTGCTGTTTCTACTATCATTATGCCTATATATTATAGTGACTAAGTAGATCTATGATGTGATGATTTCATACTCATGTTGGTAGACATGAATGTCTGAGAGGCAGGTGACGGGGTGGAGATGCTAGTAGTCTTTGTTGTAGTTGAGTACTCACACCAACCTCTCCGTGTTTCAGGATCTGTTATTACTATACAGAAGAAGATTCAAGAGCTTCACCATGAGCTCTATGGGCCCACTCATTCCAGTGCCTATCCAGAAGTTGATTGAGGCTATACTGGGAGTGGTCGTCTGATGCTGCGAGATCAATGTTGAAAGGAGCTGAGTGCTGAATAAGTCGGTAGGTCTAGGTTAGGACCTCCGTCAAGAGTCCGACGAGTGTCATCCGATCCTGTGAGGATCCAACACTGAAACGTCTGGTGATTCTAGCCAGCGAAGCACTGGTGACATTCAACCTCAGTGTACACCTTGGTGATTGCAAGGTAGTGAACTTTCCAGTTGAGCAGAGTGATCATTGATACCGGTCACCATGGCCTGTGTAATATGCTTCTGACCCGGCTGGGTTGTCAGGGGACACCGTGTATAATATATGCTTAAATAGTGTTTCTACATTGGTTACCTTTCTGAAGCCAACATGTGGTCCAGTGAACTAGGACATTGATTACAACATTGGTGGGAACACCAGAGTGACATGTTTGTTGAGGTAGGGAGCTAACTCATGCCAATGTGATGAACTGTTGACAATGTTTGTTAAGGTAGGGAGCTACCTCATGCCATCGTGATGAACTGTTGACAGTGTATGCTAGGTTGTGATTACTACCCATTGATCAGGGTAGTTACATGAGACTGTGTGAAGATCTATTTGTCCAAGGACATGGAAACAGGGTGAGGTGTTTAATCACCTGATAGACTTTACCAGTGACATTGTGTGTTCAGGTGGAGCAACCGCTCATTGTGTAGGTGACATATCAGTGTGTGGGTCACTTATGAGATAGAAGAGTGACCAGGCTCTGGTGGATTTTGAGACTGTGCTACCTGTACTTTTTCTGCAAGTGGGAGACCGCTAAGATGCTAGGGTCGGCCCAGACTTCATCAGGAGGGTGACGAGTTAAATAGGACGACAGCAAGGAAGGAGCCTTGTTCATCGGTGCAGTGTCAGTCAGGCAGTGGTACTGCGCTTGATCAGCCCTTGCTTGGTTCTCTGTGTGAAGAGGGAACTTTGGAGAGGCAGCAGTCCTTGGAGTTCCAGTCCACTGGAGGAGCCTGGGTGAGTCGCTACCACGACTGGACAACCGCACGAGCTATCGTCCGCCTCCATGATGATGAATACTCATCTGCATCTCTGATATTGTACATAGTTCTTCTAGTCTGGCTTTCAGCCATCCTTCTCTGTGTTGTCGGTGACGTAGTTCAGAATTAAAATTTTGTTCTCTTAGCTATGACTTTGTGCAGTGAGATGACTGGTGTCTGGTCCGAGCCCCCTTGGGGTTTGGAACCCTAGGTGAGGGAGGGGAGGTTAAGCTGTCCCGGCTTGTGTGGGGCCTGGTAGATGTAGAGTGCTATTGAGGTGGTTGGAGCAAAGGCAGGGGATAGTATCTATCGTGGCAAACCAGACCAAGCCCCGGCGGTTTTGTGGCAAGATAGAGTGGGGGCTCGTCCGGGATCTTCTCTTTGTTCTGACATCTCGTAGGAATAGGTTATAGTGTCATCTGTCCTATACCTATTGTCTACTTGACGAGTAGGGCTACTGATACCTTTCTCTTCGACGTGGACAGACATTTAGTTAAGTTAGTATAGATACATAGTTACAGTGTTGGTTGGAGAACAGTTAGCATTGTGATTGAGTATTGCATATCTATACTGATACTAAGTTACACTAAACATGGCTACTCGTACTTTAGATTTAGCTAAGGTGCGGGCATCTGCAACTGAGATGGGATTGGAAGGTGAGGAGTTCAAAGCCTATGTACTGGAAGTCGAGAGAGACTTCAGAGCAGAAGAGAGGGAGAGAAGAAAGTCAGAAATTGAGCTTGAAGCTCGAAAGGTAGCTCTTGAAGAGCAAAAGTTGGTGGCAGACCAACAGGCACAAAAACTTGCAGCTGACCTAGAGTCTAAGAAATTAGATGCTAGGAAGTTGGAAATGGAACATGAGTTCCGTATGAAGCAACTTGAGGTAGAGGCTAAATCTGTTGGTGAGTCTGAGGGAGCAGTAGGTGGAGTAGCTTTACCTAGCTCATCAGTAGCCAGCAGACCAGCTTACCATGCTATGAAATGGCCGTTTCCACCATTTGAACCGGACCAAGAGAAGATAGATCAATTCTTAGAGAAGTTCGAGGCAATGTGTAAAGCTATGGGCTTAGAGCCTGAGCGTTGGAATCTTAAGCTTTCACAAGGACTCCGTGGCACCGCGTACGAGGTGTATGCGCGTCTTCCCCCAGGGATGGAGAATGATTATCCAACCCTGAAATCGGCTCTTTTGAAAAGATTCGAAATGACAGCCCATGCGTACAGGCGGAGGTTCAGAACTTCCAAGAGAGAACCAGGTGAGATGTTCTCGGCCTATAGTGTGAGGCTGAACTCATACCTGTTGAAATGGATGGCCTTGGCCAATTTCAAAGAGGATTATGAGAGTCTGAGAGAGTTGATGGTGGTGGATCAAATGAAGATGCAGATGTCCAAGCCTTTAAGGAATTTCTTAGGGGAAAATGGGGCGGAAAGGCTAGACATAGTAAATAAGTTAGCTGAAAGGTATGTGGAAGTCTATGGTGAGACTGGGGATTCCAGTCAGACTGATTCACAGAAAAGGCAGAAGGGGCTTGATCAGAAGCCCAAGACCAAAGGTCCCAAAGAATCATCCAATGTAGCAGATCCTGTGGTAAAAGACTCTGGTAAGAAACCCGATAAGCAAAGCCCTCCCGCCTCCCCAAAACGGAAGTGGAGTAAGAGGTGGTGTAAGCACTGTAAGTCTCCTTCCCATAATACTGTAGATTGTCTGAGGAAGCCAAAGGACTTGCACTTTGCGTGTCTCGCCTCTATTAGGGGTAGACCTAGCGAGACCACACCTAAGGGTCGGGAGAAACCTAAGTCTGAGAAATCACCTGTGATCGAAACGATAGAGGTGAATGGGAAGCAGGTGGAATGTCTATACGATACAGGATTACAGTTTGAAGCTGTAATCTCATCCCACCTTGTGAGCCCAGGGCAGCTCACCGGCGAGACAAGAGAATTCCAGCTGGCCATGAGGAGCTCCGTAGCTATGGACTTGCCGATTGCTCGGATTGACATTCGGTGCAGGTACGTTACGGGTAGCATCCAGGCGGCTGTGCTGCCTGATCCTATTTACCCTTTGATCCTCGGTCGTCCGCATGTATTCCTGGGGGACCCCAGGGAACATTGTCTAGTGAGCGCTAGGCAGGCCAGGGCTAAGGATGGAGAAAGGCAGTGTGGTAAGGAAATAGACCATTCTCTTGCGAGCTTAGTGAGCAGTGCTCAAAGTAGGGACCAGACTTTGCGTCCTTACTTACTGGAGGTGTCCCAAAGTTCTGTCCCGCCAACTCAGGGTCAGTTCTATGTAGAAAACCGGTTGCTTTATCGTAGAGCCGGGCAAGGGGATAGCCAGTACGGTCAGATGGTAGTCCCTACTGACTACAGATCCCGCTTGATACATAGAGTGCATACCTTATCCTTAACCGGACATAAGGATGTGGGGGCAACAGTCCAGTGTCTTTCCAGCCACTACCACTGGCCTGGAATGACAGGCGGAGATATATCCGGTCGTGCCCAAAGTGTTGTCTGGCAGCACCAAAGCACAGGACCAGAAACGGTTTATCTCTGCAGATTGGAGATAGGGTTCTCGCGCTTCTCCCAATCGAGGGGGCGGAATTCGAACTCGGATGGCAGGGCCCTTTTCCTGTGGAGCGGATAATGTCCCGATCCACGTATGAGGTGAAGGTCCGCGGGGAATTGCGTAAGTTCCATTGTACTCTCCTTCAGAATTTGGAGAGGTCCGAGGTAGTTTCTCCACAAAGTAGTGCGACTACCATCGCGCTAGATTCGGTTCTGGGTCCAGACGAGGGCGAGGAGGACTCAGTCCTACGCAGTACATCCTGTGGGGAGGGTCTGCGGTCTCCTGAGCGTTCAACCGTGGTTAGGGCGAACAGGCTCCGTCGGGAAGAGACCCATGGTGTTAAGCACACTGGGAATCGAGGTCGGACAGGCGAAGTCACATCTGGCACGACGGGATCGTCGGGTGACTCGATACGCCGACAGGCTTACTGTCCTTACTCGCGGGAGAGAAGGCAGGAGCAAGGGTACTCCAGACGAACCTGGAGTAAGCGACCATTCATTTCGGTCGACATCCGCGAACAGTCCACGAGGGTGATGCCGAGTCGGGATAGGAGAAATCCTATTGTCGGAAGGGACGAACGAACCTTCAGTAAAGTAACCGATGGCCGACACCAGGTGGATGCGGAACAGTCCAGTGTAGACAGATCCTGTAAGCCAATCACCAGGCCATTACGTTTCGGGCCTAATCGCTGGAGATAACGTATGTTTGAGGCGGTGGTTGGGGATCCAGCATCCATACCATTCTGGTGGATCTCCCCAGGGAAAGTTAACGTTATGGAACGTCTTTTCCTGGAAATCCAATCTCAATAGAGTAGAGGTTCAGAGTTCAGACCGATCTTTGTCTAGTGAGTTCGACAGGGTCGACCATCTTAAGTGGGGGGCCTATGTGACGAAACGCCTACAGATCGGCATATCTCTGCATAATAGCCCTTTGCAGGGAGTGCGAGGCGTTGGTCTCCCTTGAAATTAATATCAATTAATAGGGGATTTCCCTAGAAACGTCGTGCTGGGCGGAGCTATTCTAGTTATTTATAGAACAATCTAGAATGTTCCCTCAAGTGCGTACGTGGGAAATAGCTCTAAGTTCACGAGTGCTTCAGGCAGCACGGGTTGGTGGAACTTATCGTGACTCTGGTTTTCTTCATGAGTCATGAAAGTCACGCGGCCCGTGTAGGCGAGTGGACGGCGCACTGACATTGTCGGGGTCAGTCGCCCACCGAATCTCAGCGTGAACAGATCGCAGCCAACAGGCTGATGTAATTTTGATGTCAATAATCGCGGCCAGTGCGGACATCTGCAGTCAAGGTTGTGATTCTTCAATCACAGGTTAGTTGAATACTTATTCTATTATTTAATTGTTGTCGTGATGCCGTGCTGAGTTCCCGGAATGAATTAATTGCCGTCGCAAAATAGAGTTATCCGTTACAGTTGGCGGTTTGCATATTTAAGTAAGCTTTATCGATCAGCGATGTAATGTGTTACCTGACGGAGCAAACCGTATTCCACAGCGAGTGGTGTGTAAATAAAATAGGCCGAACGATGTGCGTTACAGTATGTAGCAGTTACTGGTTTGGTTTAGTAATTACGCAGGCAAGGCCACAGTTTGTCAGTCATTACATCAACATGCAGGACGCTGTAAATGATAAGGTAGAGCTTATTATTAGAGATGTTGAATGTGCTTCGTGACATTAAAGTGGTGACTTAATTGTTCTATCAGTGATGGTGATTTTTCGAGGAATCAAGGTGAGATCAGCAGTGGTGTATTTGCTGTGTGCAGATAGCCGTGTTATTCCGCGTAAGCCGAATGGTGTTGCATCGGTAGGATAACAGTTGATAGAAGGTATTCATGATACTATAGTTACTGCTTGTCATGTCCGTCCGCTATGATGACCGTGCATGTTCCATCTTACGTTTGTCTAGGCAGCGGGAGGTAAGCCGGTACGCCCAACCTGATTGGTAATAGGTCCGACCCAATGCGATCGTGCAGATCCGAAGAGTGAACATAACCGATCGAGGGTGAAGCGGCACTCCGTAATTCGAGGCCGTGGTGTCTAGATAGATCGAGGTTTGAACCTAACCATTTCTGTCTCTAATATTCTACTCTGCTGGAACCCTGATTCGTTTAATGGAGTACTTGGAGTACTGCCGTGAAGTAGTAGGGTATGAGAAGAATAATCCCCCCCAAAAGGTGGAGTCAAAGTTTGGTAGTGGAGTCTGGAGGTTTGCTACATTGGATGACGTGACTTAAGTCGTCACGGGACAAGGTACACGGGACCTACAGTAGCTGTGGGAAAGTGTAATGGTGGATGGCCACCACAGCTGTGCTCGACCGGCACAGGCATGACTGACCTGAAAGATAGTCAGTGAATACAAGGGCAACTCAGGATCTGGGGCAGGGATCCCAGACCTGACACTATGGCTGTGATATGATTTGGTTAATTAAGTGTAACAAGTCATGAGTTCTCCTAGGTTAATGCTATAGTAATGAATTATCAGGAGTATAATTCATTATGGACATATAGTTATTAATGTGTGTAATTGATCAGTCCATGGGTTAAGGGATTGATGAATTGATGAGTCTGTCAGGAAGATGTCCGGCTGGACACCTTCTCGATACAGTAATCCCTACACTGAAAGGAAAGTAAGTGTATATGTTGATTGATGATGGAAGATGAAACCGGATTGGACTGGCACCAGGCGAAGGATGCTTGACAGTCATACAGTCGACTCTGGTGCTAGGGGTTATTGGTAGCCCAGAAGTGTTACTTGACTGAACAGGTGTGCTATTGCTGTTTCTACTATCATTATGCCTATATATTATAGTGACTAAGTAGATCTATGATGTGATGATTTCATACTCATGTTGGTAGACATGAATGTCTGAGAGGCAGGTGACGGGGTGGAGATGCTAGTAGTCTTTGTTGTAGTTGAGTACTCACACCAACCTCTCCGTGTTTCAGGATCTGTTATTACTATACAGAAGAAGATTCAAGAGCTTCACCATGAGCTCTATGGGCCCACTCATTCCAGTGCCTATCCAGAAGTTGATTGAGGCTATACTGGGAGTGGTCGTCTGATGCTGCGAGATCAATGTTGAAAGGAGCTGAGTGCTGAATAAGTCGGTAGGTCTAGGTTAGGACCTCCGTCAAGAGTCCGACGAGTGTCATCCGATCCTGTGAGGATCCAACACTGAAACGTCTGGTGATTCTAGCCAGCGAAGCACTGGTGACATTCAACCTCAGTGTACACCTTGGTGATTGCAAGGTAGTGAACTTTCCAGTTGAGCAGAGTGATCATTGATACCGGTCACCATGGCCTGTGTAATATGCTTCTGACCCGGCTGGGTTGTCAGGGGACACCGTGTATAATATATGCTTAAATAGTGTTTCTACATTGGTTACCTTTCTGAAGCCAACATGTGGTCCAGTGAACTAGGACATTGATTACAACATTGGTGGGAACACCAGAGTGACATGTTTGTTGAGGTAGGGAGCTAACTCATGCCAATGTGATGAACTGTTGACAATGTTTGTTAAGGTAGGGAGCTACCTCATGCCATCGTGATGAACTGTTGACAGTGTATGCTAGGTTGTGATTACTACCCATTGATCAGGGTAGTTACATGAGACTGTGTGAAGATCTATTTGTCCAAGGACATGGAAACAGGGTGAGGTGTTTAATCACCTGATAGACTTTACCAGTGACATTGTGTGTTCAGGTGGAGCAACCGCTCATTGTGTAGGTGACATATCAGTGTGTGGGTCACTTATGAGATAGAAGAGTGACCAGGCTCTGGTGGATTTTGAGACTGTGCTACCTGTACTTTTTCTGCAAGTGGGAGACCGCTAAGATGCTAGGGTCGGCCCAGACTTCATCAGGAGGGTGACGAGTTAAATAGGACGACAGCAAGGAAGGAGCCTTGTTCATCGGTGCAGTGTCAGTCAGGCAGTGGTACTGCGCTTGATCAGCCCTTGCTTGGTTCTCTGTGTGAAGAGGGAACTTTGGAGAGGCAGCAGTCCTTGGAGTTCCAGTCCACTGGAGGAGCCTGGGTGAGTCGCTACCACGACTGGACAACCGTACGAGCTATCGTCCGCCTCCATGATGATGAATACTCATCTGCATCTCTGATATTGTACATAGTTCTTCTAGTCTGGCTTTCAGCCATCCTTCTCTGTGTTGTCGGTGACGTAGTTCAGAATTAAAATTTTGTTCTCTTAGCTATGACTTTGTGCAGTGAGATGACTGGTGTCTGGTCCGAGCCCCCTTGGGGTTTGGAACCCTAGGTGAGGGAGGGGAGGTTAAGCTGTCCCGGCTTGTGTGGGGCCTGGTAGATGTAGAGTGCTATTGAGGTGGTTGGAGCAAAGGCAGGGGATAGTATCTATCGTGGCAAACCAGACCAAGCCCCGGCGGTTTTGTCACACAGACCAAGAGGAAGACTGAGAGGAAAATACCTGGATGGCTTGGCCACGTGGCATGGACGAGACAGGAACACTGAGCTGATCCACGACTCTGGTGATCGAGTGAAATGGCGAGTCATGACCGCCCACGCTTTCCGGCATGGCACATGATTGACTGATTGAGAGAGAGCAAACCCGAAAACAATGTTTGACGAAGCTGGATATACTGAGCCAAAGACTTAATGAAATAGTGCAATGCAGTTCACTTTATGTCAACCCATAGAATGATATGACTGAAGGAGGCTGTAATTCTTCTTCTTCAGCATTCCGAGCCATTGAGGTTCTTTGCTGCAGATACAAGCTGTCTCCATTCGTCTCTCTGGCTGACCTTCTCTTGCCAGTCGCTGATTCCAAGTGCTTGTAGGTCTGTATGTATATTATCTCTCCACCGTCTTCTTGGTCTACCTCGGGGTCTATGGTCATTTATTTCCAGAGTGTAAGCGAGTTTTGTTTCCCTATTATCTTCCATTCTTTCTGAAGCCGTGTGACATGACACGGATCTACAACATTTCCGGCTGAGGCAATGACAATGATCTTTCTCTTTATGCGGTTACATTTCTATATGCCCCAGACATTGCAGTCTATTAGCCTTCATGATAACAGTGATTAGCGGGGACTATGTAATAATTATTATGCAATAAATTAAATTTAAAAGAACTTACCTCAATGACATTGGAAACCAAATATGGTAGTGTCTTGTTTACTTTGATCTTCTCTGTATTCTCCTTGATTTTTTCTTTCTGAGCTTGAAGCTCATGGGAGATTCGCATAATTTCTGACTTCATTATCTAAAAGGAAAAAAATGTAAGAGAGAAAATGAGACTACTGTATGAATGACAATCAAAGAAGCTATATTAAAAAATAATGCATAAAAACTGTTGCTTTTTCTTCACCATCTTCTCCAGTGATCAACATACGCAATGTGCCTATTCCGGCATATGTCACAAATCGGGCGGTTTGCTTGAGGGATCCATTGTAGAGCATGGGTGTCTGTTTTCTGATCCTGTACCACTTAGGCCAACATATCTTCTTCAAAATGCATCTATATTGCACAACTGAAACTGGCAGTCAAATAATCTGAAGGAAACATCGATACACAAAACATTTCTGCTTTTTACTGTCTGACAAGAGCAAATAATTTTTTAATCAAATCATCTAGTATGAGATGCATGATTACTATCATCACCAGGTTAGCCAGTCTAAAGACTATTGCTGAAGTTGTCTGAACATGTCACTTTACTGTCCTTTGTTCTCAGCATTTCTCATCAGCTCTGCGTAAGTCTGATCTGATGTTATTGCATGCCTGTGATGTAACTGTTTCTCGGATATCCTCTATATCTTTGCCCCAGGATTTTGCCTTCTAATATTCTCAATGGTAGACATCCATGTGTCAAATTAAAACGAAATCAAGACTACCATTTTGTATACTTTCTAGTATTTAATTACTTGCTTCTATGAGTTGCAATGAAAGACAATTAAAAGATTATTTTCAAACATTACAGAACTAGACACCTTGATCAGTCTAACATGCAGCCCTAGTTGTCTGCATTACATTATCTATTCAAAATATCATCATTATCATCAAGTGCCATGCCAGCTGGCATAGGCGTTCATGACTTTCCACAGATCTCGGTGTTTAGTTTTTCTGGATCGACTCAGCTGATGATGTTCCTCCATGCCACCGTATCAACCCATCTAGCATAATTTCTCCCTCTCTTCCCCTCGATCTTTCCAGTTGTCACAATGTTCTCCAATGCCTCTCTTTCTTCACATGACCAAAGAAAGCTGTTTGTCTCTTTCTTATTGTTGTATATAATGTTATAATTTCATTAGCCTCTTTCAGGCAGTCGTTGTTAGTTACTTTGGCAGTCCAAGGAATTCGTAACATTTGTCTTAGAAACCACATTTCTGTTCCTTCCAAGTTCTTCCTAATTTGTTCATTTACATTCCAGGATTCACTGCCATACAGCAATACAGGTTCTGTATAGTATTTTAGCACTCTCTTTCTTACATTCAATGATAGTGACTTATTGCATAGGATACTCTTCATTTTCCAAAATGCAGCCTTGACTTGCTATATTATGCTCTTAATCTCTGTTGTGCATCTTCCATCTGATGTTACAAATGCCCCTAGGTATTTAAAACTATCCACCTAATTAAGAATATTCCCTTCTATTTCTATTTCACACTTTGGTATCACCTTTTTCTTTGATATCACCATTGTTACTGTTTTCTTGATATTCAAGGATAGTCCTTTGTTTGAACTCTCTGTTACTACAATATCCAACAATTGTTGGATTCAAAATATATTTTTAAAAAATCACGTCAGTGGGACTTAACATCGCCTTCCCATTCAGGCAAATTACTGAACGTAAAATTGTCTGGTTGGGGTTGATCTCAACTTACAGTAAAGAACATGCACCGTTAAGTGCACCAATGACTGCAGCTTATTTCATAGTAGCAAGTGGCTGAGTGATTAAGATATTGATCTTACACTTGGAGACACTGGTTCTAATCCCAAATGATTGCATCTTTCAGTAATTAGATATCATACATAGTCTGTACACTGCTGCTGGGGCAAGAGGTCCTCTTTCTCTCTTTTTCACACAAATACATACTCATTATCACTAAGCTGTTTCCCTTTTTATGTACCAGAGGTAAACTGCTCAAATACACGCACACCCACACCTCCAACAAAACCAACCTGGCAGAAATCACCAGCAGTGTAAACTGTTCAAACTATTCAGTCCTAGAATGTATCCACAGAGGGTATTGGCAATAACAACAAAACAGCATTTGTATTTACTTTCACTTGGGCCATATACTTTATATAAAACAAATACATTGCCAGATTTCTTTAGTATACTCTGACTGAGCATTAAAACATTTGAATTTTCAGTATCTTACCTTAATTTCATTGTCAAGCAAACGAGTCCTCCCAATAATATCATCTGTTGGCATACGCAGAACTTCTTCTCCAAGAGATTCCTATTGATGGAGAGAGAGAGATATATTTACTTATAAAGTGAGTTGCAAAAAGACAAAATAATACATTCTTTACAAATACATTCCTGAAAAAATATTTGCCATTATCTTTCACATTATCCATGTGGACATTGAACAAGCAATTAGAAAATCAAATAGAGGCCCTGGAGATGTGGATATACAGAAGAATATGTTGTATTTTTCATGGAAACAAAAATAATCAAATACATAGGTTCTTGAAAAACTGGGAATAAAAAGAGAGTTAATGAATGAAATAAAAGAGGCAAGTGAAATATTTCAGGGACGTTAAAAGATATAACTCTTATAAAAACCATACTGGAGGGTAAAGCTGAACATCAAGATATGAACAAACAACAAGAACAATCAACAATCTGACAGAATGTACAGTCAGGGTGAGATACAGACACTGTTGGAGATCCACTGCAGAAAACCTTCATTGTGGAGACAGCACCTGATTGATTATCCGTGTAGGATAAGCTGGGACTTAGCTACTTACTGTTTCTTCTTTCTTTATTTTCTGTTATGTTTCTCCAAATGGAGTAGAGGCCCTCAACCAACTCATGGCAAGAACTTTGTAGATTTGTTCATGATTGGTTGGATTCTGCAGCTAAAGTTGTCTGCAGGATGAGGGAGGTAGCTGGTCTCACCCTAACCCTCCTCGTAACCTATCATCATAAGAAGCAACTACGTACAAAGTGAGGTACACACATAATGCAGCACCAAAAATGAGTTTTGTTATTATCACCATCATACTTAGATTCACACATCATTGCTCTTTAATATTCGTCCATCTTGGCCACCCTTTCACTGGCACCCACTCATGCATTTAAGGACACCCACTCATGCATTTAAGGACATCCACTGGGGCACTCCTTATTAGTTTTCACTTTTGGACCACCATCACATCACCATTGCTTCCAGTTCCCCACCTTACCTTCCTCCCCTTTTTATCATGTATCACTTCCACTCATTTATCTGGAATCTTCACCGAACTGTTACCATCCACTACTCCCATGATCCACAGACACCCACGGCTGTCTACATAAGAGTATCAAGGTGAAATTCATGCTAGTATCAAAGCCCAGGATTCTGAGATAAGTAGCAAAAATATTCTTTTTTTTTAAATGTTCATTATCTCTTCATTGTTCTCATTTGTTTTCATCTTTTCATCCCGTTCTCGTGCCTCGATGTAGTCACTGGAGGGTCTTCTCCATGATTATATGTTGTGTTTTGTGTATGTATTTGTTTGCTTATGAAGGCTAGTCTCTGCAACGTCCTGCATTATTTGTAATTCTGTTCTGTAAAGCTGCATTACTTTGTGTTATTTTATGTTGTTTAAGCAACTAAGGAGGCATGCACGTGGGGCTGGCTGCCCCATCTGTAGAAAATTGTAGATGCAAAATTCAACCATCAATCATGTGCCATGCCGGAAAGCGTGGGCGGTCATGACTCGCCATTTTACTCGATCACCAGAGTCGTGGATCAGCTCAGTGTTCCTGTCTCGACCATCCCATGTGGCCAAGCCATCCAGGTATTTACTTCTCGGTCTTCCCCTTGGTCTGTTTCCTTCAATCTTACCAGTTGTCACCAAGTTCTCCAATTCATTTCTTCTCATAACATGTCCAAAAAACAGACAGTTGACTGTCTATGTCTAATTTCTCTAATCAATTTACGATTTTCATTTGTTTCCTGTAGTACTTGGACATTTGTTGTTCTGTCTGTCCATGGACTTCTTTGCATTCTCCTCAGAAACCACATTTCTACAGCCATCAGATGTTTTTCAGCTTGACTGCTCATTGTCCAAGTTTCACATCCATACAAAAGTACAAAAATTCAACCAACCATGAAAAAAAATATAAATATGAAGAATGAAAGAATCCGCCAACCTAGAGGAAAGGAGGCTCTTTTAGAAAAGGTATGACATGACGCGGAGAAAGCCACAAGGAGTCTGAATTGCTGATTATGGGAAGGGCATGGATGGAACTGCATAAGATAGCAACATATAGAATGGCTTCAAGTAAGATGAGTGAATGCTCCAATGGGGGGATCAAAGATAGAAGAAGAAAGGTTATGGTTTATTGTTGAAGTTAGATTTAATGGTTTATTGTCTTTTATTTCAATATTCATAAACATCAATCAATTTTAATATCTAGGCCAGACAGTGACATTTACTGAAGACACTGAGATTATGAAAAGAATCAACATATCCAAGGATTTCTCTACAAGAATATACGGGCATGAAAAACATAAATGTTGTGATAAAA
>JACEFZ010014035.1:0-26791 GCA_014155875.1 Cepaea nemoralis
AGTCGTATGCCAATTGTGAATTGCTAGAAATAGGAACAGTAACTAGATATCCTAGATTGATTTGAAGAATAACAGCTATAAAGGCAATAGGGTCAACTTCATTGCACCAGGTTTTATCCCATATGGCTCGGTCTCTTTCCGCAGGGTGGCCTGCCGAAAGTGTCGCACAAAGCACGAACCCCGTAGCTCCAGTGATGACCCCCAGGATTGTCTTGCACTCATGAACTAAATGATGTAGTCAGGAGTCGACCACACAACTTTCAGAGCATCAGGCAGGCAGTAAAGCCACTTCATCACAGAGATTCGATTTGCATCATCTCGATTCCTCAACAAGGCAGACTTTAAAGATTTATTTTGCTCCCAGGTTAGCCCAGCTTATAAAGGGTACCAGGATGTGTCCTGTGACGTAAAAGCAGGTGACATTATATTGATCACGTCACACATCAAGTGCCTGTTGGTCAATACAAATATGGGGCTAGCACCACAGGCACAATGGCCCACAAGGCGTGTAAAAAGAGCCCTTTACATTTCTTATTTACCATGTACTCAGTGCACCTCATGGCATGTAAAGGATATTTACTTTATGTTTACTTTACATCATTATCATCATCATTATGTACCATGCCGATGTTTTATTCACTATTTTTTTTGGCGCCCGCTTGCTTTGAACTGAAGCATACATGCTATTTCCTCAAGCACTGGACTGAATTTTGCGTGTGGATTAGCTTTCCTTATTACCAGTGTCCCTCGGCCTCAGACGAATCCACTCCAACTTCTGTGGTACTTGTTATTTACTTCCCCAAATCATGGATGAGAAGTCAACATTTTAGTCCAGCTGACTGGTGTAGGTGTTGAACCCACTACCTTGGAATTAGCACACTAGAACTTCAAGTTATGACATAGAAGAAGAAAAAGGTTGCAGTGGTTAAAGGAGCTTGTATATATGAAGGTCTAACATTTCATTCTCTGTGCTGTATCCACCAAGGATTTATCACACCTTACCTTCCAGTATCGACAGTGGGGTTACTTTTAAAAATACTGAATTCCACAGAAACCTGGCAAAATCAATTATGCCAAAATCCATGCACCTTATGATGTACTCAAAAGGTATGCTGATGTTCTCAAGATGAGAATGCCCATGAAAGAGGTGAGAATTCAAGGTTTCTTTTCTTAGTTACATGTATTTTTAGAAACATCTTTATGGAAACCTTTCGTTATCATCTTTGTGTGCATGAGCTATTTAAAATCACATTTACAGGTAAGAGATAAAATGTGCATTCGTTTGTTGTATCCCCTTAAAGATAATTATTATATGGGTTTATACTTGTTTCTGCAACTACATTTCAATAACAGAAGAACATCAGGTTAGCTATTTCTGTCTCAACCAGTTGTCACTCTAGAGCAGCTGCTATCTGGCTGAGATGTGGTTATCACAAGTGTTGTGCTGAGAGGTTTCAATATTGGTATCTGGCTCACACATTTCCTACTCTGCCATAGAGCTGGGAATTGTTACCCAGACTATAGGTTTGTAATTGTCACACTCTCCTAAGACTTTTGGGGTATTGACATTGGTTACCTATCCATCTCAGATAAGTGGAAAACACCAGGTCCTTTGTGAACTTTGCGTATGTTATAACAGTATGTTATAACAGTTGGAAATTTGCTAGGAGTAGGCCATAAGGCCAATACTCTGACAGAATTTTTGGGAGGGAGTAAAAACCTGCCTTGCCGGTGAGTTATCTATCTAGAGGAAGTACGTCTTAGACACATGCATGCTGGACACTCTTACCTCTGAGATAGAGGGGTGTATAAATAGGTGTGACACCTTCTCAAAAGAAGATAAAATAAAATACAGTTAGAGTATTAACTGTCTGAGATAGAAAGAGTTAACTGATTCAGTGCCAAACAAAAAGTTGGTTTGAACCAAACATGGTACACAATCAAATGAGCATGTATTATAATGTAAATTGCCATTAACTGAACATTGAAATTGCGGAAGATGCCACAAAACAAAACAAATAACACAATGACAGTAGTATTGTGATATATCATCCTTCTGTCCAAATGGGAGGACACATTTGGCATACGTTATCCTTCAGCACTGAATCAGTTAAATAAGAAAATATACAACAACAACAACAAAACTTTATTTTGAAAGGGTTAAGAATTGGGCATGCAGGCCCGTCTGACATTCTGCCCTTTTATCACTCTCATAAATTATTACATTCACACATCATTCAAGGCTAACTGAAAACAGCAACAATATAAAAGATATGCATTATAAAGGCATGTTGAAAAATTAAAAATCAATACTACACGACTCAGTAATAGTAATAACTGGTGTGGCACATGTTATTAGCTATGTGGCATATACTGGCCTACCAAAAGGGGACTAGGGTTTTATTATTATTATTATTACTTCTATTATTAAGGGGGAAGGTAATCCGTACTGAGATAGTGTTCAAATAATTTGCGATTATGTGTATAGGGATTGGTGATGTCTTTTATTTCATGTGGAAGATTGTTCCACAGCTGGGCTGCAGAGTACGTTAAGCTTGTTTTGTATAAGTCTATCCTAGGCTTCGGAATGTGTAATATATTTAATCGTTTACTGTGTCTAGCATTATATTCAACATATAGAATAAGGTGGGTTCAAGTAACAGTATCGTTGTTGTGTTTAAGTATCAAATTATGTATGTAACAGAAATATTGCAAGAAACTTCCATAAATAAAGTACATATTACAAGATGAATAAATACCATTTATATGAGCGACAAACTTATAACATCTGTAATTAAAACTACAAAGGTTTAATTTGAATATAATAGGTATTGCATTAAGTTTTTAGGAGAACAAAATGTCAGTGCAGATTATTATTACTTCTTGAATAGCTGCATGAATGTATGAATAGTCGGATGGTTTCCTATCTAATGAAAACTTTGTGTGGCATGAAATTAGATCTGTATACATCTTGGGTGTATTTTCTATTGCTAATTGATTTATGTTCTCTATTTGATTCACCACTATTTGAAAGACTCAAAGGTATTGTAGTGTGTCATTTATATTAATTTATACGCTAAGGCTGTATCTGAATATAAATTAATTGTGAAGCCGTGTTTAATTTTTCAGATTTGAGTGTAAAAATAGTCATATATCTCATGAAACATTTTACTTGAATTAATGGTAACTATTTATAATTGTGGTAAACATGTGTTGAAGTTATAGCAGTGAGAACTGTTAATTTGTCTTTTGATTATTAATTTTCATTAACTCGACAGTTAAATACACAGATAAAGAAAATTAGATGTGGCAATTAAAAATCTTAAATAAGCTGTAGAATACTCTTGTAGCAGGTCTGCATGGCCGAATGGATAAGAATGCGTGTTCTTAAACATCCGGTGTGCTGATGCCGAGGTAAGTGGTTCAGCCTCTACACCGGACAGCTGGACTAAAATGTTGACCTATCGTCCTTGACTTGGGGACGTTAATTACAAGTACCTCTGAAGTCGAGTGAATTCGCCTGATGGCGAGGGACACTGGTAATGGGGAAAGATAACTCACGCGCAAAGTTAAGTCCATCACTACTATAAATAGTGTGTATGAACTACGCTTGAATTCAAAGCGAGAGAGCGCAAAAGAAAAAATACTCTTGTAGAAATTTGTCATGAGTTGTGCTTTGACCTGCCATCATATTTGGGGGTTTGATGTGAACTGAGTGAGGAACTGAGGTTGGGGAAATAAACTGGCAGCCCTTGCTTGTATGTGCACCATCTTTAGTCATTTCTGCGATAATAAAACAAAACACAAAATCCTGAAGCAGAAATATGCGGTGTGAATGTGAAGTGTCAGAACTATCACATTTTGTTGTCCTGAGTGCTCAAAGGAATAAGTGGTCAGTCTTTCCCTCTAGTAGAGAATGACGAAAGCAAACATCGCACTCTTGTCCAACCTCACCTAGCCAGTGTCAGCGTAGTGTTCTAAAAATTACAGAATATTAATACAATTTGGTGGAACTGAGGTAAAGCTGTGGAAATGTAAACAATATCAAATAACACAAAGTAATGCTGCTTTACAGAACAGGATTAAGACGCCGCAGCGTCATGTATGTGTCTTAATCCTTTTCTGTAAAGCTGTATTTATGTTATTTGATATTCTAAGCAGTGCATAATGGGCTCACATTTCTGCTATAGAAATACTTATGTATGTAGTTGTTGTTCTTGTTGTGAAACCTGTTGTACTGCATTGTTTGCACTTTATGTTGTAATGGGATTGGGAATTAGTGATGGCTTGATTCCATTCTCTTAGACAAAAAACATGCTCATTCAGGGCACGATTTTGCATTTCCCACACACAGTGTGTGTAGCGTGTGGGTGTTGCCCATGTACCATCACTGTTACTTGACCTCTTGCAATCTCACACAGTGCAGAGGTGTGGTTTTGAGCAAGATTCATCACAGCGGAGATCATAGTCATTCCTTGGTTTGTTAGCCAAACTAGAGCCTGTTTCTAGCAAGAGATGAAGAACATCTTGGCCCTTGGCCAGTAATGTGTATTTTACCTTGGCACTTTATTACCTTTGTATCTCCACTATGGGATGAAGAGAAAAAGGGGAGGGGGTATGTCTTTCTTTTCCATTCTGTTCCAATATATATATATATATATATATATATATATATATATATATATATATATATATATATATATATATATATACACACACAGCACATACCTGATAAGGCAAACTCATCTGGGACCCAAGAAATAGTTCTTATCAGAAATTCCTCTTATAAGAGTTCAAGTATATATTTATGCATTTAAACATACAATACAATATTGTTCTTCACAACAGAAATTTGCTACATCCAAGATCACCTTAAGTAGTTTGCACTGTTCCAATATATATAAATATAAATTCCCCTTTTAATGCTTTGAGACACATTGGGTATATGATTCTAGTGCCATATTTCTAAAGACAGATCTTCAGTCTGATGCATTGGCATCCACGTCATGTCAGTCCTTAAAGGGTCTTGTGTCTATTGGAGTGAGGCAGGTGTAGAGACTTTACCCCGACCCAGTATAAAAATACCATCTCTATGGGAACTGTGTTGCGGGACTCTCCTCCCCCTCTCCTAGCTCAGAAACCAGCCGGGTGTGCAAAACTGGGACTGGTACTTCACACATTTGACTTTCAGTTATGAAAGGGTACAAGCTAATTGTTATTATGCATGCATGAAGCAGTGACTGTAGATTCATAGACTCATTAGTGCATAGATTGCCCTAGTAGTTCAGTCCGTCTGCAGTAAACTCTCGAATCTAAATGCACAATGCATGCACCATTTAATTAGCTGTCTCTATGTATTCTATTACTATACTTCTCATGGCTCTGTAAGAAATCAGTATATAATTATAGACATGTTAGGGTGCACAGGACACAGTTACTAGCACACTTGCCTGCCAGCCTGGTAGGCATATGTTCGAATCCCCATTGAGGCGGGGAATTAACCTGGACTCTCAGGCTGACCTGGCCTAGAAAGGGTACCAGGAAATGTTCTGGCAAGCTTCACAGATTGCAGCATGTCAGCATTGGCTTGTCCTGCCATTTGATGTCCCTTGTCTTTCAGAAGTAGCGTCAGTGAACGCCTTCTCTAGTGGCATGTAGGCTGTCCATGTATCAGATCCATATGACAGAGTACTCAGAACACAGGCCTAGTAGATGGAAATCTGTGTTCTTTGTATTAGTTCTGTGTTGTTCTGTGTTTAGAATCTATGTTTGTTGGCTCCACGGTCCTGGTTTTGAATCTGCAGTCAGGCAGTTTTTACAAATGGACCTGGGGTCATAGGTCGGCCCAATCTAAAATAGGTGACAGGAAATATTCTGGATAGTAAATATGTATTAGGCGGCCGGTGTGATATTTACCACATCACCCATAGAGAGCCGATTGGTCTGTGCAAATGTGGGTCTGGCACCATATGCCCAATGCATTTCAAGTTATGTAAAAGGCTCCTTTATTATTTTTTTTTAATTTATTTAATTTATATGTTTGTTACTATAAATATTTTACATTAAAAATATTTACTACTGTAGGAATGCCTATCTGAAGTATAATTACTTTAGGAATACCTGTCTGATGTTATGTTATATGTAGAGGCATCTGTTTAGAACATAAATAGTAGTAGGAACTCTGCTGCCAGAGGATGCAAATAAATAAATAATATATAAATTTTAAAGTATTCACTTCTGTAGGAGTGCCTATCTGAAGTATAATTACCTTAAGAATATCTGTCTAATGTTATATATGGAGGCATCTATTTAGAATGTAAATAACAGTAGAAACTCTGCTGGCAAAGCATATACAACAGTAGACTTCTGATCATCTGAAGATGTCCCTACTTCTATTTCTGCCTCTTTAACTTTTTGGCAGTCTGGTGGGCGGATCAACTATGGTCATGACTCCCAGTTGTCTTTTTGCTGATTTGTTTCTGTGTCCTTTTTAAGCCAGCTGTAAAATATGTTTGACCTCTGACAATGTCTGTCCCTTGCTTCTGTGGTGCAAGCCATTCTGTCAGTCACTCTGCCTTTAAGAGTGCAGATGTAATGAACTTAGCACCCCGTGAATGTTGTTATCACTTCTGCCTTGTGGTGTAGTGGTAAATTGCTTGTTTACTTTGTTGTTGTTTGTTACTGTTACATACATTGTCTTAGTTTGCCCATCCAACATCAGTGAGACACTTTATAAGGATACAACTCATACTAGTAAGCAAGCATATTACCACTTTACCACTCTACCATTGACACTTCTTAGGTATAGCTACATCTGTTTCAAGTGTGATCAGTATTTAAACATTTGTTTAATGAAGACGCATACAAGATCTATCCATCCATCATGTGCCATGCCGATAAGCGTGGGCGGTCATGTTTCGTCATCTCCCTCGATCACCAGAGTCGTAGATCAGCTCAGTGTTCCTGTCTCGACCATGCCACGTGGCCAAGCCATCCAGATATTTACTTCTCGGCCTTCCCCTTGGTCTCTTCCTCTCGATTTTGCCAGTTGTCACCAAGTTCTCCAATTCATTTCTTCTCATAACATGCCCAAAAAATTTTGACTGTCTGTGTCTAATGTCTCTAATCAGGTTACAATTTTCATTTGTTTCTTGAAGGACTTGTTCATTGGTTTTTCTGTCTGTCCATGGTATTCTTTGCATTTTCCTCAGAAACCACATTTCCACAGCCATCAGATGTTTTTCAGCTTTTCTGCTCATTGTCCACGCTTCACATCCATACAAAAGCACCTCAGCGCTCTTTTTCTCGTTGCAATTGACATAAACAAACAAGATATTGCACAATTTATGGCCTGGCATATTTCACTGTTCAACATACAAAGAAGCTTAATGAATCCTTTCAACTGAAACAACACAGATTGTCATAAATGTCATTGTCACCACGGTAGTTATAAAGAGACTCATGTATTTTTGTTTACATAAGCATGGTTTACCTGTGTGTATAGCTTGTGCAGTTTATTATTATGATCTTCATTATACAAATTCACAATGAGAAAACATTGTTTAGAATATATAATTGTTTAAGATACAACATATATCTTGCAATTGGTTACCTTGCAGATGAACAGAACAGGACAACTGTAAGACATATTAATTGGTTAAACATTCATATTTACTTGTTTATTTACAGTTCATGACTGATTTGAAGAAGCAGTGTTTACCTCACATAAGTTATTGTTTGAATTTGTTTATATTGAACATTCATTTCTTCTCTCCAATTTTCATTTTTTCATTGGTTGCCCTTGACTTGAACCAACTTCCCATTGGCTTGCATAATGAATGCTGCTGTCTTTCCTGAAAACTGATTGGTTGGCTGATGCAGTCTTTAGCAGAACAGCATACTAGAGATGTACATTCTCAATGGGAGGTTAGAAAATTGTTTTTTTTTTTTAAATCAAAGTCAACATATATAGTGCAGTGTAGCGTTTGCTTTAAGGAGCAGACATGCTTCTAAACACAGTAATTAATGACAGCATGTCACTGACTAATATTTTACATAAAAGCCAATAGAACTACTGCCATTCTGTTTACTGAACACGTAGGCAAACTTACTATACACTCTTTATACTATAACCATTATAGATTCTGATTTAACTCTCTTAAAGTGATAGATCATTCCTGCCTCACATCTGGGAGAACTTTAATGTCTTTTAAGAGTTACGACCACTCTTACAACTAACAAAATATTTATTATAATTAAACCATAACTTATAATAACTAATCAAATAAGTATGATCCATATAATACTAAATGTATCCATCTAAGCCTTCTTCCTCCTCTTCTTCATTCTCTTCCTCGTCTTCTTCTCCTGCTTCTTCATCTTCTCCTGCTTCTTCATCTTCTCCTGCTTCTTCATCTTCTTCTACTTCTTTATCTTCTACTTTTCACATAGGGCACATAAGATATTGCATTTCATAGGATATTCACTGGCACAGGAATGGAGCATAATGGGGATGACCTGTTGCCTTGAAGTTGAATCCGTGATTGACTGACTGACTGACTGACTGACTGACAGACATATTTAGCTTCTTCTGCTTCTTTATCTTCTTTTACTTCTTCCTCCTCCTCCTCCTCCTTCTCCTCCTCCTCCTCCTCCTCCTCCTCCTCCTCTTCTTCTTCTTCTTCTTATTTTTCTTCCTTTTAAATCCTAATGGAGCATGAAACCTCAACCAACACATACAACCCCCTTTGAGAACTTGATTATGATTGATCAGATTCTGCAGCTAAAGTTTTTTGTGTCATGATATAACCTGCCCCATGCCAACCCTCCTAAGTAACCTCTTATGGCACACATGAACGGTTACAGTTTTCCTATACTTTGCTTCTTTTACTCGTATGATCCCAGTAATGAAGGTGAGGGTTGGTCTAGTCTCATAAAATAAGTACCAGAGCTTTATATTGAAAATACAAGATGACCGATATGACTTGATACCATACTACTCCTCATGATCCATGTAGCTACTTAGAGTATCAAATAAATATCACATTCTTGGTGTAACATCATGCAATTGAGGTTATGTAAATATGTGTTAATAAATACTTCTACATAATAGCAGGCCACTTTGCAGAAAGAGGCCCAACCTAAGTACAAAATCTAGCGTAATGAAGTCAATGCTCTTGCCTTTAATAACATAATGTAACTTACCATGATATAAATAAAGTAATATTTACATATATACTTCTGTAATGTATGAGTCCGTGTTCTGTGCCTTGCTTCTCGCAAGTCACTCTGCTGAAAGAGACCAAAACATATAGAATAAAAACAAGTACAATGAAGTCGATCCTTTTAAATATAATGTAATGGGAATGTAACAATATAAATGTAAAATAATAGAAATATAATTATAAATGTAAATAAGTAAATATAAAAGCAGACAAGTTGACAAGACATTGAAGTTGCATTATGTGCACAAGCTTTCAATCATGAGCTAATTAAAACCTGGCAGGCTTGAATGAACATGTTGTCTCGCGACATTATCTTCTGATATACTGGTCATAACATCTGCACATAATTTATACACGTCAGTAAAACCAAAAATGCATGATAGCCACTTCTTCATTTGCTATCTTAGATCATGTCATCACAGTTATGTAATTTATTATATTTTCAATGTTTTAGCCGCTTGTCTAAATTCTCAAATTAATTTTGATTCATGTCCCTATTCAGTTTAATTTTTATGTTTTCAGCGTTTAGGGTTTTAATATTTAGCTCTCTGTGGTGACAGATAAATCTATAACAATATATTCCCTTAGTGAATTGAAGCACAGAGGACATAAACAATAGGTTTCACGATTTATTGCCTGGCATATGTTGCTGCATCTATTCATGGGTGGAAAAGAGAGTTAATCAGTCATCATGAAACCCTGGGTGGTCAACAGGCTATAAAAGTCTAAACTTGGCCATCTCACGTCTGCTAAATTACGGCCATAAAGTTAATAAGAAAAAAGTTAGTTGCATATCCTATAAAGGACATCGCAGTCAACCTCAGCAATTTTTGGCTGTTTGTGATCTCTTGGCAAGTTTACGTTCAGTAGTTTGCCATTACTTTCTGAACAACCAACACCCATACCATTTTATAACAACCCAACGCAAGGCGGTCACCCACAGCTGTGTTTTTAACGTGGTATGTGGGATTATGAACTGCGTCTGTAACTCCTTCGCCGCGGAGCCGGCAAAGTTAATAAAGGAGAGTCATTCTGCACACTGTATTAGACAAACATGGAATGATTACTTAAATACATCGAGGTCATAGCAGTTAGGCAATTTCAACCAAGGTTTTGCCGACAAAAGATTTCACGTACGGTGTGATTACCATGGGGACAACATTGCTCCACATTTGAAGAATATCAGAGACTTTGTGTGTTATATACTTCAGCCAAAGTATGATTCATCCGTTCACTTCTTATGGTACATAATTCTGCATTGTGCACTTGCTGAGATGTGGCAAAATATGCCAGGCAATAAATCATGCAACTTCTTTTTATTTTGTGGCTTCTCTGTTTTGATAAATCCATGTTTACTTATTGATTGGTGCAAATAAAAATAAAAGAGAAAGTATACATTTAAGTTCACCATCTTACATTATAAATTTTACAGAAAATAATTGTATTTATAGTGGCACTCTTATTACTAATGCTTTCAATGTACTTAGGAGCATTGTATTTTAAAATTAGTTATAAATCAAATTATTCTCTAATTATAAAGGTAATATATACATATATATATATATATATATATATATATATATATATATATATATATATAGTATATATATATATATATATATATTTCAGTCATTAGATATAGCATTTATACAACTATTATTCTGTTTTTGTATGTTTTTGGTTTATTACCAGCAAAGCATAAATTATTTATATTTGTTTCATTCCTTTTTTGTTGTATAATTTATTATTTCTGTAGCCTAGCGGGTCTGATCATTTGGTAAGAAGATGTTTATGGAACAGAACGTTTTCCTGGCTTCACTGATGTATATGGAAGAGAATGTTTTCCTTGCTTCACTATTTACATTAACATACTCTTTTGATTAACATTGCTTTCCTGCTTGCATTAACATACTCTTTTTATTAACGTCGCTTTACAACCTGTCTTCTTTATTGTCTTGGTATGTATGCATCATGGCAGTTAATTGCATTGCCGCTGTCAGTCATATTAACTATAGACAGCACTAATGTAAACATTTAGAGTCAAAGTCATGACAGTACCATTAACTCATTCTATTCAGAAAAATGTAACCATGTGGATCAGAAAGAGTTAACTGTATCTGTCCCAGGCAGTTTGGTAAACACTTGCCTAAGACTGGAGTTAAAGAAATAACTGGCAGAAAGTGGGTTGATTTTGTAAATATGTTTATGGGACACAAAGAGTTAAGTATGTACAATACAAAGCTGGCTTATGCTGTCACAATGAAGCAAGTAAATATGGCTACGTTTCAAAAGGGTTTATTTCATCTAATAAATATCTCCGTATGTGAAGTAAAAAGTTGACCTATGCTGTCACAATGAAGCAAGTGAATATGCTTTGTTTCAAAAGTGTTTCTTTTCATAAAACAAATATCTAAGTCAGATACCATCTCCAAATGGAAGTTAGCTGCAATGGACTTCCAACATTCTCTGTCTCTTTCCCTATTTGTACACACTGGCAGTTCATTCATCTTTTGGTGTTTATCCTGCTAGTATTGCTGTCTCTCTCTTGTTCAATTCTTCCCTCCAGTATGGGTTTTACTGGAGTGCTATTATTTTAATGTTGCCAAAATATTTAACTTGTATCTTTTTGTTTTTATTATTTATTTCATCTTTTCATTTCCAGTCTCCCAAGAACCTCTGTATTTGATTTCCCTTGTTTCCATGGAATACAGCCTATTTTTCTGTATATCTACATTTGCAAGGCGTTTGTTCAACATTCTAATTGCTTGTTCATTATCCAGGTTTGTGTGCCATATAGTAGTGCTGAATATATATATATATATATAACATTTGACAATTCTAAGTTTTAATGTGTTATTTATCTTTCTAGATCTCTATATATTATTCTTTGTTGTTGAAAATATTTTTGGAAATCTGAAAAACATTGACAAAATCAGAAAAAGATACCTCTCACTCAGTCTCCAAAGAGTTTTATTATTGGAACAATTCCAGTGATGTCAGGCCTAGTAATTATCATCATATGCTAGTGCGGATGATAATGTCTCTCTGCAATCACCTGTCAATGGGACAGTATAGGTCTTCATCATACTTTACATATCTAATGGAGCAGTCACAGAGCTTTTATAAACAAGGAGTTACAAATCTAGCTTGAACAATGTGGGTTATTGTAAGAACTGGCTGCACACACAACTTGTTAAATGTACCATGAATTGGTACAGAGTGAGTTCAAGTCATAACTTTTTGCGGATGGAGTTACAGTAATAATTAGGAAATGTAATATTTAAAGTTTAGACACGGGCATAGTTATCAGTTATCAGTTATCAGTTATCAGTTGGGGTATCTTCGTTGCACTCCGGACATGTCCATAGGTGCTCAGATCCTCCCCCCAGCATATGCATCAGCGTCCGGTGGCTAATAGTGCCAGTTCTGTGTTGGTTGACGAGGCGCTTTGTTTTCCCGATAGTAACAACGGGCATAGTAACAACTAAAAGTAACATTTGTCTTGGTACTAGAAGTGTAGATAACCAATCATGTTTATAATTTAGGGCAGGGATTCTCAAAGCAGGGATTGTGACTGCATTGACTATGTCATTCGGTTCATGAGTGCAGTTTTCTTTGATACTCCTGAGGGTCATCGCTGGAGCTACAGAGTTTGCGCTTTGTGCAATGTTTTCGGCAGGCTTCCCTGCTGAGGGAGACTGAGCCATACGGGGTGCAACCTGCTGCAATGAAGTCGATGCCCTTGCTTTTTGAAGCACGTATTTAATCAGGAGTTAATGATCACTTGATCAATATATGTTGAGTGTCTTGGGATAGAATATATATGAGTGTTTTGAGATAGAATAAGAGAATAGTCTGACAAAGAATGATTATCATTGAAGCAGCTAATATAGCAGCTATAACTATATACATGTGCAGGAAATATTTTGCTGAAGACTGAGTTACGTAGAGATAGCTTGCCCAAGCAGTTGCCATACCGTGTGCATGCATGTGCGTGCGCTGTCTTGGCTATATATATATATTCATAGTGTTTATTTCATAAGCATAGCATCTTTAACTGAAACGTAAAACATAAATTCGAATAGCCTCCATGACAAAGTGGTTCAGCCACATGTCTTATGTTCCGAATGTTGTGGGTTTGATTCTGTACTCCATCATTTGGTTAACGGGTGCAATTTTCTCGGAGACCGCTGGGGTCATGGCTGGAGCCACAAAGTACATGCATGTGCGATGCTTTTGGCAGACCACCTTGCGGAAAGAGACTGAGCCATATGGGGTAAAACCTGGTGCAGTGAAGTCAATACTCTTGCCTTTAAACACAAATTACAGTGAGCTTATCTTTGAACTGGGAAACTGAGAGTTGTAAGTTCAGCTTTTGCCATTCAGATTGTGTTATGTAATTTAATCTGGATTGTTTGTGGCACAGGAAAACTAACGTTGAAGCTTTTTAAAGAATGTGTATAACTTTATATCTAATTGTATTTTTATTGTAATAATTATTTATTGCTTGTTTTTGTATTTGAAATTTTGCGGTGTTTTTATAGTTAATAAGCATTAAGATTTTGAGTTTTAGATGTGTTCATAATCTAATAACTTCATTATCCAGTGAAATAATGTGTTTTTATGAGTACTTGAAACCTAAAGGTAGATATCACACATTTATAAAGCTAATACTGCTGTCAGTGATTAATTTCTGAAAGCTTTAGTTTCACACTTTTACTTGTATGAAGATGTATATTTGCATATTTGTTATTTGTTATAACATTCTATGTTTTGAAGGTTAGTCAGGTCTTAGTCAGATCTGACTGAGCTATCGTATGACAGTAGACGGTACTACCGCCTTTCTGTTAGCGCCGAATGTTGGATGGCACTGAACAAACTCGACACCCCACATTGTGCCAGTGACTTCAGTTCAGTCACTATGAACTAGAAAACTTGTGTGCTTACATCTTTCCATGCCATGATGCAAGGCTGGCCTATATCTTCTCTCTACCTCCCTCTGCTTTTTTTTCCCATTACTCTTATCAGTTGTAACATTATTTTATAAATAGCAAGTGGATCATTTTGTTGGTAAATATGTGGGGGAAAAGTGATCTTAGAAAATAGTGCAGTGGCTGGCACACATGTCTGCTAACCCAGTAGTCATTTGTTCAAATTCCCTTTAATGGGTACCAGTTAATATTCTGGAAAGTAAAAGTGCCATTCAGTCTATTTAAAATATGGGTCTAAGACCATCTACCCAATATGCCTCAAGGCTTGAACAAGTGTCCTTTAAGTGTTTTTTGAAGAAAATAATTGTGCAAGTGTTGTTGTACATGAGTGCCTGTTTCATGCATGCTTGTGGTTCCTGGAACAGGGAGGTATACGTTGTTTTTTTTTTGTGGTTGAATTATTTTGGTTTCATTTAATTCTAGCTCAACGTAGCTTATTTTGTGTGAATGTTTGTGATTGCGGTGTGCTTTGTTCTAAAGAAAGTAACAGGATTGTACTGAAATATTGATTTATTAGAAGAATGTTTGCCAGTTCTACTAAAAACAAATAAGAAAAACTATGTTAAATTCTGTGCACTACGCCCTTTCACCTTTAAGAAATAGTTTTGTAGTAGTTAAATGTTATAAGTTACAGTTACGAAAGCAATAGCAAACTACTGAACATAAAAATTCTTTAGTACATTGCAAACAGCCAAATAATGCTGGGGTTGATTCTGATGTCCTGTATGGACATGCAATAACTTTTTAACACAGTAAGTTAATTATCAAAATGTTTCAATTGGGCATGCAGGTCTGTCTAAATTTATTCCTGTCTCTAAAACTTCCTACTTATTTCATTCTTATATCTCTTTCAAGGTTATTATTGATAACCATAAAAACATAAAAGCATTGAAAGATGCACACAGTGAATTACCAGAATCAAACACTGGGAAGTTAAATGAAAATGGTGGTGATGTTCATAATAAAGAAAAGAAAAGGCAACCTGTAGAACAAGATAACAGAGTTTGTTTTTATGTTAACTCATTAACGACCCAGTTTACAAAATGTGCTGTGACAGGATTATGTTAACATCTTTCAACTGTGGGTGTGTCTATAATTTTAACTGTGGTTTTAATAATTTTTATCATGTTTTTACAAATGAATTATCACTTCAAAGATATAGTTTAACTAAATAATTTAAAATATCGTTACAATTTTATAGATTTTACAGTTATAAAAGATGATAAGCTGGAAGAAGTATGTGACATAATAAGATGAAATTGTCACTTTACAGCCAAATGCTGATGTTTTGAGGCCTCTTTTGCCTTTTTCTTGATGATTGTCATATAGTGTTTCCCATTATCCATTGAAATAATCTGAGAACATCCACATACTCTTTATATAATTACATCTTTTCATTTATTTATCTACTTGCGTCTCACTGTTTAAAACATAAAGCATATTTTGTTATTATTTCATATACAATCAGAATAACTTTTTGCATTCACAATTCCAAATGTTTCATGGTATCTATCAATGTTTGACTTATCTAACAGTGTTTTAGAGTGTTCAGTAGTTAAGACATACAGTTGGGTAGTTTTAGTGACATTTTCACTTGTGTCTATAGTAAGTGATTAAAAGCTGTTATTGTGGGTTTTTTTTTAAAAACTGATTGTTAGTTTATATAATTTTTCTAGTTGTTACTTTAGGCCCTAAGACTAGGTTGGAAACTGGTCTAGGATCGAAGCTCCAACAGGCGGACAGTTAGAGCATTGCTTTGCTGATCCGGCAGTTTCTGCCGCTTGTCTTGTTCCAAATGTATTGGTGTTACCTTTCCTCTGGAGTACACTAGACAAGTCGAGAGAGGGATCATGCTGCATGGGCAACACATAGTCTCTAAATTCAGACCAGGTTTTGTGTTATGTAGAGGTATAACTCCATTTTACAAACTATTGTCTGTCAAGACGGCAAGGTGTCAGTCAGTTGTTACTTCAACGGCATGAAACCAGTATTAACATCTAGAGAGATTAACAACGCATGAGATTGTCAAATGCTATGTATATTCAACACTACAGTATACCGCGGAAGCCTGGACATTGAACAAGCAACTAGGAAGTCAAATAGAGGCCTTGTAGATATGGATATACAGAAGAATATGTCATATTTCATTTAAACAAAAACAATCAAATACAGAGGTTCTAGAAAAACTGGGAATGGAAAGAGAGTTGATGAAAGAAATAAAAAAAAGACAAGTGAAATATTTTGGCCACGTTGAAATTCATACAAGAGGGCAAGGTTAAGGGCAAGCGAGCAAGAGGCAGACAACAATACAAGTGGGAAGATAACATCAAGAGATGGACGAACATCATCAATCTGACAGAATGTACAATCAAGGCGAGAGACAGACAGTGTTGGAGATCCATCGCAGCCAACCTTCATTGTGGAGACGGCACCTGATTGATTGGGTTGTTACTTTGTATGTTTTTGTACTAGTTGTTACTGTACATGTGTTTATGCTAGTTGTTTCTGTATGGTTTTGTACTTAATTTTAGTTTATTTTTTTTTATAGTTGTTACTTTATATGTTTTATACTAGTTGTTACTGTATATATGTTTCTGCTGACTATTAATTTATATATTTTCTTATAGTTGTTACTTTATGTTTTATTTTTTACTAGTTGTTACTGTATATGTGATTTTGTACGGATTGTTACTTTATTTCCTTCTAGTTGTTACTTAACAAGTTCTTGTTGTACTTGTCGTTCCTCTTTTTATGTTTTTAATACCAATTGTTAGTTTATATATATTCTTCTAGTTGTTACTGTAAGCTAGCTCCGTGTCGAAGGGTTTACGCAATAGAGCAAGCTTCTTTGTTCCAAAATTGGTTTTATCTTTTTTTAACATTTAATTGTTCTTAGAAGTATTGTCACGTTTTCCTCTTCTTGGTGAAAGTGCATGCATTGATTCTAAAACTGTTCATTGCAAACAGAGTCCTTAAAATAGCATTGACATACAGCTTTACATCTCAGCATTACTGCATTACTAGGGTTTGACTGCTGCCAGTGATTGTGCAGGATCATGTTTTATGTACTTTAATTAGTTGCATATCCTTTACAGGATGTCACAGTCAACCCTAGCAGTTTTTGGCTGTTTGTGATTTCTTGGCAAGTTTAGTTTAGTTTAGTCGACGGATCAACATCACGGCACACGGGTGCAACCCATAAGTGCTCCGTTCGTCTCCTAACTCAAACCTGAGTCTGGAGAAACTCAGCTCAGTGCACGAACTCCGTAGCACCGACGAGGATCCTGAAATACTTTGGGTAGATTTTTAACAAAACATTTTGCCTGGGCAGCGCCGTTAAGCTACTCTTTTTCGATTTCCTACTGCCAAGGGATTTTTTACGTGCGCAACAATACACACGGGCATCCGATCTCACTACCCAGAGACCATGTGAAAAAATCCCGGTCCTCACCGGGGCTTGAACCTGGGACCTCCAGCACTCGAGGCGGATACCATACCTTGAGACTCCCTGTGGCAAGTTTACTTTCAGTAGTTTGTCATTGCTTTCTGAATGACCGATACTAATTCCATTGTATGAAAACCAGCGAAAGGCAGTTACTTCCAAATTGCCTACAGCTGTGTATCAAATGCGGGTTTGCGGATTGCACTCGTAACCCTATCACCACTGTGCCAGTATACAGTCTTTGGCTTGTAAACTGGAGATCAATGCATATATATATAACTTAATACTTAATTGTTCATTATAGTAATAATTATATTAGATCTCAGGGAATTAGGTCTATGTGTGTGCACAAAACACACAAATAGCCAGAATGTTTAAGGCTAACATTTTACATAGAACAGTTAAGCACTATGTAACAACATAATTAGCATGGAAAGAAACTAGAGTCAATAGAAATGTGCTTTGTTTTTCATTTTGTGGAATGCTAACATTCCATAGATGGTTTAAAGTATGGACAGCTCACAATCTCATGAACAGCTGAGAAGATCATGGACAGTTATGGAGACCAATAGTTATTTCTATATAATGTTGTTACAGGCCCCCTGATCTCTTGAGAAGTGAGAGTGGATACCTGCCCTGTGCAGATAAGGGAATAAATGGGAGGACCGGTGTGCAAGTCATGCACATTAAAAATCCTATGGTGGATCGGCCATTGCAAAGAGTAGGCCATGGGGCTGCAGCCCTGGCAGAATTGTTGGTAAAGAAAACCTACCCATGGCTAGGTAGAGCCCATTACTTTGCCTGAAATTAATCTAGAGGAAAGAAACCTGACACACATGCATGCCAAAGTCGGACACACTGACCTTTCAGGCGTGTAACTATGTGTGACACACTTCCCTCAAAGGAGGAACAGAAAAGAAGAAGAAGGCCTTTATCCAAGAATTGCAAGAAGCCAAGTCACAAATGATAGATGACAACCCACGTAAGGACACGACTATCATCATTTCAGGGTCAGGTTATATGGTGAGAGGATCTGGAGAAGCTTATGGCTTCTGGGAAGATCTAGAATGTTATACACATAGAAAATGCTGGATAGGTTGATAGAGGGAGAAAAGGATGGATGGGTCAACAGAGGGAGAAAAAGTTGGATGGGTCAATAAAGGGAGAAAATTCTGGATGGGTTGGAAAAGTGGCATAGAATATGACCAGCAGCCAAGTTAAATTTATCAAGAACCTAGAAGATAGAGATAATCTCAATAGCCCAGTGGCTAGCATATTTGCCCAGTGGTCGTGTGCTCAGATTCTTATTAAGGTTGATTATATGAACCTAAGCTTCCAGGCAGACCCAGCCTAAAATGTGTAGCAGGAAGTGAACTTGGAAGTAAAGCCGACATGATGTTGACCACATGACCCATGAAATGCTGATTGGTTTATATACCACATGCCCAAGGCATGTCGTAGAGCCCTTTATGTGACTTTATACAGAAAACAGATGTTTGTGGAGGAATGTGATGATTGTGTCGCTCAGCATGGTACAGGTTGATGATGAAATATTATACATTCCCAAGAAGAATGTAGGGGACAGGATAGGATTATCATGATTGTTAACGACATGAATAAACCAACAGAAAAGCTATCATGTGGAAGAATAATACATAGCAGTTACCCCAGTTATTGCCCAGAAAGAAGGGTTGAACAAGACACACTAAAAATAAGTCAAGGACCCTTTTCTGTTCAGGAGGATGTATTGGACATATGGTGCAAGACCCATATTTTTATCGATCACCTGGCACTCCACGGGTGATGTGGTCAGTATCAAACCCGCCACTTTTACTTCCCAAGACATTTTCTAGTACCCATTTTTCTAGAACCCAATTCTAGTACCAAGTTTAGACTTGGTCGATCTGGGAGCCAAAGTCAATTTTCAAAAGTCATCTTATTGCGGATCCGAACCCATGGCCACTAGCTGGCCAGCAATTGTTTAGCCACTACACTAATGCAGCTTCCAAGATATACTAACTACTGCTTTTATTTGAGACACTAATTTATATATATATTGAAAGGCAGAAGATCAAATGGTTTGGCCATCTCGTTAGAATGCAACACCATCAACTACCAGAACTGGCGATACATCCAAGAACATCTGATACGAGAGCAAGAGGACACCAAAGAAGAAAATGGATTGACGTCATCAAAGACATTGTACAATCACATGGAATGACACTGTCCAGTGCCACCTATCGGGTGCTGGAGCATCAACTATTCCTCTCCACGACACTTGACAGCAAAAGTGGAAGATGATAATGACTAATATAGAGTGTATTTTTAATAACTGGTTGTTTTTTTTAAATATTGCTCTTCCAAGTTTTGTATTTACCCTCTGCGAACTCATGCAACATAAAAGGTAAATACAAAACTTGGAACGGCAATATTTTCAAAAACCCCACAGTCATTAAAAATACACCCTGTATATAGAGGTCTAATTGTGAATGATGAAGAAGAGGAAGATATGAGCTGTTAAAAAACGAAAAATGTAGGTTGTTTTGTTCTTTGTTTTGTTCTTTGTTTTATCATAAAGAACATTAAGGATTATCATTTTTATTGGATAAACTGTGATTATTATTCTATATCACTAGTGATTCTGTTTCATTATTGTAGGCTCCACTGGTGCCTTTCACCACCAGGCTGTGGGAAAGCACGGTCAGGGTGGTGCGCAAGTTCTTTGTGCCCTTCCACTATGATGAAACTAAGCTGCCCAACATTACACGTGCCTACACCTGCCCTTATTCCTCCAACAGAGAATATTTGTAAGTACTTCTGTAATAAGGGAGGTGAGGTCATGCATTGGATCGCATGCTTGTCTTTCAGCATGGTAGTCATATGTTTGAATCTCTATCTTGTAGGTAGGAATTTTTTTTTTTTTTATTGACACCTTCCCCCCCCCCCCCCCCCCCCCCCTCTCCCCCCAACATAAAATAGGTATCAGGAAATGTTCTGGAAAGTAAAGGTGGTCAGTGTGGTATTGTCCACATCACCCAACATGTGTCAATGTGGTATTGTCCACATCACCCAACATGTGTCAATGTGGTATTGTCCACATCACCCATCATGTGTCAATGTGGTATTGTCCACATCACCCAACATGAGTCAATGTGGTATTGTCCACATCACCCATCATGTGTCAATGTGGTATTGTCCACATCACCCATCATGTGTCAATGTGGTATTGTCCACATCACCCATCATATGTCAATGTGGTATTGTCCACATCACCCATCATGTGTCAATGTGATATTGTCCACATCACCCAACATGTGTCAATATGGTATTGTCCACATCACCCGTCACATGTCAATGTGGTATTGTCCACATCACCCATCATGTGCCAGTTGGTGTAGAAAAATATTGAGTTAGTACCTGTTACCCAATGTGGTGGGAGGGGATACTTTTGTGAAGTAGAAATTCTCATAATTTTAGTTTGCTGTATTTGCAGATGCTTTAAAATGGCTTCTTCATCCTTTTTGCAGTGTTGTTCTGAATATTAAGCTTTATAGCTTTGCAACATCTCCGTGACCCTTGTTCTTTCCTTTATATTCTTGTCTTTTCTTGCACTGGCATTTTGTAAATAGATTTGTAAAATATATAAAGGGTCAGGCTTTATGCCAAGGTCTGTGTTTGTTACTATACATGGTGTTGGGTGAAGTGGTCAGTATGTATCCTGTAACCTTAGCTCTCACTTTCTGGTACCTGTTTATGATGCTGAATTTGAACCAGCATTAACTCCAACCTGTGTTAATGAAAGAGGAACTCTAACAAATGGTCAAGTCCATCATGAGAACTGTCCTGATGGTGTCAGCATCAAATATGTGGTCACTAGAAGAAGTATTATGCCGGATCACACTGCTGAGGAACTTTTATTGCTGTGTATATTGGATGGCTTGGCCACATGGCATGGTCGAGACAGGTACATGGAGCTGATCCACGACTCTGGTGATCGAGTGAGATGGCAGAACATGACCGCCCACTCTTACCGGTATGGCACATGATGGATGGATGGATTGTGTACTGGGACCTTTGTAGTTATTTGCCATTATCTGAGATGACTAGGTGTCCTGTTGACTGCCTAACGGTCAAGGTGGAGTTTGACATCAATGAGTTGTTCTTACAGAATTGTCCTCAACTAAATTTACACCCTTTAACTTTTTGAGTTATGAGGCAGATGCCATAGCTTTAAGCGACCTTGACCCCCATGTTTGTAGTATGTGTATTGAGTCAGTCCATCCATAAATGGTTTTATTAGATTAGGGACAAACTAATCTTGGCAACCTAGCGTCTTTTGATTGGAACATTTCAGATGAGAAATCTTGCTGTTCTGTGGAAGCAGGTTTCTCTTACTCAAGGATGAGGAATTTTAGAAGATAAAATGCCAGTGGAATACTCATATCAGATGCCACAAGAATGAATGTGGAAATATGGATCACATCCTATATCTTGACCAACAAGGCCGTTGGTAGATGTATGCTATGTGTTTCTCAGTGAATTACAAATCAGACCAAGTAAAAATTGGATGAGTCACTATCACAAGACATGATCATTCACCTCATCATACCTGTCAATCTGATTGACGTCTGTCATTTGGCCTTTCAAGTCATGTTGAAATTGCTGTTGGCTGGAAGACTTGAGTTTTGATGCCTGTTGCAGTTGATTTTCAAAATTATACTCCATCAAGAACACAGAGCTGATCCATGACTCTAGTGATCGTGTGAAATGGTGAAACATGACCGTTCACGCTTAACGGCACGATACATTATGTTGATGATGATAGTGAACTATCAGTTTTCACCAAAATTAGCCAGAGAGGGAGAAAGACAACTCTCGCCAATGTGCATGTTGTTTGTGTGTTTTGTAATGATGCCTTTGTCTTGAGGTAAGATGTTGAGTACACAGTACTTCTTGTTTTCGTCAGGTTTCAGATACCAGTAAATAGTGAAGAGTTGTTCAGTAACTCCACTAGAAGTTGGATAGTTGACTACATACTCAGAAGGCAGCATTTCTCCACAACCACACAGAATAACTTTAATTTTGGTGAGTATTGTTTTGTATTGTTCACGCCTGCTATTAACTTCATTATGCCTTATATCTCCAAAACTCTTCCTCTGTCCTTTGTTGTAATTGCATTTTATAAAAATATTGTTGAAATATGTTTTCATCATATATTTCATCCGTTTTGCTGTCTTTATTGCAGCTTTAAGATCCAGACATTGTATTTGTATATTATTGTCTCAGCATATTATTGTCTATTCGATGAGAGGCTGGCCGAGTGACTAGAATGCCGGATTCTCCTTTGCAACACCAGGTTCGAATCCTTGGTAAGGTGTGGCGTTTTTTTTTCTGTCAGGGGCACAAAGAAAACTTTAACCTGTTCGCGGTGACTGCACTCTCCAGGCGGCCTTAATTCCTCAGGCTGAAGACCCCTTCTGCACTACACTGCAATGTACTATATTGGCAGTAAATGACAGACAGTTTATTGTCTCAGCAATTCTGGCATTGGAAGATGATCATCATGTAGCAAGTCCACCGAAAAGTTGATCTCTTTCCATTTCTCCCACCTCATATGCCTCATATGGTGTCTGCAATGTCCTGTGTCCATCTTCGTGCTTGCCAATCCCTCCCTCCTAGGAACCATACCATCCCATCACTGTTCTGTCCAAGCCGCCGTAGCCAAAGTACTACAGTTTCCATGATACGGTACTGTTTTTGAACCACATTTCTTCAGTGTTCAGATCTTGTAGAGTGTCATCATGTTTCTTCTTCTTGGTCATCATATTTGAAGAACTTTTCTGTAACTTTTAAGCTCAAAGCCTTTATTTGTCTTCATTAGTTATTGTAAAATGGATGAATTTTCATTAAAATGTTTAAATATGCTGCTAAAGCTGACAAGTTGGCTGGTGTGTTATTTCATCATATGTTTTTTGTGATCTTTAACACGTATGCTCATTTCATATATCAGAGATGGGAAGTGTGCTCCTCTTTAATTGTAACAGATCTTTAATTATGAAATGATCTCCTCAGGTATCAAGAAGATGATCTCTGATGGTTACTACTCAGCTGCCTACCCACTGCATGAGGTGCGTTACATTCCGGAACTTTGATTGTTTATTTATCATTTCTTTATAAATTTTGATTGTTTATTTATCACTAGCTGACCCGGCCTGGCTTTTCCCAGCCCCTGGCGGGGATCTATCTACCTACCTACCTATCTATCTATCTATCTATCTATCTATCTATCTATCTATCTATCTATCTATCTATCTATGTTTAGCCCTTTCCCGTTCCCGTTGCGGGAAAAATGGGTTTGAAAAATGTTCACATATCTAAAATAGATCCATTAATTTTACGACGACCCTTTCCCGTTCCCGTTGCGGGGAAAATGGGTTCGAAAATTTTCCCGTATTTAAACGGCCCTTTCCCGTTCCAATTGCAGGAAAAATGGGTTATAAAATTTTCATGTATTTAAAACATGCATTATTTTTATGAAAACTGAAAATGCCTTAAAGATTTTATCATTATATTATAACGCATATGACTGTAGATAACTACTTTAAACATTTTATGAAACTTAAGAAAAATACAACAATTATTTAAATTACATAATACTACATGCTACTAAAAGCTATGTCCCTTTATATAACTTTTCTTCAGTTAAGTCCCCTTGCAATATTTTAATTAAATTCAATTTAATACGTAAATAACTGTTTTTAAACTAACAAACTATGCCAGTTGGCTTTGCGGGAATGAGAAGAACATCTTTAGAAAATTTCATCTCAATCGGATGGACCATTTGTGAACGCATAAGAGACATACAAAGACACACAAACATTCTCTTTTATATATATAGATTTCTTTAGATATTTACATGAGTTAGAAGTGAACTAACAAATTATGAATAGCATAGAAGCATTGGAGATATAGTTTCTGAGACAAGTGTTGCAAATACCTTGGACTGCCAGTGCAACTAGCAACAAGCAACGAGTGCCTGAACAAGGCTAATGAATTAACATTATATACTACTATTAGAAGGAAGCAATTAATAATCTTTGCTCATGTAATGAGAAGAGAAGCATTGGATAATATATTCACAAACATCAGTGGTAGAAGAGGCAGAGGTAAACCAAGAGAAACTACGATGGATGACCTAAGATGGTGGCAGTGAGGAATACCATCTGTAGAGTTGAACCAGAACACCAGGGATGGAGATCTATGGAGCCATGGCTCCCTTACTAGCTGCTGAAAGCTTTGTAGATCACATCATGATATGTATTTTATGGGCTAGACAATGATGATGTTTTATTAATGCAACCGTATGAGGAAAAGAGGAATTATAAAGAGGAAGACTTACTTCTACCACTGGGTCTATAATCAGAGACAGGGTATAGCGCAACGCTGACTGCCAATGGGCCAGAGAAGAAAGAAAGAGCAAAAAGAAGATAAAGAGAACCTCATCCCGTCTCCTTGGTTTACATGAAAAGTAAAGGAATAGATATCAGAAGAAACTCAGGACTTTAGCGGGCAACTGTGCCTTATTGCACATTCCAATCAATGAATCACTGAGCTGGGCTGGACCAGTATCAATGATTGAACTACAAATTATAAAAATAATAACAAACTATCAACTAAACAAAGCAGACTTAAGCAAAACAAGTTAAGAACAATAAACTACAATCTTTATTGACCCAAATTTTATGATACAAAGGCCACTGGAAATCCAGACATAACATACCATTGGTTTATGCGGTAATGGGAAACTACAATCCCACAGTGCAGACCACTGCCGCCTAACACCAATGACCTATAATGGGTTATGCCCCACATATGACTGAATACCTATACCTAGCATAATGAAGCAACAAACATATCCACAAGAAGAAACAACAGCAATTCTCATCCCTGTGTACACTGCAAACAAACACAAACGACAATGGTTCCACCCTCCAAGCCAGACACATCCTGGTTACACCAGTCACAGCTGGACACAATCCCCCACATATAATCATTTTAGATTGGGCATTATGGGTCATGGAGCATAACACCATATACAATGCCCCAACAGGACAATACCATTTGAACCGGTACACACAACGCATGAACAACATGTTTCGCATGAATGACAGTCGGGCACACATGGAATATATACAGTCCAATACATGACATTACCAGTGCATATCCCTGCACTAGCAACAATTAAGGGACAGTGGATAATATGGACTCTAGCTGGGTTCATCCCCAACAAACATATATAACTGTTTTATTTGATTTTATTTCCGGGATTTGAAATTTAAATATTGAGCACGACCCACAACTGGGAACGCTGATCGTATTCCTGTACGAACCTAAGGCGTTGTCCACGTCAATATGGAAGCACTAGACTCGAGTTTTGCTCTTGTTTGAGCTCGTCGGTAGTGCATATCCTTGATTGTACCCGGGATCAAACCAGGATCACTGGCATGTGAGGCGGGTGTGTAACCACTAGACCATGCGGCACACGCTAAACGTGACCAAATTATCACAGTAGAAGAACGCAATGGCATGTCACTATCCCCAAAGCCACAGATGCGGACATCTCAGTAGTAGTTTATCTGATGTAGAGGATGTACAGCCAGTATGTTTGTGTAGATCTTATCAAACTTATTATGTGTGTGTTGTGCTCTTTTACAGGGTCACTGGAAAGCAGGATCTGCAGAAAACCCCCGCAAGATTTTGTTTGATCACTGGGCAAACTGGAAGAACTGCCTCAAGTTCCAGCCTCTGGATCATATTCGGTAAAGCAGTTCTTCTTATGTGTGAAATCTATAGGTGTGGATTCAAGTGTCTAATGTTCCTGTTTCTCGCTTCAGGTGTTTGAACTTTCTCTCTGTGGCTTCAACTGTCCGAGGTTTCTTTCTGGCTTTTGTGTATGAGGTTTCTGCTTTTGGCTTCAAGTGTCTGAACTTTCTGTGTCTGGCATCAAGTGTCTGAAATTTCTTTGTTTCTGGCTTTAAGTGTCTGAGCTTTCTGTTTCTGGCTTCAAGTGTCTGAACTTTCTGTTTCTGGCATCAAGTGTCTGAACTTTCTGTTTCTGGCTTCAAGTGTCTGAA
>JACEFZ010014036.1:0-26743 GCA_014155875.1 Cepaea nemoralis
CTCCCCTTCTCTTTTTAGCTTTCTGGCTGGTTTTTGCGTATGGATTAGGAAGGCAGTATTCGATACATTGAGGTCGGTTCTGTATAACTAATCCTTGCAAATGAAATCCAGAAGAGTTTTAGGTTATTATGCACTGCCCATGGACACCGAGTATAGAAAATATAAGGAAATTGAAGGCCACATAGTTGTCACGGAACCACTGGAGATGCCGATCAAATTGATGGAGTGCCAGAGACAGTCGTTTCTGGGCCGCCGAAAACCTTTGTTGTCGGGAAAAGTTCCCAAGATCAAACGCCGACCAGAATTCTTTGAATGCAGGGGAAGTATTTCCCCAATCAAAACGGGACCGTCGGAATATTGTTTACCCGATCGGAGGATGAAAGAAAGGGAGTCTATCGGCGCCTGGATTCCAGCCAAGTCAGTGACGTCATTCAGACAATGTTTTCGGCAGTCTGGATCAAAAAAGAAATTTGTAATCAGTGGGCGAGATGGATTGAACAGAAAAGGAGTATTCTGCTGTTCCAGTCTAAATAAGAAAAGGAACCACAGTGTCCAGTGTTGTTTAAAGGCAACGGACATTTGTACATGATGTGAATGTGTGATTCCAATTCGGGACTGGAATAGTTTACATAAGGTAGTTTATTGATAGAGATTAGGAATCGAGCGTAGTGATGGTGGGTTGTGGGAACTTATTATAGGAGCGTCGGCAGCAGTAGGCTGATGCGTTGTTTTAACTAGGTCGAGTAATATATCGTTTAACTCAGCAGGTTAGGACCGATGTCGTGGGATGATATTCAGTGAGATTGAGAGTGGTTGGCGGGATAAAGGACATGTCCATGGTAGGATCTTCCGGTAGGGTGTCTACTGGGGTTTTTTCAATTTCCTTTGGTCTTTTTTGTTCTTACCACGTCTCAGGTCAATGTGATGAACTGCTCTGCCTTCTGCCAGAGTATAGTTCAATGTTAATTAGGATATAAATATCTGAGTGTGGCCTTCGGCCTACACTCACATATAGTAGGTTTGAGTCGGGTTTCTCTCACCGGGTGTTCTCTTTTCGACAGGTTCTACTGTACCCGAGAAATAAATGACAATTCCGAGAGGAGGACAATGGCAGTGGGTCCGAGAGCAGTTTGCTAAATGGCCTCGGCAATGGAACACCGTTCCACAAATCATAGTCTCGTTTGAGCCACAAGTGTTCAACATGAAAAGGTTCTTTTATCAGGGATTGAGTTCCCAAAACAGCGGAGTTAATTAACTGTAAATTACTTCTCTGGACTATGACAGTATTATGAAGAGAAATTAGAATGATTAAAAGAACTAATCAGTAACAATTTCCTAATAGACAGTAGGAATTTACTAGAACAGATACCATCAGTTTGTTTCGGAAATAGTGTAAGAAATGTGCCAGTACTCCTAGGTCAAAGGATTTTCAGTGAAGTATCAGGTACACCGTGGATAGTGTTCTATCACAGTCAACATTAGTATCCAGGCACCCAGACTACCCACGAACAACTCCAAGAAGCCGACCACTGATCGGAGAAACGCTTCATTCGGTAAAATCCATTTGACTTGCTGTGTTGTGTTGTGGTATGGCCGGACACTATGATGAAAGATCCTGAACTGTCAGGTCTCATCTCGCATACACAATAGACTATACTACAGACGTTCTAGACACATACATTGCACACACGTGACACTTTGCTCTATTAAATGTTTTTATAATTTGTTAGAAGCCAGAGTTGTGTGGTATGTTCTGGAGGAATATGAAAAGGGGTATTGTCTTATGGTAAGAAGTGAGTGAGATAGTGATCCAGAGACTGAAAGGGGGTGTGTAGACAAAGGCCCGGCAGACGCCCAAGCTGATGATAGGGAATTTAAAAAGTGTGCTTGTTGATTCCACTCCCCCCCCCCCCCCCCCCCCCCCCCGGGACGACAGGTGACAATAGTAGAGATTTCTCCGGAGAATCTGAAGAAGCTCATCGACTATTAGATAGACTGGTATCCAAGTACTGTTAGTGGCCAGTTGACAAAGCCATTTTTGAACTCAAGTGTAGTCCATGCAATGTCTACAACTTTAGTGCACTGGAACGATTTGTTGTTGTTGCGTATTCAGCATTCCCATTTATCAGTGTGCCATAATCCCTGGCCTAGGTTTAGAGACTTTCTCCGTAATCCCCGTTTATCACGTAAGCAAATGCAGTTGCGCTAGAATCGGTAGTGGTTCTCACCGCGTCAATTACTTAGGGATATGTGAGCCGGCTGCTCAGAAAGCAATGGCAAACTACAGAGCGTAATCTTGCCAAAAAATCAACTACAGTGGTAACATGCTGGTGTTGACAGCAATGTCCTGTAGTAGGATATGCGAAATTTAAAAAAAAAAAAATTACCAGTGTACCTCGCCATCAGGTGAACCCACTCCGACTTCTCAGAGAAATTATGCTGTATGGATTGAGACGGTAGCATGGAGGAATATCAGCAACAGAGTTGATCCAGAAAACCAAAGAACGAGATCTGCGCCTACGTCAGCTGACAGAGAGAAAGTACTTGATAATATATGTATAAAATGCTTCTGGTAAGGGAGGTAATCTTCTCACTTATAAATACTCTGTTCTGTTCAAGGAGACGACTCCATTGTCCAAGTAACTTTCAATGAGGAAGTACAATAATCTTGCACAGTACAACTCAGGAAACTGGATATGGAAATACTGAAGTCTGTTGCATAGGTGCAAGAAGAGGTGCACCTCTGTCTGCAAGGAATTGGACAGGTAAAAGCAGTGTTTCATCAACAGCTTTGCAGATGACACATTTCATACAAGTTTCCGAAATTGCAATTCCGAATTTATTTATCGTGGAGGGGACATAGTCAGCTTGCCGGCTGCTATAACCCTTATTGTTCTCAATAATAAGATGTGTGTATGCGGATGTCCAAGAAAGAAGAACCATTTCACCAAAGCTTCCTATGGCAGGCTTTTTTCCCCCCTCCATCTCACGCGATAACCAAAGTCGTGCATAAGCTCAGTGTTCTTATCTCGACCATGCCACGTGTCCAAGCCATCCGGGTATTTACTTGCCTTGTTCTCTTCTCCTAAATCTTTACAGTTGTCACAAAGTTCTTTAAATTATTTCTTCTCAAAACGTGTTTAAAAAAAAAAAAAAAATCTGTGACTGCATACGTCTAATTTCTCTAATCATTTTCATTTGTTTGTCCATGGCAATCTTTGCATTTTTCTCAGAAACCACATTTCCACAGTCATTAGATGTTATGCAGCTTGGCTGCTCATTGTCCACGTTTTACATCAATTCAAAAGTACATGTTCTACGTAGCAACTCAACAATCTTTTTCTTGTTCCAAATGACATTTGTTTATTTTCCACCAAACCCTACTCAAGACCTACCACGTTATGGACAGACCAGAACAGGTCATTCTTCTGCGTCTCAGAACAGAACCACATGTATACAAAATTCAAGATTGGTGACTCAGCCATGTGCACATGTGGCTTGGCGTCGCAGACAGCAGAGCACATACTCCAGGACTGCCCAAACTACAACATATCCAGGCAAACCTTCTGGCCTAGAGAGACAACAGTGGAAGATAAACGCTATGGACCGCTGAGTGAACTAAAAAAGACTGTTAAATTCATACAAGAGACAACATTGCAGTTATAAACATACTTCAGGCGAACGAAAAAAAGAAGAAGAAGAAGGTCATTAAGTTTTCCATCTTGCAAAAAGCTACCTTCGCCATGGCGATTCTTATTCTAATTTCATAAAGGCATCTCCTATCAGATGTTATATTCGTTCCGAGATAACTGTACCGATTCACATGTTTAAGAATATTTCCATTTACTCGTATATTATTACATTGTGGTATGTCCTTCTTCCTAGTTCTAATACGGATGTTCCCCAATGTCATGCTATCAGAACGTCCAGCATCTTGTCTTTTAGTTAACTCCTCCACCCTTCCACCTCTCCTTTCATCCAAGTCTCTCTCTCTCCTCTCTCTCTCTCTCCCCCCCCCCCCTCTCTCTCTCTCTCTCTCTCTCTCTCTCTCTCTCTCTCTCTCTCTCTCTCCGAGAAAGTTAAGTATACCTATACCAACCTCAGCCAAAATAACTTATCAAAAACATCAATGTCAAGGTCCTGGACGTGACATAACAGAGGGCAGAGGACATACATAAGGACATGGGGAGAGTACGGGGGTAGTAGAACAGTCCAGATGTCGAAGACAGTAAGTTAGAGACAGGACTGTACCCTTGAGTGACAGGACAGGTTCACCTTGGACAGAATGACGCAGTACGCCTGGCCTCAACAGGCGAGTGCGGGATAGACGTGACAGCACGACTTTCCACGGACGGCACGAGGGTCAAGTACCTCGTGACCACCGGACTGAGTAGGAAAGGACAGAGGAGACTCGGACACGATTGAGAGAGGATGTGTGACTGTGTGGAGAGACAGGATAGACTTATACTTAGACGTTCAGTGCGAATGAATGTGACCGCTACGTGTGTTGGTGTGCGTGGCTAGACACGAGTGCGCATAGCTTTGATAACAGCACGAGAGTATTGTGAGAGTTGGTGCGAGGGCGAGTTTGGAGTGACACGAATTATTTCTGTGATTTTTATGATGTTGGTACGATTATATTGTCATTAAACCATGTATAAACTGTCAAAAAAAACTGTCATTTACTGCCAATATAGTACCTTGCGGTGTATGGCAGAGGGGTCTTTGAGCCCTGTACCATGTATAATGTATTCATATTCTCATGTCTCATTTGTGCTCGCATCATCTGCCTGTCTGAACCCACTTTGTAACTCCTAGAGACGTTGACAATCAAAAAGAATCAACCATCGGTTTTTGGCCAGGTTATGAGAAGACAATAACTCGAACATGTTGTGACAACCGGAAAGATTAGCGAAAAGAGAGATAGAGCACGACGGCGTGAGAAAATTCTTGACAGTCTTGTGTCATGGCACCGAAGAGAGTCAACACACGAATTGTTCCATGCCGTCGGAGATCGCAATTTGTGGAGAGGTGTGATCGCCCACGCCAGCAGGCAAGGCACCGGATGATGATGTTGATGATGATGATGATGATGATGATGATGATACTGACCTGTTATCAAATATTGTATGTCCTTTGCGTGGCGATCAACCTCAGGATGATTTTCTATATCATTCTCCATTGTCATTGCTTCGTGAACGAACATTTAACGTTAAAGTACAATTTAACGTTGAATGTAACGAATTCGCTACTCAACAATTAGCGCACAGGAAGTTTAAACGCCGACACGATAATTTTTAGGCCAAGCTGACCCCTTACCGACCTACGACACCAGGTTAATTAATTGCAACAAAAAAACACGGAATAACTTAAAAAAGAGAACTAAATCCTTTAGCGTACGAGAAACAACCCTGAATTTTGTCAAAGTGAATTCCGGGATGTGATTGTCTAACTCCAGGTAACCAGCATGTAACAGCTACAATTTAATCAAGATAATACGCATGCATTATTTCCCTCCCGGTTTTTCCCTCCTCAGGAAATCTTTAAGAGTGCCGTTAAACCGAACAGATAGTTTGTCAGATAAATCCAGCTTGGCTCACAGCCATTAATCATGCATTTAAGACAAATGTCCGGTAACAAGACGCAGAAAACACTCTAGTTTATTACGTCGGTTTACTGGTGGATGGTATCTGAGAAAGTTGTTAAGTGGTGTTGTGGGTTATTGTGTGGATGATGGCAAATAAAACAAGTCTGTTGTCTTGTTGACAGTTCACGGTTACTATCTCTTTCTGTCTCTCATTGTATGTCTGTCTGTCTGTCGGTCTGTCTGTCGATCGGTCTGTCTGTCTGCCTGTCTGTCTGTCTGTCGATCGGTCTGTCTGTCTGTCTGTCGGCCGGTCGTCTGTCTGTCTGTCTGTCTGTCTGTCTGTCTGTCTGTCTGTCTGTCTGTCTGTCGTTATCTCTATTAGTCCCTCTCTGTCCCTATATGTCTGCTCGTGTCTCCCCCTTCCTCCTACTCTCTCCGTCTCTCTCTCTCTCTCTCTCTCTCTCTCCTCCTCTCTCTCTGTATCATAATTTCAATTGCATTCTTTCTCTCTTTCACTCTCTCTTAAAGTCTCTGTTTTATCATATTTTTCACTCACCTTTACTCTCTCTCTCTCTCTCTCTCTCTCTCTCTCTCTCTCTCTCTCTCTCTCTCTCTCTCTCTCTCTCTCTCTCTCTCTCATTCTTACTGTCTATTTTTCTTCTCCCTGTCTTTCCCCATCTCCATCTCTACTCTCTCTCTCTCTCTCTCTCTCTCTCTCTCTCTCTCTCTCTCTCTCTCTCTCTCTCTCTCTCTCTCTCTCTCTCTCTCTCTCTCTCAAATTAGACGTGGACAGTCAAAATTGTTTGGACACGTTATGAGAAGCAATAAATTTGTGAACCTGGTGTTAAATAGCAAAATTTAAAACAAAAATAATATTACCAAGAAACATGATAACAGAAGAATGAAAGACAGAAATACAGACAGACAGATACGGCGAAAAATTGAAAGAAAGAAGGAAAGAAAGAAAGAAAGAAAGAAAGAAAGAAAGAAAGAAAGTTAATTATTTCGTCGACAGATCATCCTCATTGCACATCGAACCATTCAGTCCATAAGTGCTCGGATCCCCTCCTCAGCAAATCCCGCACCGTGTAGCGGCTAACGACGCCAGTTCTGTGTTGGTTTATCAATCTTTTTTGGTTTCCTGCGTAGCGTTCTTCTTTGGCCACGCCTCTTTTGATTTGCTGTTCTCGCAGTCTGACCATGGTTGTAGATTCACAGTCATCACTTGGTTCTCGCACAAGTCTTACTTCTTGTAGAGCATTCATCATGTCAGCCTGGTCCATGGCGCGTCCGCCCTCCACAATAGCCTTACCTTCGAGCTTGTCAGTCCGCTCATTTTCTTGTACTCCCGCATGCCCTGGCACGAAGATGAAACTAATCTTTGTCAGCCGAGACCGCTCCAGAGACAGCAACCACTCTCTTCGGATCCACCCCATCTCTATCCCCTTGAGCATGCTCATTGAGTCGCTAAGAAAATATGCCCTATTGAATGTCTGTGTCTCGAGCCATGTTATTGCTTTACTTACTGCCATGACTTCCATAGTCAGGCTACTTGTGGTCTAAACAAAAGCACCAAAGTCATCCTTTACAACTTCCCCCCCCCCCCCCCCGCACCGTGAAGGCCCATGAGCTTCTCACATGTCGTCTCATCTGTGTAGATGACAGGATCACTGTCTAATGAATTCTCGAAAATCAACGCTTGTGCTTCAGCCTCCACAGCAGCCGGATTTTCTTGCCTGCATTTTCTGCCAAGTTGGATGCAGAAAGAAAGAAAGAAACAAAGAAAGAAACAAACAAACAAACACAGACAATTATCTCATTGACAGCAGTTTGTAGCGGAAACTCAAACATTTGGTCATATTAAAAGCAGCAGTGACTCGGGAAGAACCCACGACAGGCAGAGGCCGGGGCCGACCAACACGAACAAGGACTCAGCACACAGACGACACCCTGGGCAAGATAATGTTGGGTGAACCAGCAACGGACTGAGCATCTTTTCAGTGAGCCATAATGAGTACGACGTCCTGGAAATTAGCTGCTTTGTCTTAATGACGATGATAATGAAAAGAACAGGAACAATCGAAAAAATAGCTTAACTTGAAGAAAACACTGGCCCAGAGAGACAGATTGAGACAGAGAAACGCTTATTTGGAAAGTGTTTGCAGTTGGGCAATAAATAACAGTATAGTTCTAAAGGTTTAAAATAAGAAACAATGTGAAAGAGAAACAATGTGAGAAAAAAAAAACACAACAATATGAGAATTCAACACAATGAGAAGGAAACATTGTGTGAAAGAAACATTATTACAAAGAAACAATGTGTGAAAGAAAAAACATCTTTTCTGAGTTGGGAGTTGCAGCGTGGATCCCTGCAATAAAACAATCTTGAGTTGCCTTTTCAGTGTGAGAAATTATCAGCATAAGAAAGAAACACTTTAACACACAAAAGAAAGTCAGACAGACAGAGAAATGTGTATTTGACACGCTTTAGCAGTTGGACAACAAATAAAAATATATATCTAAACGTTTAGAGACAAGAGGGTCGACTTCATTGCACCGCGTTTTATCTCTCATGGCACTGATTCCTTCCGCAGAGTGGCCTATCGAAAACATCGCATAGAGCACGAACTCTGAACCGCGGCGACGACTTCCCCGGGGAATCGGGAAAGAAATACAAGAATAAATAATTCAATCAAATATCAGACGACACGGGGGATTGGAGAGTCATGGTCCCCAATGTCTGCTGCAGTCGTCACACCTGAAGAAGACGGAGACTGTCGATGTGTTGATCTCCAATGGTAGCAAATTGCCCCATGCACAATGTAGTTCTGTATTTTAGAGCTAGCTTTACGTAGCAGGTACACCTGTCAAAGAAAACGAACGAACGAACGAACGAACATTTTTATTTAAAGGGACACAAGTAGGGCGCGCAGGCCCGCCTTACATTCGACCCTTCCAAACACTCATTTTTTGTATATCATTTATCTATTCTGTACGTTACATGCCCATAGAAAACAAAACATTGTCAAATTAATGTTGTGAACATACAGAATGCATATTATAATTTATGAGGCATGCAGGCAGTAAGGCACACACACACACTCACACACACACACGCGCGCACACACACACACATAAACACACACACACATATATAATATATATATATATATATATATATATATATACATACATTTATACACGACTCAGTAGCACAAATACACAGTTTCTCGCATACACATATACCCACTCGCAATCACAAATACACTAACAAACATTTACTCATATATACTTTCTCTTTCCATCTCTGTCTCTCCATCTATCTCACTCTCTGTCTGTCTCTCTTTCTTTCTTTCTCTCTCTCTCGCTCTCTCTTTCTCTGTCTCTCTTTCTCTCTCTCTATCTCTTTATTTGTTTTTCTTTCTTTCTTTATTTCTCTCTCTCTCTTCCTCTCTTTCTCTTTCTCTCTTTTTCGTTCTCTCTCCCTGTCTCTCTTTTTTTTCTTTGTCTCTTTCCCTCTCTTTCTCTCTTTTTCTTTCTCTCTCTCTTTCTCTCTCTCTCTCTTTATAATCTCTCTTGCTCTCTCTCTTTCTCCCTCTCTTTCTCCCTCTCATTACCTTTATCCATCCATCCATCCATCCATCCATCCATCCATCCATCTATCTATCTATCTATCTATCTATCTATCTATCTGTCGTGTCTTCCTTTAAAGTGTCGTCCCTGGAATGAGGGGAGTCAACACCCACATTATATTTTTTTTTCCCCTATCAATATCCTGGAGAATCCACCAGCTTCCGTCCAACACACTCCTTCAGTTCATGAACACCTTTTCCTCTCTCTATCACTGTCGTACTATGCCCCCTCTCATTCTTCCCCACGCAACATATTCAACAACTCTTGCTTCTAAAAATTAATAAAGATTAATTTATTAAAAGAAAAGTGTAACTGTACGTGAGACGTGTATGCGAAGAAAATGTGTGATGTGTTCTATAATGTGTGTAGGATCGGACCCTCAGATAATAGCATAGTCAGTTCATCCTTGCAAGGACACACCACAGCACGTTAAGTCAGAACAAGTCCATCTCACCCAGTGCTGTATCCCTCCTGCCGGACACCGACTGTCATCTGTAGCTACCTGGTAATCCATCTTCCTGATCATCCGAAATAGATACTGTTTGTAATTACAGCTGATCATGGACCGGTTGCACACTACATATTATAAGTTCCTATCGTTCCTAAAAACTGTACGAATCCTTTGTTGTGTATACTTAGGTATCACTGTTATTGTTAATATACTTGATCCTAACTAGTGTCTATAAAGTCTCAAGTATGATGTCTTTTGTAATATTTCACTGGAATCTATCACACCATGTGACTTACATTTTAATGTTCTCGTTCCTTTAACAATGTTTGTATGATGTGTGACATATCAACAATCATCACCCATCCTAGGTGAACCTTAACACACAGGAATCGTTATATTGGTTGGCTCTTCTGAGCCATGTTATGGTGAACCCTCCTGATTATGAGTCCAGCGTAAACATAATACCATCTTTCTTCTCGGACGTTATTCATTTTCCGTAAGAAACATTTGAGTGTCCAACTGGTGTTCTTTCGAATTGGCGTTGAGCTTGTTTCAAAACCAGTGTTGAGCTTCCTCGTAACTGGCAGGGAACCTGTTAGAGAAACAACACATCTGGTGATAGCACTAGTCACTGATCCTACCGGCTGAGTGTAAGCCTATTGACTTGCTCTGTTATTTCTCAGCTAACTAAACTCTGTCATAGAGCATATTAGCTCCTCACCTACGTCCGAATCAGGCTATGACAAGGAAAGACCCATAAACAGAGTGCAAAACTTCAGTGGGCAAACCACTGAAAGATCCCCCCCCCCCATTGGACACTTTCCCCATCTCCCAACCCATCTTAAATCTCTCCAAATATCACCCCGCTATCCTATTCATCCTAGCAGAGCCAATTATCACTTCACTACTCTAACTAGTTTTCAACTAACAGTGCTAATCATCACACTCTAGTTTTAACAAGACTACTGCCTATATTAATTAGGCCTAAATAGACTATATTGACTACCTTAGGCAAACACCGCAGTTCGATCAAATCACATGCTACACTTTGCCATGACAGGCACGTGTAAAATTAAATTAACTTAATTCGCACACGGTAGACATATTCCACTCAGAACTGCAGTGCCAAAGCACGTCCGCCTAATCACTGTTTGAGTTACACTGTCTCCCCCAATCATGGTTTTTCAAACAGCCTTGAATTGTTCACGTGACGTTGTTGATGTCCTGCAGGTGTCCCAATGTTTCCAATAACAAACCCACAACTTTCTGTCATGTGGTGACAAGCAAAACCGCCATTCCGTTTGATGTCGGGAAATTCTAAATGACAGACGGACTGTTTTCTCCCGAGCCGGGCACTTCCGCTTGAATCCGACCTGTTTTTACTGTATTGTTAAAAAAACAATTGGGGCCCTGCAAACATGCCGTTTAATCAGATTGCCTGTATTATCATCAACTGGTTAATCACGGTGTTTTTCGTGACATAGGCCCCCTCTTAAGAGAGTAGTCCATCTCACTCTTCTCCACCGTGAGTTTAATCCAGATGATTCATTCCTCTTCTTCAGGAGCTGGGTGTCTTGACAAGAAGTCCGCTCCAACATTTTCCTTCCCAGGAATATACTCCACTGTGAAATTGTAAGGTTGAAGTAACAACGACCACCGCATCAAACGGGCGTTGAGCTTCTGAGAAGTAGCCAGGAACATCAGGGGCTGATGATCCGACTGGACTCGAAACTTAACTCCATACAAATAGGGCTGGAATTTTTGCACTGCCCATACGAGAGACAAGCACTCTCTCTCGACGGTTGAATAATTCCTCTCAGCCTGGAGCAGTTTCGTACTTGTGTATGCCACAGGTTTCAAAACCGAAGCATCGTCTTTTCCTTCCTGTAACAAGGCTGCCCCAATCCCAATCGCACTCGCATCCGTTCTCAACACAAATGGTTTGGAACGGTCAGGGAGCTGTAATACAGGTTTGCTGACCAAGGCCTCCTTTAACTGGCTATAGGCAGTCTCACATTCTGGTGTCCAAATGATTTGGTCCGGGGATCCCTTTTTCAAGGTTTCCGTCAATGGAGCTCCCAGTTCAGTGAAATGTGGGATAAATTTGTGGCAGAACCCACACAACGAGAGAAAAGATCGCACATCCTTCTTCGTTTTTGGCCTTGGTGCATTTCTGATTTTCTCCAGGTTCTTCTCTTCTGGGACAATGTGTCCTGGAGTGATGGTGTGACCTAGAAATTCCAGAGTCTGGTAACCAATCATGCACTTGGTTGGACGAGCGGTAAGCCCTGCTTCCTTGAGTCTATTAAACACTCTCTCCAAGGATTGCAAGTGGTCATCCAAGCTGTCACTGGAAATCAGAATATCATCCATGAATGAGATGATGGCCGGATCCTGTAAAGGATCTAGTAAAGTCCTCATCATGCGTGTAAACACACTGGGTGCATTGCTGAGTCCAAAGGGCATGACCTTGAATTCGTAGTGTCCACTGGGTGTACTGAAAGCCAACAGTGGTCGAATCTCCGGTTTGACTGGTATCTGATAATACCCCCGACTCAGATCTACCTTTGAAAAGTACCGAGCCTTATGGAGCCTAGCGAATAACTGAGTTGGATTCGGCAAAGGTTCCACCTGAAACTGTGTATGACTGTTCAGAAGTCGGTAATCTATACACAACCGGTGTTCTCCACTTGGTTTGCGTAACAAAACTACCCCCGCGTTGTATGGGGATGTGGATGGCGCAATCACGTCATCCTCCAACAGTTTCTGTATTTCCTCCTCCAGGGCCTTTTCTTTAGAGAATGGCACTGGGTAAACCTTTTGACGAACAGGTTCCTGCGTGGTCAAAGTCATCTCGAACTCCACCAACCTCGTTCGTCCTGGTTTATCAGTCAGTATCTCCTTATGAGACTTGAGAACCTGGGTTATCTTTTCCCTCTCCTGGGAGGTCAGATCAGGGTTCACTTGCACATCCCTATAGGTTTCCTGGTGTACCAAGGGATATTCCCTGCCCTCGTTGGTTCCCACTTCCGTCTCCACTGCAACTGCCATTGCCATGAGGTGCGCTGCCTTGTCTCCCGGTCTCTCTTCGTATTTCCGCAAGAGATTGATATGGAAAATCTTCGACTTTCCCCGGATCCGGATCTGATAGTTGGTTCTGGATATCACCCTTTCCACGGGAAATGGTCCTTGCCAACCTATCTCCAGTTTGTTGTTTCCCGTTGGGAGTAGCAACAAGACTTTGTCTCCCACCTCTAGAGATCTTTCTTTAGACCTACGGTTGTAGTAAGCCGCATGTCTTTTTCTGGCCTTTTTCAAGTTTTGATTCGCCAGAGTCCATCCCTTGTGGAGTTTTTCTTTCAGTTCCTCCACGTATTTATAGGAAGAGATCACTTCTTCTGACGTCCCCTCTTCAGTCCAACTCCTCAACATGGCTTCCAACGGTCCTTTGATTGGACGACCAAACAGCAACGTGGCGGGTGGTAGTCCTGTTGAGCCATGAGGAACCTCCCGATAGGCAAAGAGTGCTGCTGGGATATATTCATCCCACCTATCAGGTTTTTCCTGTGCCAGTTTCCTGAGCATTGTCATCAACGTGCCGTTGAAACGCTCTACTTGTCCATTGGCTTGAGGGTGGTAAGGGCTGGTATGTATGTGGTTAGAGTGAAACACCCTAAATACCTCCTCCATGAGTTTTCCACAAAACTGGGACCCATTGTCCGTCAGAATTTGATCAGGGAAGCCTAATCTGGTAAAGGCCTCCATCAGTGCGTCCGCCACTCGTTTCGAGTCAATCGTGGTCAACGGTATGGCTTCACCCCACATTGTACAGCAATCCACCATTGTGAGTATATACATGTTCCTCTTCCTAGTCCTGGGAAGTGGACCCACGATATCGATGGCTACCCTCTCGAAAGGAGAGTTCATGATGGGCATCTCACCCAAGACCACCGGTGCTGTCCAGTGTTTCGGTGCCACCCTCTGGCACTCAGGGCATGACTTCACATACCGACGCACATCATCTGTCATTCCCGGCCAATAGTAATGGCAGGAAATTCGCTGCATGGTGGCGGCAATACCCATGTGTCCACTAAAGGAGATGGTATGCCCCATATGAAGAATCTGGGACCGGTGAGCTTTCGGGACGACCAACTGACCGTATAGGTTGTCTCCCCTTCCTGCTCTCCTGTAGAGTATCCTATTCTTCATGTAGTACTGCCCCCGTCCTGGTGGATCAGCACTTCTCTGCAGCTTTTTGTAGCAAGGACGTAAAGTAGCATCCTCACTCTGGGCAGTTCGTAGCTCCCCCGGCAGTGGGTTAGTCACAATTGCTTCTGCCTCTTCCGTTCTCGTCTGAGAGCGAGTCTGTATTGCTCCCATATGGATTGGCTCCCTGGGCATTCCCAGAAAGACATACCGGCAACCAAGGATTACTGGGAAAAATGGGATCGGTCAATACAGCGGCCTTGATTGTGCCGGTGACATACCTTGACCGAATCTCCACATTAGCAATGGGCAACTTCATGGCCACAGCACTCTTCTGTGCAGGCTGTATCTCCATGGTCTCACCTGTGAATTGTTCTGGATGTACCAGATCCGCAGAAATCACGGCCTCCCCGTCCAGTCCTGTGTCGTACAAACACTCCACTTGACGACCGTTAACCTCTACCAATTCCACTACAGGTGGTTTTTCCTGGTCTGGAGTCTCTTCCTCGGCCTCGACCTGTTCAGTGGGCTCCACCTTAGGTTTCCCGGGGCACACGACGAATTTAGAGTCTCCTGACTTTCCCCTGCAGTCAATAGCATTGTGTGTGTTTGACTTGCATTGGTTGCACCATTTCCCTGTCCTAGATTTTCTAGTGCCGGACTTGAGTGAGCTCTCCTGGTGGCGAGCTTCCTTGTTGACCTTGGCATTTTCAGTGACAACCTCCTTGGAAGTCACTTGACATGCTGCGAAGTGAGGGCTCTTAGCCTTCGATTTGCAGTCCCTCGTATTGTGAGAGGGTGACTTACAAATTGAACACCACTTCTCCGACCACGGTCGTTTTGGTGTAGAGCTTGAAGTGCTCTTGCTTCCCTCCTTCTTCTTCTCTGAACTATCCTCTGATTTTTGCACATAAGGTTCCCCCTTTTTGGTTCCTGAGTTTTTGGCTTTCTTCTTGTCATATTTCTCCTGACCTTTGGTGTTGGTGGAAAGGTTTTCCCCTGCCTCCCCATGTACCTCGACGAACCGTTCTGCTAATTTTGTCACGAGGTCAATACGTTCCGCTCCTTGTTCTCCCAGGAACGTCCTGAGAGGTTTAGACATTTGCTTCTTCAGCTGGTCGACCACCATGAGCTCTTCCAGACTCTCATAGTCATGTGCGAACCCAGCCAAATCCATCCACTTATGGAGATAGGATTTTAGACGCAAACTGTAGGCGGCAAACAACTCCCCCGGTTCTCGTTTCGCTGCTCGAAATTTTTTCCGGTAGGTATGTGACGTAACCTCGAATCGTTTCAGCAGAGCCGTCTTCAACTCGTCATAATTGTTCTCATGTCCTGGTGGCAGGCGAGAATAAACCTCGTAGCCGGTCCCGCGTAATCCCTGGGATAGCTTGAGATTCCATTTGTTACGCTCCAGACCCATAGCCACGGACATGGCCTCGAAGCGTTGAAGGTACTGGTCAATCTTCTCTTTGTCCTCCTCGTAGACCGCTAGAGGAAACTTCATAGCATGGTAACCATGTCCACCTGCTGGGGTTGAGCCTGGGATGGAAGAACCTCCAACTGCTCCCTCAGTTTCCCCATTAGATTGACTCTTCAACTCGAGTTCCCTCATCCGGTACTCGTGCTCCCTTTTCTGAGCTTCTTGTTCAGCTTCCAGTTTCTTAGCTGCTTGCTCAGCTTCAAATTTCTTAGCTGCTTGCTCAGCTTCAAATTTCTTAGCTGCTTGCTCAGCTTCAAATTTCCTCGCAGCTTGTTCTGCTTCCAATTTCCTAGCTTCTTGTTCCAACTCCATCCTTCTCAAATCCAACTCAGCCTTTCGATCTTCTCTTTCTGCTTGACGATACTCTCTCTCCACTTCCTGTATGTAATCTGTTAGTGCAGAACCCGACAATCCATTTCTTCCCCCTTTGCCCTTAGTTCTGCAGTGGTTAGTGTAGGAGTGGCCATTTTACAGAGAGGTAAGCTAGCAGGTTGAGTACAATTTAACTGCAAACTAATATACAGATATATGAACAAGTACTATAAATCTATATATTTACCACACACAGCACATTCACTCAGTGACAAGAGTAGAATCAGGACCACAGACCTATGCAGACGTGTGAAGTGTGAACAGGTAAGATATGTGTCTTAACCCCTATCCACATTCACTCTAGCTGGATTCTCTAATATGATATCTCCGTCTATAACTAAGGATCCCGTGTCAAAAGACCCCGTTGTCAGAAGATCCCACTGTCAAAGGATTCCGCTTGCCAGAGATCCCGCTGTCCAAGGATCACGTTTACGAGAGATCCCGCTGTCCAAGATCACGTTTACGAGAGATCCGCTGTCCAAGGATCACGTTTACGAGAGATCCCGCTGTCCAAAGATCCCGTTTACGAGCCTCCCAATAATGTCGTGTCTTACTTTAAAGTGTCGTCCCTGGAGTGAGGGGAGTCAACACCCACATTATAATTTTTTTCCCTATCAATATCCTGGAGAATCCCCCAGCTTCCGTCCAACACACTCCTTCAGTTCATGGACACCTTTTCCTCTCTCTATCACTGTCGTACTATGCCCCCTCTCATTCTTCCCCACGCAACATATTCAACAACTCTTGCTTCTATAAATTAATAAAGGTTAATTTATTAAAAGAAAAGTGTAATGTACGTGAGACGTGTATGCGAAGAAAATGTGTGATGTGTTCTATAATGTGTGTAGGATCGGACCCTCAGATAATAGCATAGTCAGTTCATCCTTGCAAGGACACACCACAGCACGTTAAGTCAGAACAAGTCCATCTCACCCAGTGCTGTATCCCTCCTGCCGGACACCGACTGTCATCTGTAGCTACCTGGTAATCCATCTTCCTGATCATCCGAAATAGATACTGTTTGTAATTACAGCTGATCATGGACCGGTTGCACACTACACATTATAAGTTCCTATCGTTCCTAAAAACTGTACGAATCCTTTGTTGTGTGTACTTAGGTATCACTGTTATTGTTAATATACTTGATCCTAACTAGTGTCTATAAAGTCTCAAGTATGATGTCTTTTGTAATATTTCACTGGAATCTATCACACCATGTGACTTACATTTTAATGTTCTCGTTCCTTTAACAATGTTTGTATGATGTGTGACATATCAACAATCATCACCCATCCTAGGTGAACCTTAACACACAGGAATCGTTATATTGGTTGGCTCTTCTGAGCCATGTTATGGTGAACCCTCCTGATTATGAGTCCAGCGTAAACATAATACCATCTTTCTTCTCGGACGTTATTCATTTTCCGTAAGAAACATTTGAGTGTCCAACTGGTGTTCTTTCTACTTGGAGTTGAGCTTGTTTCAAAACCAGTGTTGAACTTCCTCGTAACTGGCAGGGAACCTGTTAGAGAAACAACACATCTGGTGATAGCACTAGTCACTGATCCTACCGGCTGAGTGTAAGCCTATTGCCTTGCTCTGTTATTTTTCAGCTAACTAAACTCTGTCATAGAGCCTATTAGCTCCTCACCTACGTCCGAATCAGGCTATGACAAGGAAAGACCCATAAACAGAGTGCAAAACTTCAGTGGGCAAACCCCAATTGGACACTTTCCCCATCTCCCAACCCATCTTAAATCTCTCCAAATATCACCCCGCTATCCTATTCATCCTAGCAGAGCCAATTATCACTTCACTACTCTAACTAGTTTTCAACTAACAGTGCTAATCATCACACTCTAGTTTTAACAAGACTACTGCCTATATTAATTAGGCCTAATTAGACTATATTGACTACCTTAGGCAACACCGCAGTTCGATCAAATCACATCTACATTTGCCATGACAGGCACGTGTAAAATTAAATTAACTTAATTCGCACACGGTAGACATATTTCCACTCCCTAACTGCAGTGCCAAAGCACGTCCGCCTAAATCAACTGTTTGAGTTACACTGTCTCCCCCAATCATGTTTTTCCAAACAGCCTTGAATTGTTCACGTGACGTTGTTGATGTCCTGCAGGTGTCCCAATGTTTCCAATAACAAACCCACAACTTTCTGTCATGTGGTGACAAGCAAAACCGCCATTCCGTTTGATGTCGGGAAATTCTAAATGACAGACGGACTGTTTTCTCCCGAGCCGGGCACTTCCGCTTGAATCCGACCTGTTTTTACTGTATTGTTAAAAAAACAATTGGGGCCCTGCAAACATGCCGTTTAATCAGATTGCCTGTATTATCATCAACTGGTTAATCACGGTGTTTTTCGTGACACTATCTATCTATCTATCTATCTATCTATCTATCTATCTATCTATCTATCTATCTATCTATCTATCTATCTATCTATCTATCTATCTATCTATCTATCTATCTATCTATCTATCTATATATCTATCTGTCTATCTATCTATTTATCTGTCTGTCTGTCTGTCTGTCTGTCTGTCTGTCTGTCTGTCTATAGACAGAGTGGGTGTTAAGTCAAAACACTTTCCTCTGTTCTCCACATGTTGGACACTACTGTAACAATCGTTTTGCTGTAATTTTACCAGTAACACATTTACTTTCATCAGTATTGTCTGTCTTTTGTTAACTAAATATACATTTTTGTATCCTGTGGAGTCAACCATACGCAACCCGGCGGAAGACAATAGAAAACCACTGCTATTCAACTATAAAAGTAAATAATGTTATTTCGGCAAGTGCAGACATTCATTTATCAAGGTACATGGATAGCATCAGATGGAAGATGCATTATAGAAATAAAGAACATAATAGGACAAGCTGTATTGGCACCTTGCCGCCTTCAGAGACGATAGTTTCTATAGAAACTAGATAGGCATTGTGCTTAAATAAAGGCAGAACTACAACCCATGGCACTAGCGAATATGACTGATCAGACCAATTTGCGCTGTAAATGTTCGTCCACAATGTATGCATGTGAACACATGATCATTTCCACCATCACGCACCATCTGACGTTTTACACGCTCATTGTGTGAAATACCTGCAATCATTTTCCCCTTTGACTTTATTCCATTTCTGATCTTTGCGCCCTCCCCCCCTCCCCCTCCCCTTTGCCCAAATGCAATACGATCAGCGGCTACTAGTTCCCAAGGTGTAATATCAATGTCTGTTATCAATCATGTCCCGCTTACACACATCTTTGTATTGCAGTAGAGGCCGACCCTAAGACCTGTAATTCATTATTTTTTAAAAAATATGTCCTGTGGTATTCTACCATCATCCATCCTCCTAATGTGTCGTATCCATCTAAATCTACGAAGATAGAATCTCTTACAACATATGACTGCAAATTCTGGACAACTAGTACAAGAGCGAAAAAAAAATCTCCAGAGGTTTTGGAGATGTGGTTTATAGAAGAATGCTGAAAATTCACTGAACAGCCAAAATGAGCAATCTGGACATTTTGAGGGAGGCTAAGTCGCAAAGACAACTTATCGCAAACATTAGAAAGAGGCAGTCATCATTTTTGGCCACATTGTGGGCAATCAAAACCTGAAACATGTGACAACTGGAAAGATTTCTGGAAAGAGATAGAGGAAGACAATGAGATAACATTCTTGACAGTCTTGTGTGATGGCACGGAAGGGAGTCAGCACTCAAACTGATACATGCCCTTGGAGATTGCAAGATGTGAAAAAGTGTAATCGCTGACGCCAGTAATGATGATGTATCCTGTGCGGAGTCTGAAGATGTGTAACTGCTCTTTTCGGCGCTTTTTGAACACGCGACACTCATACCATTGTATGAAAAGCAGGGCGAAGTGGTCTGCTTCCAAATCACACAGCAGCTGTGTTTCGAACGCGGTAAGCTGGATTGCGAATTACGTTCGTAACCCCTTCGCCACAGCTCGGTTCAATGGCAAACTACTGAACATAAATTTGTCCAGAAAATTTTAAAAAGCCAATAAATTCTGAAGGTTGACAGTGACGTTCTGTAAAGGATATGCCACTGACTAACTCTCTTCGATGCAGTTGGTAAAGTGCATCACCTTTCTGGTGGAAAGCTCGCATTCATGTTGGTTTTCATAGTCGCCCACGAACTATAATATACCTCAAGGAAGACACATATGGCTTCAGTCTATTTGAGAGTTCTCAAATAATCATGCATGTATTGTTTTTCATTCATAGAAGTAAAAGAAAGAAGAAGAGCCTTGTGGACGCACTAGACAACACAATTTAAACCTATAGTCACCGATCGGGATTCGAACCTGTCACCTCAAAATGACGACAGCGCCTCGCTGCAGGAGCAGTCTATTTGAGGCAAGATACTATCCTGCCCAGGGGCTGGTGCATAAGTTAAACAATTCTTGAGAAACCAGGAGCAGAAGCAATATTAGCCGTTCCGCAATCGTGCTGTGGATGGGTCGAAGTAGCGACAGGTGTCAACACCTGACAAGTCTCAGCAGGCACGTCTTTCAGGTAATCTGTGTCAAACTCTTACTACCCAAGCCGTATTCTTAGAAATGTCACTGTTGGTGCCCTGACACAAAAGATTCTTCCCTCCCTCCCTTTTCTTCTTCCTTGCCCCTCCATCCTCCCATCTCTGCTTCTCCCCCCCCCCCCCCCCCCCCTTTCGTTCCGTCATTCATTTCATTCTTGCTTACGTCCTTTTCGTCCTTCCTTTCGTCCTTCTGTCCTTCTTCCATCTTTTCCTTCTTCTTCTTTTCTTTTTCTTCTTCTTCTTCCCTTTCTACTTCTTCTTTCTTATTTTTATTCGTGGGTTGGAGCAGAAATTGGTGACCATGACTCTCCACTTGTCTTTATCATCTGACTTATCTTTTTGAGTGGATGATGATGCTTATTTAAAAACAATAATAATAATAATAATAATAATAATAATAATAATTATTATTATTATTATTATTATTATTATTATTTCAAATACCTCAATGGCTCGTGAATACATAACCTATGCAGCAAAAGTCCAACTCCTGGCCTTCACGTGGCGGACCTGTTTAAACTAACAGGAGAAGGGGCGACGGCGAGTCTCTGGCGCCGGAAAATAACCAGTATGCTCTAGATGGGTATGCACGTACATGCATGCGCAGACAGGTGTGTGCGCGCGTACACATCTACACTCGAGTGAGACCACAGTATGCTCTAGCAAAGAAAGGTGCTGAAGACGGAGGCAACCAGCCAAGAGGCGCACCACAGAAATCAGGATGCCACGCAATCACGCAAAATGGAATATGTCGACTACTGCTAATCGTTATGGTGCTCGCCCTGCTTTGGACCCCCAGGCAGGTGCAGTGCCGGGCCCTATGTCTCGAAAGGGTCCAACCCCAACTACTGGAGGTCCTTCTCAGATGTCCTGTGGAGCCAGGGGACATGAGAATAGGACGACTGGCCATACTAAACGAAGACTTAAAATAATGCACTGGAATGCGGAGGGAGTCAGCAACAAAAAAATAGAATTAGAAAAAATCTTGGACCAAGAAAAAGTAAGCATATGTTGCTTGCAAGAAACTTACCTCAATGAAAATATAGCCTTTAAAATCAGAGGCTACCAGTGTTACCGATCTGACCGAAAGAACAGGCGAAAAGGTGGGATACTGACCCTTGTAAGAAATAACATCATGGCTTCCCAAATCAAAGTCTACATGGAAGGGGCTGAGTATCAGACACTTAAACTTAAGACAGGTAATACAGATCTACATCTGATCAATTACTACTGTCCAAGTGACCGCCCACAGGCACTGGACACTCTACCACTAAAAGAAAAAATTATTGTGTGTGGCGATTTCAACAGCCACTCGCAGAGCTGGGGCTATGATCACATGGACCAGAGAGGAGAGAGACTGGAAGACTGGCAGGATGAGAATAGATTCATGTTGATTAACAAGCCGTCCGACCCACATACTTTCTACTCGAGATCATGGCACTCTACAACTACACCTGACCTGGCTTTTCATTCACCAGACCTGGAGTGGAACATTACACGAACTGTTGGGAAACAACTTGGTGGCAGTGACCATCGGCCAGTCTTTCTAACCGTAGAAAATGAGCTTGTAAGTGAAAGCAGCACCCTCTCGAGGTGGAACTACAAGAAAGCAGACTGGGCAATGTACAAGCATCGCACCAGCATACTGGTTAGAAACCTGAACACTGAGAAAGACATAAATAAAGTAGTTGAAAAGTTTGGGAAATGCATACTACAGGCAGCGCGAGAAACAGTACCAAGAGGAGCCCGTAAACAATATAAACCCTACTGGAGTAGTGAACTGGAACAGTTGCATAATGATGTTGAAGTGTGTAGAAAGCAAGCAGAGACCACACCCAGCCAAGAGCACCACAATAAATTCCAGCATGCAAAAGCCAAATTTCAAAGGGCCAAGCTGCAGGCTAGACGGAAAAGCTGGCAGGAGAAAACAGAGTCTCTGAACTTTGAAAGAGACACAAGGAAATTGTGGAAGCTAATAAAACAGCTTAATGACGAGGGCACAGGGAGAAACTCAAAAATTGCACTACATAAAGATGGAAAAAATCTTAACAAGAAAGCAAGCAGCTGACCATTTTGCGGACTCGTTCGCACAAGATAGCAATATCAAAATTAGTCCAGAGAAACAACAAGAGATTCGAGAGAAACGACAACATACAGGACAGAAGGAAATAGTACATGAGGTTCTGGAGGCACCCATCACAATCAGCGAACTGGAGCTAGCCATATCAAAACTGAAAATGAGAAAGTCACCAGGAGCTGATGGTATCTCCAATGAAATGATCAGGAACCTAGGAACAGAGGCCAAAACAAAGCTGTTGCAGATCTTCAATAACAGCTGGACCTTAGGCAGTGTTCCACAAGCCTGGAGAGAAGCAATCATGATACCCTTCCTAAAATCAGGGAAAGATGGTTCCATTGCCTCTAGCTACAGACCAATTAGCCTCACCAGCTGTCTCTGCAAAACACTGGAGCGCATCATCAATCACAGACTGCAGTGGTACATTGAAAGTAAAAACATCCTTGTGCCACAGCAGGCAGGCTTTAGGCAGTGCTACTCTACGGAAGATCAGACAACCTACCTCTCTCAAGAAATTGAGGATGCATTCCAAGAGAAGAAGCTGGTGCTTGCGGCATGGATAGATCTGAAGAAAGCCTTTGACAAAGTCTGGAAAGAAGGTCTGATGAAGAAACTGAGAAACTGCAAAGTCAATGGAAGAATGTACAAATGGGTGAAAGCATACTTGCACAACAGAAGAGCCCGAGTACAGATAGACGGACTCAAGAGCAAGAAAGTACTACTGCGTCACGGTGTCCCCCAGGGCGGAGTCTTGTCCCCCACACTTTTTCTAATCTTCATCAATGATCTTGTTGCTCACCTACCGCATGGAATTAAAGCGGCAATGTACGCCGATGACCTGGTTCTATGGAGCACAAATGAATATGCATCAGTGGCCACCAGATTGCTACAAAGAGCTGTAGATACATTTGCTGCATGGGCAAATAGATGGTGTGTCAGCATAAACACTGACAAGTGCAGCACAACCCTATTTACCCTCTATCCAAAACAAAAGGCAGGGATCATCCAGATAAATGGAACACCCCTAAGAGAAGATAAAGAACCAACATACCTTGGAGTAACATTTGATGGCAAGCTGACATGGAGAAAGCACATCAACAAAGCAGTAGCAAAAGCCAGAAGGAAAATAGCCATCCTGAGAAAGCTAAGTGGAACCACATGGGGAGCCAGTACGAAAATACTTAGCAAAGTTTACCAACAGAGCATACGACCACACCTGGAATATGGGTCAACTGCGTGGTGTTCAGCATCAAATACCACACTACAAGAGCTGGACAAGGTGCAAAATCAAGCACTTAGAGTCACCACAGGAGGGATGAGATCAACCCCTATAGTGGAAATGGAGAAGATGGGGAGGACACAGGCACTGAGTGAGCGCAGAGATACGAAAACGCTAATACAAGCAGAAAAGTTCTTCAGCTTGCCAGGCCACCCTATGAAGAACAGATTTGAAAACCTAGCTATGGGGCGGTTGAAAAGAAGTAGTTTTATCCACCAGGCCAAACGACTCTGCAGAGAAACCACTGATCTGCCCACAGTTGGTATCCCCCTAACAACTATTCCAGAGCGAACTCCATGGAAAGATGAGCATAGACTATCGTTACAAATCCAGACAAAAGTGAGAGGAATATTTGACAAGGAAGAACAGAACAGTGTGCAGCGCAGAACAGCCACTCTCAGCTTCCTTGATGAAGAATACCCACAGGACCTCTGGATCTGAGTCTACACAGATGGGTCAGCACAAAATGCTGTTCGAAATGGAGGAGCGGGAGTGTACATAGAATACCCAAATAATACTAGGGACACAGCCAGAGTACCGACAGGAAAGTACTGCCATAACTATGATGCCGAAATTGAGGCAATCAAGATAGCAACAGAGAAATTACTAAATAACAGCAATGGTACTCAACCTGTGGTGCTACTAACAGATGCAAAATCAGTACTCGAGGCGCTCCTCTCTGGGAAATTGCCAGTACTAAGGACACTACTTTCTGAACTTAGCAGTCAGCATAAAGTCACCATACAGTGGATACCATCCCACTGTGGAGTACCCGGAAACGACAGAGCTGATCAATTGGCTAAGGAAGGAGCCAAAGAGGAACAGCCTGATGTGCCCGTTACATACCACCAAAAGAAAAGAATGATCAAATCAGTCAGAAAGCCACCAAAACCTGCTCAAGATGACTACCACATTATGGACAGACCAGAACAAGTCATTATTCTGCGCCTCAGAACAGGACACAATAGATTACGCAACCACATGTATACAAAATTCAAGAATTGTGAAACAGCCATGTGCACATGTGGATTGGCGTCGCAGACAGCAGAGCACATACTCCAAGACTGCCCAAAATATAACATATCTAGGCAAACCTTCTGGCCTAGAGAGACGACAGTGGAAGATAAACTCTATGGACCACTGTGTGAACTGAAAAAAAACAGTTCAATTCATGCAAGAGACGACATTGCAGATATAGACATATTTCAAGCGAACGAAAGAATTATTATTATTATTATTATTATTATTATTATTATTATTATTATAAATATATTATTACTGATGTAAATATTATTAAGAATTAAAACATATCGTTCTGTCATCTTGGGCCATGATTGTGGATTGAACCCAAGGCCACCGCGACGGCAAACCAGCGTCTAGCCACTACACCCCCTCCCCAAGTGCGATAACTCTTAACATTATATTGATTTCCACTTGTATCTATACCTCTTTTTAAAAGGACAACTTTGGAACTTTTTTTTTTAATTTACAAAATCAAATCACGGCATTTGGACTCCTCTTCCTCCTCCTTCTTCTTCTTATCTAATTTTTATCGCCAAATGGAGCATAGACCCTCCTCATTCAACCAATTGCAAGCTCTTCTTTCCTATACTATCTCAGTGTGCTGTTAGGCCTCCTTCTAGTCCAGTGGTTCTCAACCGGTGGGTAATTCCCTTCTCGCTCCCAGGGGGAATTTTAGGGTTTCGGGGGGGGGGGGGGGGGGGTAATTAAGATTATTTCAAGATCGCGTTAATACAAGAACTGATTACTTGATATTGTTTTTTACCCCCATACTTTACTGATGTGTACTTCTCGCCCTTCTGAAATTCGTTTTATAACATAATTAGACACGCAAATCACGTTTTATGTAGACGTCTAGTATGTGTTATTAAATTTAGCTTCCATTTTTGCGTATACTGTGTAGGGGTGGGGGTGGGGGGGGGGTTATAGGGAGGAAGTATGAAAAGGGGGCGAGGGAATGACATTCTGAACATATGGTGAAGGGGTGCATGGGCAAAAAAAAAGGGTTGAAAGCCACTGTTCTAGTCCTTTTGCCCTATGTGTTTCAGAGGAAAGCTGTTCTAGTTATACCCTTCTAGCAGAATTGCTTCCATTAGTCTTGGCTGGCATAGTTGTGTTTCTGTTCTGTTATTTTCTTTGGACAGGTTTATCATTGTCGAATTTTCCAAATAACGTTTTATAGAGAATGAGGTAGTCAGTTCATGCCAACCATCCTTGGTTACCACTGTTACATACATGCTAGGTTACAGTGTTGCTATTGTTTGTTTCCTGTTCCCTGGCTTTGAACTCAAGCGTTGTCCATGCACCTGCTACTACTTCTAGTGCACCGAACTGATTTTTGCATGTGGATTAGCTTTCCCTATTACCAGTGTCCCTTGCCATCAGGCGAACCCACTACGACTTCTGAGGTATTTTTAATTTACGTCGCCAAGTCAAGAACGAAAAGTTAACATTATAGCCCAAACTAACCGTTGTAGGGGTTGAATACCCTACCGGAGTATGAGTACATCGGATGTTTAAGAACGAGCTAATCGTATCCATTCGGCCATGCTTGATTTATATCCGCAGTATTAGTATTGTGTTCTTCCCTTATTGAGCCCTGTATGTCACCCGCAGCCAATCGCCAGAGATGGCCAGAGTAAGGCACCCGATGAAAGCTGGCTGATTGGTTGGTTCCTTGGTTTGTTGTGAATACTAGGATGCACAAAAAGGAGAAAAACAGCTGGGCGACATAACACAGGTGGGTCGCCCTCAAGAGTGTAATGAAGATAAAAATACTGAACATGCGTAGAAGGGGAACACTTCTCGTGATCAGAAGTCATTCGTTGTGATTACTTAACTGTAGAGTACATACTAAACCTACCAAAACTGTGGTCAGCATGTCCGAATGGATAAATGTCATCGTTAAATATCCGCTGTGGTGATGCCGAGGTAGTGGGTTCAACCTCAACACCGGTCAGTTGGACTAAAATGTTGTCGACTCGTCCTTGACTTGGGGACGTTAATTTCAATACCTTTTTTGAATTGGGGGGGGGGGTTGGGGCCCC
>JACEFZ010014037.1:0-27832 GCA_014155875.1 Cepaea nemoralis
AAAAAATACAACACGTGAGCTGAAGACAATAATATATTGGTTTATAATCATCATCATCAAGTGCTCTGCCTGTTAGCGTAGGCTTTCATGTCTCTCTACAGATCTCAGTCTTTGCTGTTCTGGAACAACCTGCTGATGATATTCCTCCATACCACCATCTCAATCCATCCAACATCATTTCTTTTGGTTCTCTTCCCACTGATCTTTCCAGTTGTCACAATGTTTTCCACTGCCTCTCTTCTCATCATATGACCAAAGCAAGCTGTTTGTCTCTTTCTTCTTGTTGAATATACTGTTCTAGTTTCATTAGCCTTGTTCAGGCAATCGTCGTTAGTTACTCTGGCATTTCAAGGAATTGGCAACAATCATCTCAGGAACCACATTTCTATTGCTTCCAAGTTTTTCCTAATTTCTTCATCTGTTGGTTTATACCAACAATAACAGTTGTATTTTCTGTCAGACCCACTATCCCGAGATCTGAGACACCTAAAGTGGTTTGTGACAAAAACAGAATAAAGGAACAGTCGCAAGTGCAGGATAAGGTCATTGGTGATACTGAAGATGCAATTATCAGCACAAGGCCCTGAGCCCAGGACCAGAATGAAGAAATTCAAATGAGTATGTTCAAGAAAAACATTTTGTACATATAACAGTGCTATGAAGTAAGCCATGATCCAGGCAGAACCATAGGCAAACATTCTGTCTTGCTATTGATTTCAATCATTACAATGTCTTCATAAATCCCAGGGAGTGATGTCAGCAAGGTGTTTGGTTTCCCACCAAACGACCTTTGATAAAATATATAAAGCTTGTGTCTGTATAGCACACAACCTCTGAGGATGCAATTAAAGGAGTCCCAGAGTTTTGTGACCAACACAAAGTCTACAGGGGTCATGTCTGTGCTGAATACCTTCCATAAGGACCCATCCACATCCAAGATATAAACATTCTCATTGCTGCTGAAACTGATCATATTGTAGGCATATGCACCCATTGCAGTTTTGTATGCATGTATATTGTTGGTTTCTGTATTAAAACAATGAGCAGTTACATTATCCCCAACCTTTGCTGTAATTAAAACAACTATGTACAGTTGAAATCTGATGATACTGTTGAATAAAGTTAAATTACATGTCTGTGTCATCCATGTACTATGACCATGGGCGTAGGACCAGCGACTAATTGTGAACTGATTGTAATCTACGTGTACATCATAAACATAATTGCCGTGTGCTAGTAACATTTGCGAATTATATATATCCACGCCAGTGACAGGTGCCCAGCTTTTCTGCCTGTTAATGGTACTAAATATATTGTGTCTATCAATGCTTTGATAAGCAAAATACAAGCTATTGTCAAAGACTATTATGTTATTACCGCGTGAATAATCTCCAGGCACTTTAGCGAATACATGAACTCTGCCAGCGTCCAAACTGTAGGCCTTGAACTGGTTGCCAGAGATAAACACCATGACATGTTTATAAGAACTAGACACTCTGTGCACAGCTGCCTCAGGCCATGCCTCATGACGCAGCACCACACTTAATGAATATTTCAGCGCATTAAGCACCATGTTGTATGCTCCAATACTGATTAATAAATCTATATGATTCTCCAGTAGATTTTCAAGACAGATTGGTGTTACTATGAACAATCTGCATGCAGAAATCAGTTTTAGAAAATGTTGTTTTCTATTTGTTTCTTTTGAATCTGTCTGCGGGGTGCTATTCTTGTTGCACATTGTTTTACTACCTCCTGACGTTATTATGTTTGATTCAGGATCCACTCTGTTTTCACAACCTTCTGAGATACTGCTGTTCTCGCTATTTCTTATAACAAATGCTGCTGATTGGTCAACATTTTCCTTTACTATAACATCAGCGCCATTCTCATTCCCTTGATCCCCATATTTGACCTCTTGGGTCCCTGTGATAGGTAAGCTGTATGTTGAAATATCAGCTGCTAGTAGTATCTCATCTGCAGCTTTTGCATCCACAGTTCCTAAAATTGTGATTACAAACAACTTAGATTATAATATATATATCAAAATCAGACGTTTATATGTCTCCCTATACAATTATAATACTAAAGCAATAAATAGACATTTGTGGAAAATCACAACACAAAATAACAATCGCTGGACAATTGTAGGAAATCTTCAAAACACAATATACACTGTAACCTTTAAAACGTTTGCCAAATAGCACGATATACCAGTATAGGTATATTTAGTTGACATAACAAAAATGAAGAAATCTGTATGAGTACATGAAATGTAATTTCAAAGTACACAATAAATATGTGAGACCTGTAATAATTCTCTGCTATTTAAAGGACGACAATCTCCACGATGGGAATATTGCACCATTTATTTATTAATAACTTTTATACTACATTTTTAAGTACAAATCAAACTACATCTTCCTCACTGCATAGATTAGGTAAACATGTCTAGAGACGGAGACATTGTTCGACAGTCCTTGATGATAGCACAGTTCTGCAACAAACCTGCTACATGATGATGATGCTCTAGAGTTGCTGGTGGAAGTCTGGGGAATTGGCGATTGCGTCACTGGAGTCCTGAACCACAATGAGGCTGGCAGTTGGATTTTTCTTTTGGCTCTGTACCAAAGAACCATCTCCACAGGGAGACGCAACTGTGTTGCAGAACTATTTCTCTCACAGAGCTCAGAAACCAGGGGACATTTTACATTTGCAGAGACATACAATAGGATGTCATCAGGTTATGATTTAGCACAGCACAGATAATGGTTCCATCGCACAGCTACTGAAATTCTGTGAAATTGTGAGCTGTGAAATTCTTGTGGAATGCTTTTACATCCTGTTTACATCTGTTCGCTGTCGTTTGTATTGTATAGAGCATGTTCAGAAAAATGGCGGACGGTCAGTTGCTGAACTTGCTGGTTTTGCCTTATGCAGTAATGGGTGTGAAACTGCTGCTTTTCTAGTGACTGCTGCTTGCATTGACAATGCACTGTAATTTTTGTGGCGGACTGTTGTTGGCATTCTGTTAGTGGCCTTATGCGTGCATGCCTGTGAATTATGTTGGTTTTTCAGGACTGCTGTCTGCTCCACAAAGGACAATGAGGAGTACAGTGTGATATTCACTAGCACAGGAATGGAGCATTATGAGGTGACCCTTTGCCGTGAAGTTACAGCTGCGACTAACGACTAATGACAAATATAAACTGCTACGATTAGACCTAAACAAGTAATATTTCCTGGAGTGCAGTTAGTTATAACTGCTCAATTTCCCAAAGCATTCAAATGTCAGCAACCTCACCTAGAGCACAGATGTCTGATTTGGAGATTTACTGACCACAATGGACACCATTTTATAAAGATAATTTTGTCCTACACAGCATCTATCTATACAGGTATGTAAGTAAATAACAAATGGGTACTTTAAAATAAGATACAGATGCAAACTGTAAGGCCACTTTCTTGGACTTAGATGTGACACCACATCTCAACACAGTCTAAACTCAAAATAACATTTTCCCGTATTGAATTTGAATAACTGAAGACACATTGCCGGGTATTTGTTTAATTCACCTCGCCAGGTGTATGCTGCAGAAATCACACATTATAAACTAAAGCTGAAATATACAGCTGCATATGTACCCACCTTAATTTAAATCATCTGCCACAGTAATTTCAAACTGACTATCATGTCTTAAAGTACCACAAAAAAAAAAAACATCAGCTGCGTGAGATTTGGCAGCGGATCGCATCGCATTGGTTTCTTACGGAAAGGTATATGAGCCGGTCATTCAGAAATCAATGGCAAACTACTGAACGTAAAAACTTGCCATGACCTCAACAACAGCTGAAAAAATGCTGGTGTTGAAGGCAATGACCTGTAAATAGGATATGACACAAAAAGGCATTATAAGAACAGTTTACAAAGCCAGACAAGATGAAGGGTTAAAAGTTCAGATCAGCACACTTTCTTGACGGGACAGCTAGCCATTAGGGAAACAGCAGAGATTAAAGGGAGCGTGAAGAAGGGCTTCAAAAAAGATGAAACTCAGGATTAAGCTTCGACCGAGATCTGATGTATTTATTAGGTACAGAAATAGTTGTGGTGAAATCTAATTGTGAACAATTAAGTGATAGACATATATTATAATGATTTAAATGAGACTATTGACAAACAAGATCAGTTTATTCTTCATGGACAGCTTTAAACAGCAAGTATATACAGTGCTCTCTTGAGCTTTTTGTCTTAGAAAAAGAACATTGCGACAGTGCCATCTCCGCATCATAGGGAGAATATTTAGCTTACTTAACAATGAGTGGGAAATGTACAGGCATGTAGTGTGATAGGAAGACACTGTCACTGATGTAAATGATCTGTGTAGTAGTTTTAGTAGTGTCGGAGCGGAGCATCAAACACACCAAGGTCTGCGCTGGGTAGGAGACGGTGCCGCCTGTTTGAGTAATTAAAGATACCACTCAGCTGGGCAGCCTAGACAAGGTTGGTGGGTGGGCAACCTGACTACGATTTGATATAATTCTATATTAAACTATTACACTGTGTTACCATTAGTGTTGAGTTGTTCCCAAAGTTCTGCTATGACACCTCACATTCACAATTGTCCCTGTTAGATGACTACAACGAGCCATTGAGGTTTGTGACATTAGCATAGAGTGATGACTACAACGAGCCATTGAGGTTTGTGACATTAGCATAGAGTACATATCCAGGGGCAGATAAAACCCAATACCTTTGATGAAATTGTCTAGAGAAAGTAAAAAAAGAGATTAGTTGCATGTTCTTTTACAGGACGTCGCATTCAACCCCAGCTGCTTGTTTTTGGCTGTTTAAAATTTACTAGGCAAATATTCGCTCACTAGTTTGCCATTGCTTTCTGAACGACTGAGGCTAACACCATTATATGAAAATCAGCACAATGAAGTCTGCTTCCAAATCGCCTGCAACTGTGTTTCTGCAACGTCTTTCATTCTGTTCCCCTAGTCCATACTTGCCTACTATGCATCCGTCCTGTTGATTTCCAACTTTGGCATTCAAGTCACCCAATACAATATTTACTTCAGAATTCTTGCATTTCTTGAAGGCTTTCTCTAAATCATTATAAAATTCATTAATGCTGTCAATACTACTGGCTGCTGTTGGTGCATAAACTTGTATGACGTTGACATCAAAATGTCTTCCACTCAACTTCACCAGTAACACTCTGTCTGATACAGTCCAATATCCTTTGATCGATTTTGTTCTCTCTGTATCCATTATAATTGCTACTCCTCGCTGTTGTTTCTCTCCACCAGAATAGATTACTCTATATTCCTCAGATGTTATAATGCCCATTCCTGAACACCTGGTCTCACATATACCTAACAGGTTAATATTTAATCTTCTCATTTCAAACATAATGTTATCAAATTTTCCATCCCCACTCATAGTTCTTACATTCCAAGTTCCTACTTTCAATATTTTTCTTCTTCTTCTTCTTTCATTCGCTTGAAATATGTCTATAACTGCAATGTTGTCTCTTGTATGAATTTAACTGTCTTTTTTAGTTCACACAGCGGGGCATAGAGTTTATCTTCCACTGTCGTCTCTCTAGGCCAGGTTTGCCTAGATATGTTATATTTTGGGCAATCTTGGAGTATGTGCTCTGCTGTCTGCGACGCCAGTTGTGTAATCTATTGTGTCCTGTTCTGAGGCGCAGAATAATGACTTGTTCTGGTCTGTCAATAACGTGGTAGTCATCTTGAGCAGGTTTTGGTGGCTTTCTGACTGATTTGATCATTCTTTTCTTTTGGTGGTATGTAACAGGCACATCAGGCTGTTCTTCTTTGGCTCCTTCACTAGCCAATTGATCAGCTCTGTCGTTTCCGGGTACTCCACAGTGAGATGGTATCCACTGTATGGTGACCTTATGCTGACTGCTAAGTTCAGAAAGTAGTGTCCTTAGTACTGGCAATTCCCCAGACAGGAAGCATCTCGAGTACTGCTTTTGCATCAGCATCTTTCAGCTGACTGTTGATTTCTTGGCAACATTATGCCCAGTAGTTTGCCATTGCTTTCTGAGCGACCGGCTCACATACCCCATAAGTTACTGACGCGGAGAGAACCGCTACTGATTCTCTCGCAACGTCATGTCACTTACGAGAGTATACGAGATTATGGAGAAAGTCGTGTAACCTCTAGACCAGGGAGACTGGCACAGGCATACTACATAGGTACAAATAAAAGACATCAACAATTGTTGGAAGAAGTCCAGCTGTAAACACCTTCATCATTCCTAAGATAATATATTTAGTTTCAGTGTTAGATCCCCCAAAACAAGCAATCACAGACATAAGCAAACACTTCAGACATTTCATCTTCAGCAACACAATTCACAGTATACAACACAAAAAACTAAACAAGATCAAAAACAAAGACTAGCAAAACAAGTATTAAGTATCAACCATATAGGACACATCATCGATCATCCAGACCAACACTCACTAGCATTATACTACATTGCAATTAGAATATACTGGCTTAGGGAAACGGACAACAACACCATTATTACAGCACAATCTAACGGACAACACAACATCACATTATTACAGCACAATAACACAATTCTACAGAACATGTATGCAAGCAATACAAGGCAACCAACATTTAACACAACAGACAACCAATCAGACATACAAATACTTATTAGAACAACACACACCACCATTCACATGAGAATCAAAGAGGATACATGATCATTGGCACCTTGCAGTCTAGACAGACAATAGTTTGTTACATTGTGCTTCAAAAAGGCATAATAACTACAACCCATGCTGGTGGCAAATGTGACTGCTAAGGCCAATTCGCGCTGTAAATGTTCGTCCACGTGGATGCATGTGAACACATGGTAATTTTCACCATTATGCACCATCTTACGTCTCGCACATTCGGTTTTGACTTAACTGCAATCATTTTCTCCTTTGTCTTCCATTTCTGATGTTTGCCCTCCATGCAACACGTTCAGCGGCGACTTGCTCCCAATGTGCATTATCAATGCCTGTATCAATCATGTCCCGCTTACACACATATTTGTATCGTAGTAGAGGCCGACCCTGAGATCTCCTACCCATCTGTAATTTACCGAAAAAGATGTCCTTTGGTATTCTACCATCATCCATTTTCCTAATGTGTCCTTTCCATCTAAGTCTAAAAAGACTGAGCATGGAATAAACTGTCACACAAACTAATCTTTCCAGTATTTGTGATTTTGTCTTTCTACTTAATACCAAGTATTATTCGCAGACACTGTATATGAAAGCTGTTTAAACGTTTCCCTTGGTGTGAGCAAGTTGTCCAGGCTTCACTGACATAAAGAAGAGTACTAAGGACACAAGCTTGATAGACAAGGACTTTTGTTTTGGCAGTAACTTTCCTGTTCTCCCACTCTCTTTCTTAACCTGTTCATTGTTGTTGCTGCCTTACCAATCCTGATGTTGATTTCCTGATCTAGGGATAATTTGCTATTTACCTCTGATCCTAGATATGTAAAATAGGCTACTATCTCTAGTTCGGCGTCATCAATAAAAATTGATGGTACCCCATGTGCACCTTGTGACATAATCTGTGTCCTCTTTTTGCTAATTGTTAAACCAAATTCAGAGCAAGCATTGGAGAATGCAGATAGTAAACGTAATTCTTCCTCAGAGTGGGTCGTAATTCCAGTATCATCTGCAAAAAAACAACTGTTTCTTATCAGTGATAATTTCTCTAGTCAAGGTTTTCAGTGGTGCACTTCTTTTGATCATTGGACCATGGGCTTTCTTTATCCCTTCATGCATGCTTCTAATGTTTCCCTTATCACTTGCATTTTGAATGGACTCGCATAACTTGATCCAATAGTCATTTGCATACTGCCTGGCAGATTTTTGCACATCCTTCCTAGCTTGCTTCAGTTCACTGAGAGTGTTGCGCGTTGTTCTTTCCTTGTTTCTGAAGAGGGCTATCTTCTTTTTATCAATCAAGGGCTGCAGTGTCCGGCTGTTTGCCGCAAACCAGTCCTGCTTCTTATGATCCACAGTGCCGTAAACTCCCACCACTGTCTTATAAAGAGTTTCCTGAAGTTTACCCCACATTTCACTTGCTGTAAAATTTTCTGATGTATAAGTGAAAGTATCTTCAAGTTACTGTTGGACTTATCAGGATCGCAGGTGTTAATAATATTAATCCTGGGGCTAGATTTGTGTTTAGCAGTGTAGATTCTCTTTGGTCTCAGTCTAACCCTTGCAACAACCAAAGAATGATCCGTATCACAGTCAGCACTGTGGTAACTTCTAGTTAATGATGTTTGGTTCAGATGATGTCTCTGTATGATGATGAAGTCCAGCTAATGTCAATGGCCAGATCTTGAATGTTTTCATGTGACCTTATGCAGCTTTTTTGTTTTAAAAAAGGAGTTTGTAATACATAGGTCATTTCTGGTGCAATTCTCCAGCAGCCTTTGCCCATTTTCATTCCTGCGACCGATATTGTATTTTCCAAGGCACACTGGCCATGAACTCAAGTCCTTGCCCACACGAGCACTGAAATCACCGAGCATATAAATGTAGCCGGATTTTGGAACTGCCTTGATCGCAGAGTCTAACTCCTCATAGAACAAATCCTTCACATCATCAGAGAAAGTGAGTGTCGGTGCATATGCAGTGATAATGGTGGCAAAACCACAAGAGGTTGCCAAGCGCAGGAATAATAGTCTTTCATTACCTCCAGCTGGAATTTCAAGCATTCCCAGTAGCGAAATCTTCACAGCAAAGCCCACACTTTCTTGCCTTTTTTTCTGCCTGCTCTCTACCTTTCCAAAAAAAAGGTGTAATCGTTTCCCCTGAGTGACCCTTCCTCAGCGAGATGAGTCTCCTGCAGGCCAGCAATATCAATGTTAAGACGATTGAGTTTGGCATCAATCACAGCTGTTTTTCTCACAACGTCAATTTTCGTCGGGTCAGTGGAAAATCCTGTACACATGGTTTTTACCTTCCAGGTTGCAAGCTGTAGCTTAAGGTTTCTATTTTTCTTTTTTAGTAATACCTGGTACCTTGGTTTTACAGCCTGTGATTCAGATTTTGTCATAGCCCCAAGCACCCATTGAAGCAGGCAGGCTGTGGCGGATCAGCACCCAATTGACCGGGGGTTGCTGAGCTTGAGGTGGGCAGTAGCTGATCAGTGACACCTGTATGTATCTCCCACCATCAGAGGCAACCCGTAGCGTCCCATGCCTACGTCAATTGACAAGGACTTATAACCCATAACTGTTACCTCTCGCTTTGATTCCGAGACTGGTTAAGACCAGAGATGGAGTTATACCTCTCCATAGCACAAAGCCTGGGCTAAAGTATAGAGATCATGTGTTGCTCTTGCAGCATGATGATCCCTCTCTCAGTCTGTCTACTTCATTCCAGAGGAAGTATAACAGAAATACATCTGGAACAAGATAATATGCAGATGCTGCCGGATCAGCAAAGCAATGCTCTAACTGTCCGCTCTCGGAGTTTCGATCCTACACCAGCTGCCAAGGCTTAGGGCCTGGTCTGCCCTGCCATAACATTTTGTCTTTAGGTTGCATTTCCTCACACCAGGATAAGGCTTGTACCCTCCCAATTGTGCTCTTCAGCCCGAAGCAATTGGCACAATGTGGGGTGTCGGGTTTGGTAAGCGCCCAAAAAGAGGATACAAATACTGCATTAAAGACTATAGATGTCACACAACAAAGACATCACACACAAAAGCCAGAGAAATAACATACTGACTACTTTTCAACATGAAACCAACAATGTCCAACAACCACAGCCACACAGACTGCAATACAACTAATAGAAACATATACAATCTAGACAGCTGACACATACAGCACAATCTTCCTAAACACAATACCTACAACCATGAAAGACAAATGCAAAAAACTGCTAGTAAAATTAGCAGAATATAGACACCTAAAATGGTCTAGCCGAAACTCAGCGACTCACAATCAGCACACATTACACAATTTTCATCTCAACCTATACGACCTTAGCTAATCGGCGAAGGAGAGGAATCAAGTTTCTCACACACTAAAACAAGGCGGACATTTTTCAGGCCAACAATACACACTAGCGCCATCCAGCTAAAATTGATTCCATCCTCTCCCACTCCACCAATGTTCATGACCAAAGAAGAGAAAAATCAACAAAGCGCGGGGAAAAGACAAATAAATACATTGACAACTCAACACCCCCCCCCCCCCCCAATGCTCACACCCACCACTGGATACGACCCGGCACCAACCAGCTACTATTGATTATACCTCTGCCCTACCCAGCTACACCTGAACCATCAGATACAAACCGGCACCACCTAGATACTATTGATTACAACCCCGCCCCATCTACCAGTCATCTCCCTTGACCAATCTAATCGATTTTATACTCCTTCCCCACACCAATGACCAGCTGTGAAGTCACAGGTAGTCCATATTACTAGATGTCCATGATTGGTATCAGCACAACTGGCTTGATTCAATATAGCTATTTAGAACACTTTGTCCCAATCGGTACATCGGAGGAGCCAGTATGTAGCATCATAGTTTCAGAATTACTAATCTTATACAGGGGAAATCAATCGATAATTCTGCACAGCGGTTCCACAATTACTAATCAAAAATGACATTACATGCTACTGGTGACCCCTGACGACTAACATTATACATATCCTAAAGAAAACCTGATCAGAGGTCCAAGCAACCAATGACACTATATATGCTTTATATTCTAGTTGAATATCCTCATTAGCCATTTGTGTTAATATGTGTGCTGAGTTGTGGTAGATTTATGAGTTATAAGTCAATCTGAATCATTTACACCATCATCGACTGTGCTCTTGTGGGTCAATGGAACAGTGCTGCTGCACCATTCTTTCAAAGACACAATGATTTATCTTTTTTTACCCCCACTAACCACGTGATCCCAATGGACACTGGCCAAATTTGCCTTATCGTGCAACAATTCTCAATCCAACAGTCTAGACCCAGCCAATCTGTCTGCCTGCTCATTTCCCAACACACTAACATGCCCCATCTAAATCATCGCATGGATGCTCCATATCTTAGTGTGTGGTTAGTCCTCCAGATAGCGGAATGTTGCAGTGACTGCTTCCCCATCCAGTTTCAAACAGGATGATATAGTATCATAAGATATATTTTTCTGCATTAAATACCAAAAATTAACCTTAACTATGAGCCCTAAGAGACATATTTCTTTGGCCCTTAGCACAGAGCTATCCAAGAAGAGGATTACATTGCCTAGGCGCTAAGTGTCAATCAGTTATTGCACCTCCCATTCAGCACATCCTGTCGGCCAATGTCCTCACTACCGTCATTATGACACTGCACAAGACTGACTTTTTTCTATGGCATTCTGACCCACTCCTCTCATCTTCCAATGTTCTCAAGCATACACACTTCACTGATTGTGTCCTCATCTGGATCCATCCATGATTTTCCGCGTATCAGCCCGTGACCCTCTGAACAGAAGTATAACAATAGTAGAAAGGACATTCTCAAAAGCATTCAGAAATAGTTGTAATTGCAATTGGATAAATACAATATCAGTATTACCTGCATAAAGCCACGAACAGTATTCTGGATCTGGTTTATATTCCATCCATGTCAAGATGGCATCCACCACAGAATCTTCAGAGCTTGTTGCCAGGATATCACTTTCAATAACTTTGTAAAAATAATCAAGAGGAAGCTGGAGAAAACTTTTAGCATTTCTAACTTGCTCAAAGTTTTTACTAATAATAACCAGACATCTATCAATAATTTCTTGAGCTGAATATGTCATGGCCTGATTTAGGAAACAGAAACAATTGTCAACAGTTAGATTGTGTATCACAAACTGTTTACAATCTTCAATCAAGTAATCAATCTGTAACATCTCTGTAGCAGACCACACATCTAACACAGTATCCTCAGTGAGTCCATCTGTACCTTTGTATATAGAGTTGATGATTATCTCAAATGTCTCTTTTGTCATTGTATCAAGTTTGGCTACCCTTTCAATAGATTCTTTCATTTGTGACCGAAACAGACCATGGAAAAAACCAGAACAAGCGCTCAGAATAAAGCGGTGACAAGAGAAGGGTGTGCCCTCAACCACAATAGTAAAATCACTGTAATCATCTCTATTCCACCGGTTTCCATCACATTTCCGTAGACCATGGGGTAGCGTTGATTTGACATCCATGCTTGCTAGTTTACAGTTATGCCACACGCTGAAACAAACATAGAAAGTGAATTAATTACATTATGTTGAACATGTTTTTAAATGTGAACTGTTTATTTGTCGCAGCATTTCACAAGATAAAAAGCATATCTTGTTTTTTGCCTTCTTTCTATCTCCCAATATGTATTTTGATGTGTTTCTGGACGTAATTGTGTTTGCCTGTTTACAACAGTTTGCATATTTGTGCCTATGGCTAAACATCCAAAGCCATTTCCACCTGTGTTGTCAGGGTTAGGCTCTCCAGTTAATTTCAGAGGCCTCATAGTGGGGAAATAATCTTCTCTCCATCTACACGTTTGCTCACACCCTTCCCCCAAGTAAAAACAGGCCAGGCCCATCAAGAACAGTTGCATACATGACGGTCAGTCTTAAGAAAAGGCAGGGGCAGAACATGGGATATCCACAACTGTAGCGCCAATACAATACTCTGGTAGTGGGCGCACCTAAGGGGCACATTATGTGTATCGCAGCTTACCTTCACTTGCATGTATTGAGCTTCCTGTTCATGCCCGGCTGCATTATTATAGTTTTGGGGCTTCGATGACCTCTACACAGTTAATGCTTTTTGCAAACTTAATGCCTCGGGGTAAATGTAGCAGTTTAGAGACTTTGATCACCTTTAACGCTTTTTGCCACCTAAATCCTTGAAGCAAACATACGTACGTACATATCTAAACTCCAGTAACACCCCAGTCTACCCAAGGAAACAAGGTGCTGAAGTAGGAGGCAACCAGCCAGGAGGAGCACCAGTCATCAGGACAGCATGCAAAAATGCAATAGGAAATGTTTATAACTGCAAAACGCTATGAAGTTTGCCCTGTTATAGACTTCTAGGCAGGTGCAGTACGGGGCCCTATGCCTCGAAAGGGTCCAACCATGGTAACTGGAGGTCCTTCCCAGATGCCATGTGGAGCCAAGGTACATGAGAATAGAGAATCTCACCATACAAGACAAAGACTGAAAATAAGGCACTGGAATGCAGAGGGAGTTACTAGCAGCAACAACAACAACAAACAAACAACACAGACCTAGAAAACACCTTGCAATTTGGATGAACAAGTAAATGTATCTTGTTTGCAAGAGCTCACCTCAATGAAAACATTGCTTTCACAATAAGAGGCAACGTGTGTCAACGATCTGACCGAAAAGACAGTCATAAATGTAGGATACTGACCCTTGTACAGAATATTCAGTTACCAGTTAACAGTTGGGGTATCTACATTGCACTCCGGACAGGTCCATAGGTGCTCAGATCCTCCCCCCAGCATATGCATCAGCGTCCGGTGGCTAATAGTGCCAGTTCTGTGTTGGTTGACAAGGCACCTCGTTTTCCCAATGTACCTCTCGTGTCTGGCCGTGCCGATTCTTACTCCCAAGTCTTTCATCCTGGACAACGATGTGGATTAACTGACATCAAAGTCCTCTGTTCTCGCCATATCTTTAAGGACGTTAATAACATCGGCAAGATCCATGGACTGGCCATCTACACGGGGTGCAGAGCCATCCAGTTTATCAGCTCGTTCATTTCCCTCGACTCCCGCATGTCCCGGGACGAAGATGAAGGTGACTTTACAGACAACAGACTTCCGCAGCGACTCAGTCCACTGTCTACGTACAGATCCAGCTTCGACCTTCTGAATCATGCTCATTGAGTCACTTAGTACACACACGTTGGTATAATGCTGTGATTCCAGCCATATGAAAGCTTGTGTAACTGCCATCACCTCCATCGTCATGCTGCTCGTGGTCATAGAGTGGGCACCATTGGATTCTTGAACGGTTTGGCCCGCTGAACGGGCTGTAAATGCCATGCACTTCTCTGCTGCTTTACAACAGATCCATCAGTATAGATGAGCACTTTGGGGCTATCTGAATGTTTTGTAAAGAATAATATGACTGTTCGCCAAGTCCAAGTATATATGGAAGTGGCGGAGTAGAGACCCTTAAACTCAAGATAGACAATACAGATCTATATCTAATCAATTACTACTGTCCAAGCGACTTCCCCCAGGCACTAGTTACAATCCACACACAATGGGAAAAAAATGACCGGACAGGAAAGAGACTGGAGGCTAGCAGGATGAGAATAGATTTATATTGACTAACAAGCCATTCGTCCCATCTACCTTCTACTCGAGATCATGGCATACTACAACTACATTTGACCTAGCTTTTCATGCAACAGACTTGGAGAGGAACATCATACGACGTGGCAGTGACCACCGGCCAGTCTTTCTAATTGTAGAAAATGTGCTTGAAAGTGAAAGCAGCACCCCCTCTAGGTGGGACTACAAAAAAGCAGACTGAAAAACATTGCGACAGCATACTGGTTAGAAATCTGAACATAGGCAGCACGAGAACCAAATGAGAATCCCAAATTGTGTAGTGAGACATCTATTGAGACATTGAGACTCTATACACATTTTGGGATTCTCAAGTAAGCATGAACACTTGTTTCTCAAATTTTCATTTTCTCTCCATTGCTCTAATTTTTTTCATCTTTTTTATTCTTCTCATCCCATCATTATGCCTTAATGTAGTCACAGGAGGGTCTTCTCTGTGACTATATGATGTATTTTGTGTATGTATTTGTTTGGAAGTGGTGGAAAATTTTGAATAATGGTGACACAATGAAAGAAATTAAATGACGACTATCAATTGCTCTTCAAAGACTAAAACAACTGAATAAATTATGGAATGGGACAGACAGAACTACAAAAATTAGATTTTTAAGAGCATGCATCTTTCCCATTGCAACATACGCCTGTGAGACCTGGACACTTACTAAACAAGCTGAACAGCGCATAAATGCCTTTGAATATAAATGTTATAGACGAGTTCTAAAAATATCTTGGGTAAAGAAAAGAACAAATGCATCCATACTTCAAGAGCTGAATATTGAAGAAGGTTGGCTATTAAAGACGATAAAACAAAGAAAATTGAAATATTTTGGTCACTTGAAACATCATGAAAGTTTGGAGAGAACAATAATGGAGGGGTATATGCCTGGAAAGAGAGGAAGAGGAAGGCCAAAGAGAAGATGGGTGCAGGATGTGGTGGATGATCTCCAGATGGGTGTATCGGACGTGGGACATCTTGCTTATAATCGAGAGGTTATCCGGAATGTTGTTATGGGAGCAAGGTTCTGCAAAGGACATGCTACTGAATGAATTAATGAATTTGCTGATGAAGGCTAGTCACCACAACATCCTGTATGTGTCGTAATTCTGTTATGTAAAGCTGCATTACTTTGTGCTATTTTATACAGTTTAAATGAATGAAAGCATACTTGCACAACAGAATAGCTCAAGTACAGATAGACGGACTCAAGAGCTAGAAATTTATCCTGCTTTATGGTGTCCCCCATTGTGAAGTACTGTCCTTAACTTAACACTTTTCTTAATCTGTATTAATTATGTTGTTGCCGACCTACCACATGGAATTAATGTGGCAGTCTAGGCTGGTGATATGGTCATGTGGAGCACAAATGAACATGTATCAGTAGACAGTTTCATCGTGCCACTACCCGAACTGAAATAAGAAGTTGATATACAGCGTCACCCCAGCCTGTTCAATTGTGTCACCAAAATAGCTGCTGTAAAGTCCATTCATGCTTACAATGTCATTCATTCATTCAAATATCACGTGACAATAGCAGACGTCACCTTAGGTTAAGCAGAAAAGGTTAGCCTAATATTCCGTACATGGTGATTGGTTGAAATCATTGTGACCTTTTACATAAATTGAATAACTTGGCAAAAAGTAAGTTTATTTTCTAGAGCTTGTTTATTTAATATAAGATACTTTTAGATGGATATTCGGTACTTCAATTTTAATTCACCGCAAACAAAGGGAATTCCAGGGCACACGTCATATCCCGGAGTCCCCTTATTCGCGCTGTATCTCAGTGTGCATGACCTTGACCGGAATAATGTTGTCGGTGTGCAGCAAATGGTTTAGTTATGTGTGTGAGTTGACCTGAATATTTCAGTGGTTGTATACTCTTGTGCACACTTAGGGGCTGTTATTGTGTGCTAATTTGTGACCCTGAAAAGGGCCCGTTCCGTTATGGCATTCTTCTAGTGGCCCTGAAAAGGGCCCATTGCTGGATGATACTGCTGTATACATGAGTTGACAATCATATTCTGCAGACTAGTGTTGCGGCGGTGGCCAGACTGCAGACTATTGTTGGGGTGGCCAGAATCGAACAATGTCAGCTAGAATAGTGTTGAACACATCTAGGCCAGCACATTTAGTGTGACGACGCCACATGAATTCGCACATGTAGGAATCGAGTAGATGCCTGTGTGTTCCATTCTGCCTCTTGGGTTAGGGTTAGGGGTAGGGTTAGGACAGATGCTGTCAGTTCAATAAAATTCATGACTGCAGAAAGCCAACGTAAAAATGTACTACACACACTGTGTTACCGTTCGTCGCTCCTTTTTTCGCGCCATGACACGCACTGAAAAAAACTTTAATTGAACGGAGATCCCCTGCCAGTGCTATATGTAGCTGCTAACTACGCTATATATAGCTGCTAAAGCTAAATATAGCCTCGTGACGTCTGTTGCGGTGAATTATAATTGAAGTACCGGATATTCAAATTCAGAACCCATTTTTACATATATATGGAGAGTTTCATCGCTTATATCGCGTTACATGTCGTAAAATAATATATGTCTACGAGGTCTTTGTGAATGGAACTCCAAGATGGTGGTTGCCGGCAAAGGAAAGTTTTAACACTCAAACTAGCAATTTGAACTACTAAAGTTAAAGAAAATACACATTTAAAGATTATTAATAATTTATTTGTATACTTGTACTATTATTTTTTCATTTAACATGATGGAACATATGGATGAAGTCGGATTTAATATCCATCAGTGGCCCTTCTGAGACAAGCATGTTGGACCGAAATGGAGATAACATGGACCCACTTTTTCCAGTGTCTCATCTCATCTCATCATGTTCCTCTTGTACCTTGCGGTGTCGAGGTGAAGTATAAACTTCGTGAGAGTGCCCGGTTATGGGCTTCGTATATCGACATTCCCATGGATTCTGTTATTCCCTCCGTCCAACGTTTACGTGGTCAGCCTCTTCCTCTGTTTCCATCTGGTCTGTACATCATTGCTTGTTGTGGCTGGTAGCCTACTTGCATGGCCAAACCATTTGACTTGCTGCTTTCTAATAAAATCTAGAGCAGCTTTAACCTCCACTTTAGTCCTGATTTCTTCATTTCTGATCTTATCTCTTCTTGATACGTTGAGTATTCTTCTCAGGAACCTCATTTCTGTTGTTGTGATTTTTCTTTTCTCTTTTTCTGTCATTGTCCAGGTTTGGCACTGGTAGCACAGAGTTGGTAGAAAGATTGTGTTGTAAAGTGCTTTCTTAGTAGTTATTGATACATGTTTGTTCTTTAGTATTGGTGCCATTTGTCCAATAAGTTGATTTGCCTTATTGCACCTATTTTCGATCTCGTCTTCTGATCTGCCATTTGATGATATTATACTTCCTAGGTACTTGAAGCTCTTTACTTGTTTCAAGGGATGTTCGTTTAGGTGAATTGTTGCTGTTTGTTCTTCTTTAGTTATAGTCATTACCTCTGTTTTGCTTGTGCTAATTTTCATGTTATGTTCCCTACACATTTCGTTTAGACTATTCATGTGGTCTTGTAATTCAGCTTCTGATTTTGCTATTAGTGCTTGGTCGTCCGCAAACAGGAGTTCTCTAATGGTTAGATTTGCAGATGGTTCTTCTTCTGTGTTCTCGTCATGCGGTATTCTTGCTGTCTCTGCTTGGCTGGTTTCTTTACATATGTTGTCTATATATTTTATGAACAAGAGAGGGGACAGGACACACCCTTGTCGTACTCCAGATCTTATGGTGAAGGGTTCTGAGTGTCCTCCAGTTGCTCTCACTATGCATTCACTGTTGTTGTATAAACTTCTACATAGGTTTGTTAGATGTGTACTCTCCATATTGTTTAAGGATTTCCCACAGCTTGTTTCTATCTACCCTATCAAGTGCCTTTTCTTGGTCAACAAAGGCTAAGTAGAGTGTTTCATTGAATTCGGTTGATTTTTCTATAATTTGTCTAAGAGCAAAAATGGCGTCTGTGCCAGTGGCCAGTGTAAAAAAGTGTGAATCGTATGGCGAAATCTGTATTGAGATTTTGACACTCAGGTGTGAATATCTTCGCTCAGAATTTACATCCAAGCATAATTAAGGTACCATTAGATTTTGTTTTTCAAGGCCTATCTATCTGTCAAGGTCTCATTAGTAAATACTCAAATTTAAAATCATGATCGTACCGCCTAGTATCAGTGGCCACCATTTTGCTACAAAGTGCTATAGATGCATTAATTGTTTGGGGAAATATATGATGTTTCAATATCAACACTGACAAGTGCATGTGCAGCACCACTCTATTTAATCCCCCCACCCCCAAGCAAAATAAGCAAGCATCATCCACATAAGTGGAATACCCCTAAGAGAATACAAAGAACCCACATATCTTTGAATAACTTTTGATGACAGGCTGAAAGAGCACATCAACGAAGCAGCAACAAAAGCCAGAGGATAGTCATCTTGAGAAAAATAAGTGAATTATTTTCAAGTAAGTGAACTAAGTGAATTAAATTAACTTTTAAGTAAGTGAACTAAGTGGAATCACGTAGAAAGCCAGAGGACAATACAATACTTAGCAAAGTTTATCAACAGTACACCACACCTTGAAAATGGATCAACTGCATAGTGAAACTTTCGGCTCGCATTTAAGAATTCCATCCTCAGAATTATCGATTGATTTTCCTTATACATCCTAAGTAAGCTGGTATTGATGGTGTCACAAACTGGCAGCTCATTTAATTTAAGAGGCAGATAACTGTTGTAGGAACTATCGATTTGTTTTTGGCGGTGTATTTGAAAATGTCTAAATTAATACTTAATAATACTAAATTACAGTACACTAAGTCTAAGACTGGGGAAAAAACGCATTTTGGTAAATATCAATTAGCTGTATATAACTTTTCATTGGAACAATCCATGATGGATGGAGGAAACATTTAATATATTGTTTAGTTTAACAGCACAATCATCTGTTCTAATTTGATAATGAATCTGACACTGAAACTTACATTGCCTGATTGCCGTTTCCGCTTTGACGGCGCTTTGTGAAAACTGAATTCCAGTATAAACAGTTCTAAAAAATCACCGTGAAAGAATCGCCAAAAGTTGCACAACTTCTCACAATAAAGTAACATTATAATCACGGCAGATTATCAAGCAAAGTACCATTATTTATCTAGAATTACAGGTAAACATGCCGCTCCACTGTCGACACTTCATATCTCAATATCTGAATGTTTGAACAAATCCCCGGAAGTGACGTCAGCGCTGTCCTGAACTTTTTGTAATTACACAATATGAAGAGTGTATAAGTAATAAGCACGAGTTCTTTGATCTGTCATCTACTGCCTCTATAGAATCTTGCAGTGTAGAGCAAGATGGGGGGGGGGGGGGGGGGGGTGTCTTGAGCCTTAGGAATTCAGGCCGCCTGGCTAGTGCAGTTGCCGCGAGCTGTGCAGGTTAAGATTTTCATTTTGCCCGATATAAAAATAATTCCACAACTTACCGAGGATTTCGTGACAACTGGAGAGATCGAGGGGAAGAGAGGCAGACCAAGAGAAATTATGCTGGATTAATTGAGACGGTGGTATGGAGGAATATCATCAGCAGAGTTGATCCAGAACACCAAAGACCGAGATCTTTAGAGAGCCATGAACGCCTACGCCAGCTGGCAGAACACGTGATGGTGACGACCGAGGATTCGAACCCGGGTCTCCCGAAGCAGAAAGCAGCGTTCTTAGCCAATCGGCTAGCCACTCCTCACATTCCTTGATGCTGTAGTAAAATTCTTAAAGTTTGGAGACCAGTTCGAAGTCTACTGGGGTCGTGTCTGTGCTGAACGTCTTCCACAAGGTGTCATTCCTCTGTAGGATATAAACTTCCTTTCTGTGTCTGAAACTGACCATGTCTTGGGACGTCCCGCTCATTTCTGTTGTACATGTATGAGTTTGCTCCGCATCTGTATTATAGCATTGTGAAGTTATAACATCACTTTTCGTCAACAAAACAAGTATGTACTTTTGAAATCTGACGAGGCAGTTTCCGCAACCTGGCTGCTTCCCACAATTTTACTATTTTCGGCCATGTCCAAGAAGACAGCAAAAACGACAAATGCTGTGATCGTGGTCACATTCTTCTTCATCTTCACATAGGTAACTATAGTAAATATAGTTACCATGTGGTAGCAAAATAATCAAATATGTATTATTTATAATAGTTACTTTTACCCCAGGGGCAATTGATTGTGAAGATTTTCGACTGCTGATACCATATCTTCAAGCAGCAGTCTGGCACCTACACCAGCTGAAACCACTCCCGTGGCAGAAACTACAGCTACAGCTACAGCCAGCAACAGCCGGGAAACTAGCAACACCAAAGAGATGCAGCCTAATATACCAGAAACCTCCACACAGGAGGAAACTACTACTATAGACTTCACCGGCAAAATACTACTGAAGCAGACAAGCGTGGGAGAAGCCAGTCTGTCGGCGCTTTCAACAGACAAGATAACTAGGCTGTTGGAAAACGAGCTGGGAAGTCACAGCATCGACCAGCTGCGCAAGACACCCGATGGAGTAGTGGTCTCCATCAAGAAAAATTCAAAGACCACAGCCCTGCTTCAAAAGATCGCACAAGAAGAGAAGAGCACCATACAGCTTCACCACGGCATAATACTAGAAGCTGCCCGGCACAGCACGAAGACACGATGGGTCATCAGACGAGTCCAGACCCATCACTCAAATGACAGGATCAGGGAGATGCTCGTGAATGAAAACAGGAAACTCAAGATAACCAGTGCGGAGCGGATCATCGGGAAGAACAACATCCCCTCTACAGTCGTCATTGTTACATCAGAGGACCGAGTGATCCCTCCGTACATCGCATGGGGCGGAAAAGAACAGAGACCAGAGCACTACATACCAAGAGTGCTGCAGTGCTCCAAGTGCCAGAAGTTCTGGCACACCCGGGCCACCTGCAAGAGCGATGTGGAAGTGTGCAGGTACTGCTCTGGCTCCCACGAGTCAGTGCCAACAAGCGAAAAATGACTCGGACTTCAGGAGGCCTAATAGCAATAGAAAGTTCGCCAACTGCCTTGGCAACCATGGCGCCAGGTACCTCGGCTGCCCCTGCCACCAGGATAGCAAAGAAGCGATGAAGATTGCCATAAACTCCAACCTGCCATACAGGGAGGCCAGGAGGCAGTACGAGGCCACCAACCGACTTACCAAGAATGATAAAACTCAACTGGAAGGCCAACTGAAGGACCTGACAACTCAGTTCAAAAGCCTGGAAGAAAAGACTGACAAGACACAAGAAACCCAGATAACGGCCGTCCAGCGCACCCTGGTCGAACTGAAGCAAGTTCAGCAGAAGATAGAACAGGATGTCGCTCGAATGGCCGCCATAAAAGCTGACACTGACAAAACTCTGTTGAAAATACAAGAGGAGAGAGCAAAGACAGAAGAAACGCTAAAACTAATTCAAGAAGAAAGAGAACAGCTAGAACTGCTAAAAACAGAGAAAGAAACTGCAAAGACCCAGATAGAAGAAGTATCATCAGACGAAGAAACTTCAATTGAACTGGATGAAAACGGCTATCCAGATCAAGAGCAATTCTGCCGGGCGATTGAAAATCGCTCCCCACCAAGATCGAGCTACAGAGACGACACCCAAAGACAAACCAGAAGATTCGACAACATCCCAAGACGTGGAAGGAGGAGAAACAGGTGGAACCAAGAATGGTAGAGCTCTCTGAAAGAAACAGCACCATACGACGGGGTGGGTACACAATGACTCCAGGCCTCAACAAGTGCGCGACTCTGACCAGACATGTAAAACCTCATCAAGACAGGAACGAACACAATCAACACATCAGAAGACGGGAAGCTGATAACAAGCAGCCCAAAATACGAAGCAGAAACTCCAAGCTACACCATAGACACCCTACATAGCCATGTCGGAAAACGAAGGCTAAAAGGGGGGTATTTGTACCGAATAATGGATTGGAATGGGCATTTGATAAAGTAAAACATGATGAACTGATTAAAATGTTGGAAGATATCAACACTGATGGAAAAGATTTAAGAGTAATAAAGAATGTTTACTGGAACCAAGTAGCAGCAATTAAAATGGGAAATAAAGAGGGTAGTTACGAACAGATAAAGCTAGGAGTACGACAGGGGTGTGTCTTGTCACCAGATCTTTTCTCCCTGTATAGCGAAGTAATAATGAGAGAGATCAAAGAGATGCCAGGAATACTAGTTGGAGGTTATAATATAAATAATATACGCTATGCAGATGACACAGTATTGGTGGCGGATAATTCAACAGACCTACAACAATTATTAGACGTTGTAGTAACAGAGAGTGCAAGGAAAGGACTCTCCTTGAATATCAAGAAAACAGTAACAATGGTAATATCAAAGAAAATGGTGACACCAAAATGTGACATAGAAATAGAAGGGAAATTCCTTAACCAAGTTGATAATTTTAGATACCTAGGGGCACTTATAACATCAAATGGAAGATGTACAACAGAGATTGGGAGCAGAATAGGGCAGGCAAAAGCCGCATTTCAGAAAATGAAGAGTATCTTATGCAATAAGTCACTATCACTGAATGTAAGAAAGAGAGTGCTGAAATGCTATGTAGAACCAGTTTTGCTGTATGGCAGTGAATCTTGGAATGTAAATGAACACATTAAGAAGAAATTAGAAGCAACAGAGATGTGGTTCCTGAGACGAATGTTGCGAATTCCTTGGACTGCCAGAGTAACTAACGACGACTGTCTGAAACAGGCTAATGAAACTAGAACATTATATACAACAATAAGACAGAGACAAACATCTTTCTTCGGTCATGTGATGAGAAGAGAGGCATTGGAGAACATCGTAACAACTGGAAAGATCGAGGGGAAGAGAGGCAGAGGTAGACCAAGAGAAGTGATGCTGGATGGATTGAGACGGTGGCACGGAGGTATATCAGCAGCAGAGTTGATCCAGAAAACCAAAGACCGAGATCTGTGGAGAGCCATGAACGCCTACGCCAGCCGGCACGGCACTTGATGATGATGATGACTTTTACCCAAGTATTTTGTTTTTAAAGCATATAGAATTCTTGAGTGTCACCGTTGCTGGATAGAAATACAAAATATTGTCAAAAATAGTAATAGTACAATTCCTAGATTCACATTTCACAGGCAATTTAGCAAATTCAGCAATAAGGTCAGTTTTCAAATTATATGCCTTCAGCGCGTTATCAGATAAAAACACCATGGCATGTGTGTGAGAATTGGAAGCTCTGTGCATCGCTGCCTCAGGCCATTCGTCATGACGTCGGCTGACATCTGTGGTATACATCAAAGCTTCATGCATCAGTGTGTATGCTCCAGTATCAAACAGGAATAGGTGTGATTCTTCATTACTTTGTCAAGATAGCTTGGCTTTACCGTAAAAAGCCGACAAGCAGACATCAGTTGAACGAGATGCTGTTTTCGATGTTCTCGTTTACTCACATCAATTCCAACATTTTTGTTGGCAGTATTGCGTTCTACAGTCCCCTCTGTGTGTGTATCAGCTTCATCTCTAGTCTTTATGCTTTGTGGACATTTATTTCTGTGGTCAGTCGTAATATCAAGCTTCGGATGACAAGCATCGTCTGGATTTTTTCTCCGGGGCATGCTGGTGTGCTGGGGAGTGAACAGGCGGACAGATTGGCTCGCTCTGCAAAACTTGGTGGAACATTGATGCATGATAAGGAAGACGTGATTGCGGCCTTGTGGGAGCACGTGTACACATCGGAGGAGCAAATGGATCATCATGGTCTGGCAAGAATGCGACAGCGAGGGGTGACGAGGTAATCTGGCCGACGATCGACGCTCAGAGGAAAGGCGAGACGGACATATAATCAGATTGCTACTGGTGCTATTAGTGTTAGAACTCTTCGCTGGCTGCTGAGCATGGGGACGGAGCGCTCATGGGAATGCCCCGAATGCTGTAATGTCGGTTCTTAAATCAATCAATCAAGCGATAAAACCATCAGAGTATCATGTGTGTTCGCCGGGTTGCCAATGGCGGATAAGTAAGTTGTATTTTGAATGATCACAATCTGATTGTTCATCATTCCTATCATTGTCACCATCAGTATTCTTTCCTAAAAATATGACAGACACATTTATATTAAATTGCTAAGGAAGGAGGAGGAGAAGAAAAAGAAGAAGAAAAAGAAGAAGAAGAAGAAGAAGAAGAAGAAGAAGAAGAAGAAGAAGAAGAAGAAGAAGAAGAAGAAGAAGAAGAAGAAGAAGAAGAAGATACGATAGCATTTGTTGCACATTTGCTTTCTACAAACCCACATTATTCTTTACCCTATTTTGAGTTGTATTTTCTACCATGAACACAGGCACTCACATATACATCTTCTTCTTATAGTCCATGCCTAGCGGCATTGGTTAACATATCTGTCCGTCTGTTTGTCTTGTGGCACTGGTTATTACATGATTACATGTATATCTTTCCGTCTGTCTGCCTTGTGTCATTGGTTGTCATATCTTATGGCATTGGTTGTCACATCTTTCTGTCTGTATGCCTAACCTTGAGTCATTGGTTGTCATATTTTTCCGTATGTATGCTTTGTGTCATATCTTTCCATCTGTATACCTTGTGTCATTAGTTGTCCTATCTTTCCATCTGTATACTTTGTGGCATTAGTTGTCCTATCTTTCCATCTTTATGCTTTGTGTCATTGGTTGTCATATCTTTCCATCTGTATACCTTGTGGCATTAGTTGTCCTATCTTTCCATCTGTATACCTTGTGTCATTGGTTGTCCTATCTTTCCATCTTTATGCTTTGTGTCATTGGTTGTCCTAACTTTCCATCTGTATGCTTTGTGGCATTGGTTGTCATATCCTCCTGTCTGTATGCCTTGTGGCATTGGTTATCATATCTTTCCGTTTGTATGCCGTGTGGCATTGGTTATCATATATATCTGACTGTATGCTTTACCTTGTGTCATATCTTTCTGTCTGTCTACCTTGTAGTAGCATTGGTTATCATACCTTTCCGTCGGTTTGCCTTGTGGCATTAGTTATCATATATATCTGACTGTATGCTTTACCTTGTGTCATATCTGTCTGTATGCTTTACCTTGTGTCATATCTTTCTGTCTGTCTACCTTGTAGTAGCATTGGTTATCATATCTTTCCGTCGGTTTGCCTTGTGGCATTAGTTATCATATATATCTGACTGTATGCTTTACCTTGTGTCATATCTGTCTGTATGCTTTACCTTGTGTCATATCTTTCTGTCTGTCTACCTTGTAGTAGCATTGGTTATCATATCTTTCCGTCGGTTTGCCTTGTGGCATTAGTTATCATATATATCTGACTGTATGCTTTACCTTGTGTCATATCTATCTGTCTGTAAGCTTTACCTTGTGTCATATCTTTCTGTCTGTCTACCTTGTAGTAGCATTGGTTATCATATCTTTCCGTCGGTTTGCCTTGTGGCATTAGTTATCATATATATCTGACTGTATGCTTTACCTTGTGTCATATCTATCTGTCTGTAAGCTTTACCTTGTGTCATATCTTTCTGTCTGTCTACCTTGTAGTAGCATTGGTTATCATATCTTTCCGTCGGTTTGCCTTGTGGCATTAGTTATCATATATATCTGACTGTATGCTTTACCTTGTGTCATATCTATCTGTCTGTAAGCTTTACCTTGTGTCATATCTTTCTGTCTGTCTACCTTGTAGTAGCATTGGTTATCATATCTTTCCGTCGGTTTGCCTTGTGGCATTAGTTATCATATATATCTGACTGTATGCTTTACCTTGTGTCATATCTGTCTGTAAGCTTTACCTTGTGTCATATCTTTCTGTCTGTCTACCTTGTAGTAGCATTGGTTGTCATATCTTTCTGTCTGTCTGCCTTGTGGCATTGGTTATTATATTTTTCCGTCTGTCTGCCTTGTGTCATTAGTTGTCATATCTAACTGCTTAGTAAAGATATTAGAAATAGTTAGTATAACCAATATATGTGAACAGCCATACGACAAAGTCAAATGTTCATTTAACATAAATAATCGAGTCTAGGTTAAAGTTAGTGGCACGTCCTTTATTTTGTGGCTATGTTTGACTACCCAGGCAATTTTTACGTTCATAAGATTTGCATTTCAAGGTATAACTTTAAAAACACCTTGGATTCTCTCATGTTTGACGTCTCACTGAGTGTTTAAATTAAATATATTTCTAAGATTAAATTATTAATACAGTTAGAAATAATGATTAACATTATCATGCGTCATTGCGATAATCGTTGGCGGTCATGGTTGGCCATTTCACATGATTACCGGTCTTAGATCAAGTTTGTATTCTCATCTCGATTATGGCATAATTAATATACAAGACGTGTTCAGACATCATTTGGTGGGTATAGTGTAAGTAACCTCACAATACAAACTACTGAGCGTAATCTTGCCAAGAAATCAACATACAGCTGAAAGATGCTGATGTTGACAGCGATGTATATATATATATATATATACACATATACACACACACACACACACACATACATAGGGGGGTACGGGGTGTCAGGCATTGGTAGTACCTTTGGTAAGGATGACTCTCATGTCCTTTTCAGCACCCATCCGCCACTGGCCCAAGCCTGACATCCAGACACCCAGCTCACGCCTGTGGCTCATAGTAACTGCAAGCATGCGACAGCCCCTCCCCCCCTCCTCCCCGGGCAACAGCTGTGAGAGGCTGGCTAAACCAGGCATGGGTAGCGATTTGGTGTCAAACCAAGCGGTGAACTAGGGTATGCCTACCCAGCATGTGAAGACAGGATTCGGTAGACCGCGGATGAAATCACTGATGATTCAACGGGCAAGACGGCGTTTATCTGCAAAGCGTTGTGGAACATAACGAGCACGGAAGGCACGTAGAGCGCCCTGGTCATCCACTGCACCTGTATTCGTCTCCAGTTGTCTTGACTTGTCTTACCACTGGACTCAGAGGGACTCAGGCGAGAGAGTGAGGTCGACAAATTGCGTAACTCTTCCTCACTTCAATCCAATCCATCACTCAAGTCATTCTTCATCCAACTTTACTGCTATATGCTTGTGAAACATGGACTGTTTATCAGCGATATGCAAGGAAATAAATCACTTCCACACAGTCTGCCTTAGGAAGCTATTGATGATTAAATGGCAAGACAAGATCCCTGATACTGAAGTTCTCGAATGAGCGTCCATGCCCAGTAACCACACTTTACTAATGAAGAATCAGATTATCTGGGCTGGTTACTTAACTCGTATGAAACCCCAACGAATTTTCCCTTGAACTCCAAGGGCTGAGGAAACGTTAAAGACACTGAAAATCTCACTGAAAACTT
>JACEFZ010014038.1:0-42097 GCA_014155875.1 Cepaea nemoralis
ATTAAGTAGAGGTCGAAAAATGTTGAACTTTAGCATGAAAGAGTCAAGATACTTTGAAATTGGTGTGATCTTGAGTCCTTCTCTACACATTCACCCCTCAGAGTGATGCACTTCTCCCATCTCTTATTTACCAATCTATGTCCTGATTGTAGGACTCCCTTATCTGGGCCCAGAACAACATCTCCAGTTCGGCTATCTAGTCCTGGTCATTAGAAGAACAGCAGCCACACAGCGGGTTTTAAATGTTTGAAAACAAGAAGAGGTCACTTAGTGCCAAGTATGGTGTGCATGTGGGGGTGGGGTGTGGGGGGAGAGACATGATGCCATACCCACACTGCAAGTGCAGGAATTTGATTAAGTAACAAGCTTCCATTTTGTCCGTGACACTGCTTCATGCACACCTGCATCAGTTTCCCCGCACATTTCTAGTGGACGCCAAATAGGGCGCAATGTTTACATGTGAACTTTTAACCATCAGTTATCTTTACAAGGATATAAAGCACTGCTCTCTTAATGATTTCTTAGCAAAAATGCAAAACTTTTCGACCACCCCTCATATATAAAGAAAGGACTCTCTTTGAATATTAAGAAAACAGTAACAATGGCGATATCAAAGAAAAAGGTGACACCCTAATGTGAAATAGAGATAGAAGGGAAAATTCTTCACCAAGTGGATAGTTTTAAAACCTACCTAGGGGCATTTATAACATCAGTTGGAAGATGTACAACAGAGATTAAGAGCAGAATTGGGCAAGCAAACGCTGCATTTCAGAAAATGAAGAATATCTTATGCAATAAGTCAATATCATTGAATGTAAGAAAGAGAGTGCTGAAATACTATACAGAACCTGTTTTTCTGTATGGCTGTGAATTTTGGAATGTAAATGAACAAATTAGGAAGAGATTGGAAGCAACAGAGATGTCATTCCTGAGAAGAATGTTGTGAATTCCTTGGACTGCCAAAGTAACTAACAACGATTGCCTGAAAGGCTAATTTTTTTTTATTTTTTTTTTTTTTTTGCGCTCATTCGCTTTGAACTCAAGTGAAGTCAATACACACTACTTCTAGTAGTGCTGGACTGAATTTTGCATGTGGCTTAGCTTTCCTATTAACAGTGTCCCTCTCCATCGGATTAACCCACTCCGACTTTAGAGGTACTTGTAATTATTGTCCCCAAGTCAAGGACGGTAGGTCAACATTTTAGTCAAACTGTCTGGTGTAGGGGTTGAACCCCTTACCTCGGCATCAGCACACCATATGTTTAAGAACACACTTATCCATTTGGCCATGCTGACCTACAAAAGAGGCCAATGAAATTAGAACATTATATTAGTGGCACCTTGCGTCTTGACAGATGAAAGTATGTGGATTGGAATTTGGCATGGATTCAGAAAACATGTGTTGCCCATGCAGCATGTTTCCTCTCTCGGCCTTGCCTTGTTTACTCCTGAGGAACTCTGGGACAAGGTAGGCTGCAGATGCTGGCTGCTCAGCATCAAACCTCCAAGAGCAGGAGGTGAAATCAAATCAAATCAAATCAAATCAACTTTATTAGGGTCACAAATTGGGCGCGCAGGCCCGTCTTACATTCGGCCCTTCCAATCACTCGTCTTTCGTTCATCAAGAGCATTATACATTTACATAGGAAGAAAAATAAACATTGTGAAATGAATGTTGTAAACATAAACAAGGCTAATTACCACGTTATGAGGCCCATCTCCCACCTACCCATACATCACCCCACCCACACAACACGCCCACCTACCCACACACACGCGCACCAAGGGACACATACACACCCCACCTACCCACAAACACGCACACCAAGGGACACATACATACCCCACCAACCGACCCATCCCCCTCCCGAACATCCCCCACCCGCACACACTGCCCTCACCTGATCCCCCAACCAAAACACACTCGCCACCCACAAACATTCCCCCACCAACCCACACATCCCACGCCCATCCACATACACATCCTAACCCACACATCCTCTCCCCACCCACACCTCAAACCACCCATCCCCCAGCCACATCTTTATCGACAACATATTCCCCACCCATGTACACAATCCCCCACCAACCCACACATCGCACATCCACTCACACATCCCCAAACCATACACACACATCCCCACCAATTAACATGTCCCCCCCCCACACACACACACACATCTCCCTAACCACCCATACATCCCCAATCCACTCACACACACCCCACCACCCACACATACAACTTCCACCCACCCACACATGCCATAACCTAATCCCCCACCACACAATCCCCCACCCGCACATCACATACACCCCCTACCACGCACTATTCCCAACCCACGCACCACACACACACATCCCTCACCAACACATCCCCACTTACACACCACACACATATCCCCCACCCAGATACCACACAATATTCCCACCCACACCCACACAGATACCCTTACCCATCCACCCCACATACCCCCACTCACACACCACAAAAATCCCCCACCCACACACACATACCTCACCCACACAATATCCCCAACCAACACACCACACACCTCTCCCCACCCACACACGCAGTCCCTACCCGTCCACCAACAGACACTCACTCACGCAAACATCCTCCACTACGCACCCCCACACACCCACCCCAACCAAACATCTCTCGATCACAATACCCCTACCCACACACACCCTCCACCCACTCACACATCCCACCCCAACGCATACAACTCCCTCACCCACCTACACATCCCTAAGCCACTCACACACCCCCACCCACACATTCCCCATCCACACACACATCTCCCACCCACACACCCCACATACTTCCCCCAACCACCACAATCTCCTACTCACCCACACATATACCCCACCCATACGCACATTCCCCGCACCCATCACACACATCCCCCACACCACACACTATCCTCCACCCATACCACCACAAACATACCCTCCACCCACACATCATTCACACATCCCCCACCAACACACCGCACGCATATCTCAAACCCACACACCATACACTTCTCCCTACCCGCCCTTGCATCCCCAATCCACCCAACACAATCCCCTACCCACACAACCCCGCCTCCCACACATACTTCCTCAAACCATCCACACATCTCCACCCACATAAACACACATCCCCCGCATCCGTCCCATACACATATCCTCCACCCATACACACATCCCCCACACCCATTCCAACACCCCTACTTTCACCCCCACACATCCATCCACACATCCCACCAACACCCACAAATACCACTACCCACCAAAACCCACACACCCCAACCCATCCAAACGCATACCCACACCCACACAACCCCCACCCACACATATCCCCACACTCACACACATCCTCCACATACACTCACACTTCCTCACATCTAGACACATACAAAATGTCTCACGTTAGTATTGAAACTAGTATGAACAAACTCCCACACTTTACTCACACACATACACTGACACTTGTCATGAGCAGTCTCATAAAAATGTTAAACATGGAGAAAATGTGTACATAGTGGCGGCCATACCCTCACATCTGTGGGATTTGACTTAGAGGCGTTCAGCCATATCCTGCAGCTGAGGGCCTCAGTTTTGTGTCTGGACTTGTATGAGCGTTTACACCTAACGTAAGTGTCTGGACCAATGTAAGCGTGTACTATGTGGACTCTCTGCCTGACTATGTGCAGATCCCACAGCCAGCAAGAATAGGCTCACCGAAATAAGAAAGAGAAACAGCTTTTTTTTTTTTTTTTTTGGTGGGGGGGGGGGGTCATGTGATGAGAAGAGAGGCATTGAACATCGTGACAACTGGAAAGATCGAGGGGAAGAGAGGCAGAAGCAGACCAAGAGAAATTATGCTGAATGGATTGAGACAGTGACGTGGAGGAATATAAACAGCAGAACTGATCCAGAAAACTAAAGACCGAGATCTGTGGAGAGTCATGAACGACTACGCCAGCCGGCATGGTATTTGATGATGATGATTAATCTCTAGCACTAAATTCAAATGCAGAGACAAAAACCCATCACTAAATTCTCACATCATTTAAGAGTTAAGATCCATATATTTTAAATTTTTTTTTAAAAAAGTTAATTCCCTATCCTTTACATGACGTCGAAGTCAACACCAGCATTTTTTGCTGTTGGATATCTTGGCAAGTTTACGTTCAGTAAGTTTGCCATTGCTTTCTGAACGACCGGCTTCCATACCATTTCGTAAAAAGCCAACGCAAGGCAGTCTGCTGTCAAATTGCCCACAGCTGTGTTTCGAATGTGGTAAGAAGGATTACAAACTGCGTCCGTAACCCCTTCACCATGGAGTAAGCATATTTTAAGTTAGAAGAAGAAAGACCATGTATATATTAATTCTAGGTTAGAATAAGACAAACTTTGAAGGAACGAAATTTAGGTTAGAAGAAGAAAAAGTGTGAATAAATTAATGCTTGAAGCAGTCAGATTTAGAGAAATTACCTTTACCTTCAACACCATTTAACTCTTTCAAGGTTTCTCCATTAACATCTGTTGCAATTACTTTTGCTCCTTCCTTAGCTGCCATCTGAAAAATCAGAGGAATTAAAACATACATTTCTAATGAACCAAAACAAACTCCACAAATAAAAATGCTAGCTACATCTAACTCAACCACATACAATTCCAGCTGGATGAAGAATGAAGAATGACTTGCACAATAAATTGGATTAAAGTGAAGAAGAGTTGCGCAATGTGTCGACCACACTCTCTCGCCTCAGTCCATCTGAGTCCAGTGGCAAGACAAGTCAAGGTGACTGGAGACGAAATCGGGTGCAGTGGATGACCAGGGTGCTCTACGTGCCTTGCCATGCTCATCACGTTTAACACCGCTTTGCAGGTAAACGCCATCGTGCCAGTTGAATCATCAATGATTTCTTCCACGCAGTCTGCAGAATCCTGTCTTTACATGCTGGGTAGGTGTCAACAACTCAATTGCGACAGGCATACAAGGATTCCCTTCTTTTGCACCACACGAAAATGACAACTCGTACGGTGTGCAAAAGGATACATTTTATTTGGGGCTGATAGTACATGAGCTCCGCGAGCGGAATACCACATCGGTATTAAACATCATAGTATGTTATAAAGATGTAATGAGAAGATGATGATGATGGTAATAACTAATGAAGCTAAGCTTAAGTCCTAACTATTGATACTGTCCTTCTTAGCAACAAAGTATTCACAGCGGATATACAGTCCGTCGCCTACGCCGTCGAGTCCAAGTCTGACGAATCTCTCTGTGGCGTGTTCAGCCACGAGTAATTGACGCTTCGTGTATTAGCTGCTTTGCGTGCTTGGAGTTCCAGCACGCTGGTCACCTGGTTAGAGTAACCAGTGTTGCATGGTCACTTCTCGTGATGCGGGTTTCCCAGTCTCTTGGGTAACCCCAGCTCACGTATACTCAATGACCTCCTTGTTGACACGAGTGTGTCCAGTTAGAGAACTATTTATAGTTCTCTCTCGTGCTTGTGTCCCTTCTGTCTGGTTTCCTAGATCGCTATGTTACTTTCCTCTTCTCTAGCTCTCTTTATATTGTTCTTAGCTCTTAGCTCATACGTAGCTCTTTGACAGTAGGCATGCCCTAGTTCACCGATTGGTTTCAGATCAAATCGGCTACCCATGCCTGGTTTAGCCAGCCTGTCACGGCTGTTGCCCGGGGGTTGGCCGCTATCGCATGCTGATAGCTACTAGGAACCACAGACGTGAGCTGGATGTCAGGCTTGGACCAGTGGGAAATGGTCCCTGAAAAAGGTGTGACAGCCATCCTTACCAAAGGTACTACCAATGCCTGACATCCAAGGATCCCCCAACAATTCCAGTAAATAATTATTAAGTGTATATTATATAATCTTAATACATTACATGAGATGTGAAGGTGTACTGTTGAAAATCACTGGCACTTTGCCATCTTGACAGACAATAGTTTGTTACATTGTGCTTCAAAAAAAGGCATAATAACTACAATCTTCATCCACAATGGATGCATGATAACACATGGTCATTTCCACCATCACACACCATCTGATGTGTCACATGCTCAGAGTGCAACCTATCTGCAATCCTTTTCTCCTTTGCCTTTATTCTATTCCTGATCTTTTTTCCTTCATGCAACGTGATCAGCAGCAATTGCCTCCCTAGGTGCAATATCAATCATGTCCCGCTTGCACACATCTTTGTACCATAGTAGAGGCCAACCCCTCAATCTTTTACCCATCTGTAATTCACCTAAAAAGATGTCCTTTGGTATTCTACCATCGTCCATCCTTCAAATGTGCCCTGTCCATCTAAGTCCACAAAGACTGAGCATGGAATAAACTATCACACCACCTGATCTTTCCAATACTTCAGTATTTGTGCAACAGAAAAAGATGTTAAAGAAACAATTAAATCACAGAACCATGTTATGATGTGGGGATTCTCACTTATGCTGAGCTGAAGACAGTTTCTGAGAGCAGGGGACAGGGAAGGGACATGATCAGATGATTTCAACACCAGTCTTCAAACCAGATGACCTAAAGTTGTTGAATGATATAGAAAACCAAAGACTGCAAAAAGGAGTCTTCCTGAAAGAGAACCAACTCTAATAACAGCTCCATGCTCCAGGAGGAGCCAAAAAGAAAATAGTAACGATAATAATGGAGAATTTATGCGGCGTTTAGCTCCATCGGCACTTATGGGAACACTGTAATTAAATATCTTTTCTTTGTTGTTTATCAGCAATCTGTTTTTGTTAAAATAGATGGTGTACTTCTTCTGTGATCAGTTTTCTATGCATCTATTTTGGCGTGGATCACAAACAGGGTGGTCTGAACGAGATTTTTATCAGTGTGAGAGAATCTTCTTGATGGCTCGCTCCGGTCGGCTAGATTTGACAGGAGTAGATGCTTTAAACTATATTGGCAGAAACCACTTAAAGTTTCTATTTGAATCCATTTATTCTGAGTTTCTTCTTTTACTTTGTACAGCTTCAGACATCACTATAAACATATCCACAGAAAGCAGCAATCAACTTCGTCTTGTCGACATCTTCATAGAGTTTATTTTCTGAGTGTTAAAGGTACGAAGTAATATGCCTGATCGTAAAATTGTCAACAAGTGAATATGAATTTCAGATTACCTCCAATGCTTTTCATTACAAGTGTCAAACGTCATAAATGTGTCACATCTGTGGCCTATAGAGGATTATACCTTAGAGTAATAACCATAACCATCATCCAGTGGCTTATCTTCTGCTCAACTTTGCCACTACAACAGTTTTTTGACATTCTTCTATCTCATATGCTGATGTCAAGGTCATTATGGCCCAATGGATCAGACCGCTCATTCTTAAGCATCCAACGTGCTGATACAGAGGTAGCGGGTTCAACCCTTACACCTGTCAGTTGAACTAAAATGTTGACTCCTCATCTTTGTCTTGGTGACGTAAATTACAAGTACTTCTGAAGTTGGAGTGGGTTCGCCCGATGGCGATGGACACTGGTAACAGGGTGAGCTAATCCACATGTAAAAATCAGTCCAGTCCACTAGAAGTAGTCGCACCTGCATGGACTACGCTTTAGTTCAAAGCGAGTGAGCCCAACAACCAAAATAAAAACACAAGCTGATGTTAAGCTATGTTGCTGTCTTCTGTAAACAGATGTTACGCTATGTTGCTGTCTTCTGTAAACAAACTAACTTATGTAGTCCTCCTCTTCTCCACTTCCCAGGTACACCTTCCTTCATTATTTACTTTTCCAGACATTCATATTTTTTTACATGCCCAAAATATTTCATTCTCTTCAATTATATTTGTCTTAATAACCAATCTTCTTCAATACAGAGTTCTTGCTGGACAGAACTGTTTGTTCTCTTTTTCATCCAGTGAAGTTTAACACTCCTCTATAAAACTATATTCAAAGGCCCACATTTGCTTGTCAGCTGATTTGTTAAATATTTCAGTTCCACATCCTATATTTGTGTTCATTCGTTCATGTTGAACTCAGGTGTAATCCATATACATACTACTACTTCTAGTGCATTCGACTGATTTTTGCGTGTGGATTAGCTTTCTCTATTACCAGTGTCCCTCACAATCAGGCAAACCCCCTCTGACTTCTGAGGTAGCTGTAATTTACATCCCCAAGTCAAGGACAAAAAGTCAGCATATTAGTCCAACTAACTGATGTAGGGGCTGAACCTGCCACCTTGGCATCAGCACACCGGAAGTTTAAGATCAAATGCTCTAATTCATTCACCCTTGCTGACCTCAACAGCTTGTATGTTGCCACAGGAAATGTGGGTATAATTATTGATCATTGAATTTGTTATTGTAATTTTAACTTGTATACTCATCAATTGACAAATAACACTTGTTTAATACTTTAAAGATTAGGCTTAAGAAATAGTGATGAATGTAATTAAGAAATTGGCAAAATGATAGCCAAACTTCTGTTGGAAACGTATCCAAGATATGCAGAACAGAGAAAATTATTTTGGCCTATACCTTCTATAAGTGAGGACAAACCCTATAGGCATGTCAGCAATATTAAGTTGACTGCTGCTTTCTTTAAAAATAATCAGGTGGACGTAAGAAGTTGTAAGAAGAAATATTCACACAAAACACAACAGTATGGGTTTTATGAGGATAAGTTAATAAGTAAGCCACAAATGGCTGTAGAAAAATAACTGAATATGATAACAACTTTAAAACCAGTATATTTTTATACATACATTGTCCCTTTATTTCTCAGCATAATTTCCACCAACATTGATGCACTTATCCCATTGTTTTATCAGTCCTCCCAAACCCGCTGCATACAAATGCGTGCTCTGTTCTCATTTACCTGCCATCCCACAGAACTGTGTGACTTACTTATTGACTCGCCCTCGTAACTTTTTCTACCCAGCTATGCACAGCTTTACGGGACAAACATTTGTCAGCATAAACACTGACAAAACACCTTGGCGGGAGACATTTCGCGAATGACACCGAAGTTGAATGTGAAGTGAAAACATGGTTTAGAAAACAGAGCATGCAGTTCTATGCAGCCAGTTTGGGAGGACTGGTAAAACGATGGGATAAGTGCTTCAATGTTGGTGGAAATTATGTTGAGAAATAAAGGGACAATGTATGTATAAAAAATAAACTGGTTTCAAGTTGTTATCATATTTAGGTATATTTCTACAGCCATTTGTGGCTTCCTTATTGACTTCCCTTCGTATATAACATGGTAACCAAGACATATATGGAAGATATACAGTGCAGTAGTTGAGGTATGAGAAAGTTTCACCTGACAACAAGAGACAGTTGAGCAATAAAACACAAAGCAGGTACTTACAAGTGCAACAGCTTTTCCAATTCCTTGACCTGCGGCTGACAGAACAAACACTTTTCCATCTAAGCGTCCCATAGTTGCAAGCTTGGATTTCAATTACAGAGCTCTTTATGAGTATCACCTGTCATAATACATAAGTCATAATAATACAATGTTAAGTTCAATACATAATAAAGTCTTCACTTTTAAATGACATCTCAGTTTTTCTGTGGGGGACGCGGTAGTATGTATATATGCTCGCCTGTCTGCTCAGTGGTCTTGGAATTGAATCTACATCAGGACCATCCATCCATCATGTGCCATGCCTATAAGCATGGGTGGTCATGTTTTGCCAACTCACTCAATCACTAGAGTCGTGGATCAGTCCGTGTTTTGGTCTTGACCATGTGGCCAAGCCATCCAGGTATTTACTTCTCAGTCTTCCCCTTGGTCTCCTCCCCTCAATCTTGCCAGTTGTCACCAAGTTCTCCAATTAATTTCCTCTCATAACATGCCCAAAAGATTTTGACTGTCTACGTCTAATATCTCTAATCAGCTTACGATCTTCATTTGTTTCTTGAAGGACTTGTTCATTGGTTTTTCATCTGGACTGATTTGTTTAATTAACATAGGCTTCCAGGTCGACTCAATCTAAAACAGGTGCCAGGAAATGTCTTAGGAAATAGAAGCAGCTGGTATGATACTACCCACATCACACACTGAGTGCTGATTGGTCCTTACAGATATGGGTCTAGCTCCATATGTCCAAAGCACCTTAAAGTAAGAGAAAGGTCCTTCACTTTACTTATGTTCAGTCCAGGGAGCCATGGTGGCGCTGTGGCTAGCATGCCTGCCGACCTGTTCACTAGTCGTGTGTTCAAATCTCCAATGAAGTGGATTTTCTACATTGACCTGGCTCCCAAGTTGACATACTCAAATTGGTACCAGAATAATTCCTGTGAAGTGAAGTTGATCGATGTGACACTGATCACATTACCCATTGATAAAAATGATCAGTACAGATCTGGAGCTAGCACAATATACTCAATATACCTCAAGACATGGAACAGTCCTTTTATACTCAGTTCAGATTATTATCATTGCATTTAGACTTGCTCACAAGTGCTTCTCTTAAATAAACCCATTAGCATACAACGACTGACTGATTGCCAGTCTAATGTTGATTAACGAGCCTCCCATCATGCACTCGGTGGGTTGCTTTTTCTGGGTGACACCAATCTAGTCTGAAAGCTGTTATTTTGACTGTTATGCTGATTCATTCAGGTGAGAATCCTCATCTTGGCTAGAATATCTTCTACTGATGTTCATGTTAGTTCAATCCACTGGTTGGCCCCTCTGGTATAGTTGCAGAGCCTATCCACTCTTTCACTGCCCATATCATATGTATGTCCTCGTATGAAAATAAATGTAATTTTATTGATTGTGGTTCGATGCAAGGATTTAATCTAAAGCCTGCACGCAAAACATACTGTCAGAGCCTAAGTGTGCAGCAACATCGTTACGGCACCCGGCGGACAAGAGTTGTCGGCTGGCGAGATTCTTACCTGACACGCGACCAGCGCTGACGACAGACGCACGCAAAGCCACGTGACCCCACGAGAGGCAGTGGACAGTGTGTGTGTTAATCTCAGACCAAGCTGGGACTGGACAACTGAACGGACGTGTGTGTCGAGAGCAAGGCGTTTGTGTGAATCTCCGTGGTTGTGAGCTGAACGACTGATATCTTGAGCGCCAGACCTATGAGCTGTAATGTGGTTGTGAGTTATATGTTGTACATTGCTGTAATTATCGTTATGTATTTAATGTGGCAATAAATCCATAGAACTTGTGTTGCTGTGTCTTACGTCGAATCACGTTGTACTTGTACTGTCTCACATGTGTTAGCCAACGAGCCGAATATAAGATCCTGACATGTGTGGACGTGGGTTGCTCGTCTTTATTTAAGAACCTAATATATTTAGACGTGTGTTGTTCGTCTTTGTTATTTAAAACTATAATTCTTGTACTTGTAAAATTTGTCAAGGTTATAGTGATGTACATGTGATCGGAAAAGTCTCAGTGTGATCCATTACTACATTGTCTAAATATGTTTAAGATCATTAGTAAATGTACAGTACATATTGTTTGATCCTGTAAACGTGTTAAACATTTGTGATTTGTGAAAATTGTCACCGTTTGACCTTGTCAACATTGTGATTTAGCCGCCATTTTGACCTTGTCGCCATCTTGTAAACTTGATGTCTTTGTCCTTACTGAATGTCATCTTAATGTAAGTGATGTGTCATCAATGTTATTGAGTGTTCAAATACAGATAGATTGTTTTTGTGTATTGAGTTTGTGGAACGCAAAGAGTTTTGGAAAGAGTGTAACTTCTGTTGAAAGAAACACTGTTGACGACAAATTTACGACATACAATTATACTCAACGCCATCCAAACCTAATCAACACTTAGTGACTTGCAGGCACACACCAACAAACACACGCTAACTTATTTCTCTCCAAAAACAAAGCAGGTTTTTGCGTACCATCCATAACCCTGCCGTAGAGGTCAGTAGTGGTTCCGAAGTACGACCCTACAGTTTTCTAGCCCGATTGCCCAACCTTTCGTCACCATATCCAAGGGCACTTGAGTATATTTTTCTTCACTTTAACTTTACGTATGCATTAGTGGGCACGCATCGTATAGTCAAATCAATTGTAAGTTATTTTTCTACTAACCATTTACAACATATTTTGTGTGGTTGATTTTCATTGACATATTTTCTCCATCATGTCGTCATTATTTGATTTCATCGATATGGGTTTAAAATTAAAGTTAGAAGGTGATGAATTAACACAATGGAGTGAGAAGAAATACGCTGAGTACTGTGAACGCGAAGATAGAGCAGCAGAAAGAGCTCTAAAACAAGCAGAAATAACTGCCAAGCAAGTAGAGGCAGAAACAGCATTAAAGCAAGCCGAAGTAGAAATGGCTGCAAAGACAAAGCAAGCTGAGATAGACGGTGAACTTAAGAAAGCAGAAATGGCTGCAAAACAAGCTGAGATAGACGGTGAACTTAAGAAAGCAGAAATGGCTGCAAAACAAGCTGAGGCAGAAACAGCCTTGAAACAGGCAGAGATTGAAAAAGCTGCCAAACAAGCTGAGATAGACGGTGAACTTAAGAAAGCAGAAATAGCAGCTCAGAGTAAGAGAGAAGAACTCGAATTACAGTTGAAAATGAAACAACTCGACACTGAGACTGCAATGAATAAAGAGTCGAAGAAATCTGAAAGACTGGAAAAAGAAAACCAGTATAAAAAGTACCAAGGTATCGTTCGTAACTATACCTCGGGTGACTGCATAGCAGCTTTTACCCAAAATTTTGAGACATTAATGGAACATTACCAAGTTCCACTTTCAGAATGGAATATTTTATATATGAGGAGTCTATCTGGGGAACCTCTGAAAGTCATTGAAACCATCCCCAAAGACCTCAGAAAAGAGTACCATTACATTAAATCTAAAATAATGGCACATTTCATGTTAGATGAAGCAGGGTACAGAGAACAATTCAGTAAACTGAGTCCAAAATCAACTCAAACGTTCTCTGATTACCTCTGTTTAGTCCGAGACATTTTCAGCAAATGGACGTCATCAGCCAAAATTAACAAAAATTATGATAAATTAGAAGATCTCATTATTCGAGATAAAGTTATTTCTTCTATCCCACCATCTTTTTCTAAGTTCTTGCAAGAGAATGAATGCACAAGTGTGGAAGAAATGGAAAAACGTGGGTCGGCCTATTATACGGCAAATAAACAGTGTTTTGCCACTGAAGCTACTGACAGTAACTGGGTAGCAGCAGCCAACTATGAGAACAACTATAGTAGGCAAAAACCACACAGGCCTACCTCTGATAGAGTTAGACAATGCACTCACTGTAAATTGTCTCACCATTTGAATGAGATGTGCGATAAAAACCCAGGGTACCTAACATACTTGCAAAATATGGTAAACAGACAAGACATAGAACGTAAATCGTTCAAAAATGCACGTAAATGTTTTCTCTGCAAGGCTTACGGTCACTATCGTATGGATTGTAGAGGCAGGCATATGACCAACAAAGCCAATGCCGCCTTGTTCGATAGCTCAACGTCAGAAGACGAAAATCCAGAAAAACATCCTGTACATGCAGCACAGGCTTGTGATGTATTCAGTGCTAACAAATGTACTGTCTGTAATACCTTCAATGAAAATGGTACCTTAACATGCGGGCACGCCGTCCCTATTGCCAATGAGGAAGCTAACTTGGCAATAGACTCAAAATGCAGTTCAGCAAAGAACGTAAGAAAAGTGAACATCACAGACATGAAGACAACACCAGACTTTGTACCATATTGTAATAATGTTGTTAACATCACTCAACCTCATTCTTTATATAAAGAGGTCAATGCTCAACAAGAAAGTGAGGAATTGAACAAAACCTCAAAACTGTCGTTAGGAAAATTAACATTCCATGAAGGTTACATCAACGACACAGTATGCACATGTGTACGCGACACAGGGTCCTGTCTTATCGGTCTTCGAAAGACCTTAGCTGATCCTAAAGACTACCTAGATGAGTACATCTATTGCAAAACTGTTTCAGGGACAGTAGAGAAATATCCCATGGCATGGGCCAATATAAAATCACCTTTCCTATCAGGCAGAGTAACTTGTGCTTTATTAGACAATCCATGTTGTGATTTATTAATTGGAAATGTATTGAATGTGACAGATTACATAGAGTCCAAACCTCACACAAGGCAAAAAGTTAACACCACAACAAATACTGACTTAACTACCCCACTCATCATACAACAACATGATGAACAGACCAAGATACCACACCGTACCAACGTGATTACCATCTCAAAACAAGAAGAAACAGAAACTGGTGTGTATCAGCACAAAGAAAAAGGTGCAGAAAACAAACAGTTCACAACAGCGAGGAAAGATCAAAAATCATCATGGTATATATTATACCTCCTATACTCTCTGTTAACTACACACATAACCAAGTGCACACAGTGTATAGTTATACTTGCACTACTAATTGTAAATACAAAACAAATGTCTTCACAAACAGTTATATTTCCACATCATCATGACACAACACAGATGATATTACTCATGACAAACCAGCAGACTTTGTTACTTATGTCATTACTGTTGAACCAAATTTTGTTACTGCCACTTATAATCTCTATGTTAAATCAACTCATACGAATACCTATGCTGAACAATGTAAAACATCAGTCGGTGGAATTACTGACAAAAATCAGCAACAAATTACCCTACATATTTTGGAAAATATACACAAATTGCAAAAGATCATACAAACATGCACGATTACATTTCACAACTATACATGGTGTATTATTATTGTTTGAACTATTGAATGTATACACACATGTACGAGTGCAGGTTTGGAGATAGCACTCAAAGTGATCTCAACATGAAATTTGAAAATCCTTTTGGAAGATTTTAACCGTAACCCACTTATATCTTTAGATCCAGTAACTCCAGACTGGCCTTGTCTGCTATACGACTCCTCCTATCTGACATTCCTAATATCATTCACTATACTGACGACATCTGTGTCCATACAGAGACAACGACGGAACTATAACATTGACACCTGGACAAGACGTTCTACTACTACTACCTAGTATCAGACAGCACTGACTAACAGTGAAGCCTTCAAAGTTGAGCATGGCTTACCAAGAAATATCATTTTTGGGGTACAGAATATCCAATGGCTTTGTCATGACAGACAACAAAATTGTCTCAAAAATTCTAAAACTGTCACTTCCAACAAATAAGAAACAAGTCCGCAGTTTGTTGGGACTTATCAATTATTATAGAAACTTTATTCCGGATTTTTCAGAACTGACTGAAGTTTTTTCTAACTTACTAACCAAGAATAAACCCGAAAAAAGTTGTAAACGATGAATGCCTACGAAATGCATTTGATAAAGTTTTGGCACACTTTTCTGATAAGAATACACCTAATCTCATCCTTAAATTGCCCAACATTCGTTTACCTTTCAGATTGAGAACAGATGCTAGCTCCATTGCGATCGGTGCAGTCCTTTTGCAGGAATACAACGATATCCTGCATCCCGTTTGTTTTCTATCAAGAAAACTAAGACCCCGAGAGCGGGCCTGGTCCATTCCGCAGTTAGAGGCATTGGCCTTAGTAGAAAGTGTAACAAAGCTGTCCAGATATCTTCTAGGACGTCACTTTATCATCGAAACTGACAACAGTCCATTAAGGTATATCAATTCCACAGTACCATCAAATAACATGATTGCTCGCTGGTCCTTGAAGCTTCAGAATTTCAGTTTTGAAGTTCGCCATATTCCCGGCAGAATGAATACAATCGCCGACCTTTTGTCCCGTTGTCCGACAGACCCAGTAAGCAATGTCTGAGTGCACGGTGTAATATTACACTCAGCCCAACACAGCCACCAATGAGTGAATTTTTTTTCCATTCACCTACTGTGTAAGGTCAATAATCAAAATTGTGATACGGTTTGGAGACCGACATGTATAATATACTTATTTTAATCAAGTCATGTAATGAGTGTAGTATAATTGTGTAGTGTGTGTTAGAATGAGAACGATATTAATTGTATATAGACACCAACAACAGTGTCACAAACGCTTAACCAATTATCAAAAGCGAACTTTACCATTGTGACATTTGTGGGTGATTTTTTTTCACCGTGATATTTTAACATGTGCAAATGTGGACCGAACATTGACTCCTACATCACCTCTACAGCGAATGTGATCCAAATCGTTCGACGTGTGAACACATCGGAAATAAGAACATTCCATCATAATCCGTTGTCATACTATAACATCAGACACGAACTGTGAGAACATTCTACTATCCGTTCCGAAATAAAACCGGATCATTTGTGTTCAGAAAATGTAACATCAACCAAATTTTTCGTTTCGTGTGCTTACACTCAGGAAATAAATGACCGTAGACCCCGAGGTAGACCAAGAAGGCGGTGGAGAGATAATATACATACAGACCTACAAGCACTTGGAATCAACGACTGGCAAGAGAAGGTCCACCAGAGAGACGAATGGAGACAGATTGTATTTGCAGCAAAGAACCTCAATGGCTCGGAATGCTGAAGAAGAAGAAGAAGAAGAAGAAGAAGTGTGCATTTCCGGTATAATTTAAAAAGTATAACATAATTAGCAGACTATGTACAAATTTCCAAAAATTTATGACACTTGTAAAATCCTTTCGAATCTATAAAATATAATATACCAATTGGGTACTTATTTATTTTGATTAGTGTAATCTTAGAATTATATCTTGATTAATGTATTCATATTACCGACTTTTTCTCGTTAATATGAAGAAACGTCAAGCAATGACGCTAAGAAATTAAATAATTATTGTAATGTATGGAATTTCTTAAATGTCAAAATTACTTCCCTTGCATTTGTGAATTACATCAAGGGCCATAATTTGAAACATATTCATTAATGTGTGTTGTATAGATAGGCATTTTGTTGCTCAAATGTTTGGCACAGCAGGTAGGCGTCCACCAAGCATGTCATAGAGCTGCCAACATTGCAAACCAACATAAGAGCTCCTGACCAAATGAGGGCAGAGTTTAAGTGTTTAATACGACTAATACAAAGCCGTATTTCAGTCTGGCTAGATGGTTGTTGCAAAACAATCATATTATTACTTTTTTTTCAAATAGCTGGGAGGTAGATGCGTGAAGCTGGTGCTACTGATCTGACTGGGTATTATTGCAATGAAGGTAACCAGGCATCAGGGGGATGAAACCTGAATTGTGTTAAAAATTGTACTTCATTTGTCATGTCAATACAACTTACATTTTTTGTGTATATATTTCTATGCCTTATATGTATTTTCATGCATAACACTGGGAAAGAGTAGTCTCTGACATGAAATTAACACTACCCCAGTATATACATACATCATGAATGAAAGATGGCATCTTTCATTGAAGTACCCGGGGAGAATGTCAGAGCCTAAGTGTGCAGCAACATCGTTACGGCACCCGGCGGACAAGAGTTGTCGGCTGGCGAGATTCTTACCTGACACGCGACCAGCGCTGACGACAGACGCACGCAAAGCCACGTGACCCCACGAGAGGCAGTGGACAGTGTGTGTGTTAATCTCAGACCAAGCTGGGACTGGACAATCTGAACGGACGTGTGTGTCGAGAGCAAGGCGTTTGTGTGAATCTCCGTGGTTGTGAGCTGAACGACTGATATCGTGAGCGTCAGACCTATGAGCTGTATTGTGGTTGTGAGTTATATGTTGTACATTGCTGTAACTATTGTTATGTATTTAATGTGGTAATAAATCCATTGAACTTGTGTTGCTATGTCTTACGTCGAATTACGTTGTACTTGTACTGTCTCACATGTGTTAGCCAACGAGCCTAATAGAAGATCCTGACAGGGTACTTGCATATTGGCACAGGCATAGCGGAGTACCTACATGTTGGGACATACTGATTGGAATAAATAGTAGTATACATTGATGACTTTTAATGGAAGGACGTCCATGGGATATATGGTGCCATTACATTTATGGTATAAACATTTCATTAATGCTGGTGACTTTGCAGTGAGAAAGTTCCAGACAGAGTGAATGTGGATAGGTGGTAAGAGACATTACATACCTAATCACACGGTCACACGTCTACATAAGTCTTTATCCTATATCTCCTCTTGTGGATGAGAGAGTGGTTGTGATGTACTGTGTGGTATTGGAGATTATAATAAGTAATAGATATAGATAAATGATATAGGTTCTAGGTAGATTATCGGTTTATAGTGAGTATTCTTTACTGCTTTGAGGTGTCTTTACTCAACGTGCTGACTTATCTGCTGTAACTATGGCAACTCCTAAAGTAACTACAGCCGAACTGAGGGCCAACGGGGAGGCAATTGGTTAGCTGGTTCCGAGCTAACTGATTACATACAAGAAAGAGAGCGAGAGGTTCGTCAAGCGGAAAGAGAGGAGCGGAAGACCCAGTGGGAAGCAGAAGAAGCCCACAAGATAAGGGAACATGAATACCGCATGCGAGAACTGGAGCTCAAGACACAAACTAAGGGAGAAATAGATGGAGTGGAAGGAAATTCTTCTTCACCTGGTGCAACCCATATGAGTGGACATGGTTACCATGCCATGAAGTTTCCCTTAGCTGTCTACGATCAGTCTAAGGAACGCTTTGACCAGTACGCATCTCGTTTCGAAGCAATGTCAGTCGCTATGGGGCTGGATCGGAGCAGATGGGCTCTTAAACTATCCCAGGGTTTAATCGGTTCGGGATTTGAAGTGTACACACGCTTACCACCAGGACAGGAAAATAATTACGAGGAATTAAAAGCAGCTTTGATGAAACATTTTGACATCACCGCACAAACGTATAGGAAGAAGTTTAGATCGTCTAGACGAGAGCCCGGAGAACTATTCGCCGCCTACAGTCTGAGGCTGAAATCCTATCTCCAGAAATGGATGGACTTGGCAGAATTCACGAGGGATTATGAGAGTCTCGAAGAGATGATGGTGGTAGACCAAATGCGAAAGCAAATGTCGAAACCTCTCAGAACCTTCTTAGGAGAACAAGGGGCGGAACGGATTGATGTTGTGAATAAGCTGGCAGAACGATTCGTGGAAGTACATGGTGAAACTGAGGAACTAAGTACACAAACCAAAGTCAGGAGAAACCAGAGAAAAAGAAACCTAAAGACTGGGAAGGAGAAAAAGGGGAACCTTATATAAAGCACACAGAGGAGAGTTCAGAGAAGGTGAAGGTAGGAAACCAGAGCACCTCGAATTCTCAAGCGAAACGACAGTGGTCTGAAAAGTGGTGTTCATTTTGTACGGCGGCCTCCCACAACACAAAAGACTGCAGATCGAAACCTAAAAGTTCTTACTTCGCAGCATGCAAAGTGATTCCTACATCGGTGATCACAGACAAGGCTGAGGTCGGCGAAGGAGAAAGGAACAAAAAGGACACAGGGAAACCTAGGAAGGGAACAGAGTGCACACACTGCCAGTCGACAACACATAATACTGTGGACTGCAGATGCAAGGCCAAACACGCCAATTGCATAACCAACCTCGAGGAATCAAAAGAGGAAGGCCAGGAACGGTCAAGGAGATGAAAGACACTCAGGACCAAGAGAGACCACCTGTGGTTGAACTTATTGAAGTCAATGGCCAGCAGGTTGCTTGTCTCTACGATACCGGTTTGGATGGGGAAGCGGTGGTGGACGCCAGCTTGGTAAGCCAGACCAATTTACAGGGGAGACTATAGAGATACAGCCGGCAATGAGGAGTGCTGTGACCATGACGCTGCCAATCGCCGAGGTGGAGATAAAATCCAGGTACGTCACGGGCATTATTCCAGCTGCTGTATTATCTGACTCCTTATTTCCAATGATCATTGGCACGAAATATGTCTTTTTGGGGATGCCCAAACAGCAAGCCCACAAGGGAACAGTAGTCAGTGGATCTCAAGGGAAGGAAAAAGAGGCAGAGACACTATGCGACAACTCGGAGATAGGAGAATTGCATACTGCCCAGAGGAAGGATACTACGTTGCATCCTTGCTACAGGAAGCTGCAAAGAAGTGCTGAGCCACCAGAACGGGGACAGTACTTTCTGAAGAATCAACTACTCTATCGGAGAGCTGGGAGGGGAGATAACCTGCACGAGCAGTGGGTGGTTCCAGAGACCCACCGTCCTCATATTCTTCAGAGTGGACACATCATAGGCGAGAATCGACATATGGGTGTCAGAGAGACCTTGCAGAAAATATCCGGCCATTATTGCTGGCCAGGAATGACCGGTGATGTACGCCGGTGGGTGAAGTCTTGTTCGGAGTGCCAGAGAGCACCACCCAACAAGCGAATTAAGAGGAAACTAGCTCTTAAAGTGGAAGACAAAGTGGAAGTGTGGAGTCCAGCAGAGACCAATATACTCCAAGTAGGATGGAAAGGACCTTATCCTGTGGAAAAGGTGGTGTCCAAGAACATCTACAAAATACGGATCGGGGAAGAGAAGAAAAATATCCCTAGACATCTCATTAGGAAATATGACGAGAGATCCGGGAGCAAAGCTTCGCACTTTATGGTGATGGCAGCCATTGGGACAAAGGTTACCAGTCCAGACGAAGACCAGAGATCGCCAGTACAACATAGGAGGGCCTATGGGACAGTACGTGATAGGTCAGATTTACCCAACGACAGGAGGAGGGAAATCACAAGTCAGGGAAAGGACAAGAGTGAAAGTTTCACCGGTAACCAAGTTCAGAAGGGGTGGGTAACGTCGGGAAAAGCGAGAATTACCCAGGACTCCAACCAAAGATTGGCTGACCAGATACAATATCGCCCAAGATGGTCCTGGAAGCAAAAGCCCAGGAGGTTTGGGAAAGACGACTCGGTCCGACGAGGACGAGGCGGAACATCCCCAGAGGAAAAGCCGGGGGAAACCAAGAGGACATGGAAGCAGTGTTACAATCAGGATGGGACAATCCGTCTGTATTGTGAGCCGTCGCTGACGCAAGTCGAAAGTAGGTCGACTGAACGTACAGGAGCGAGGAGCCAACACTAGTTTCAGTCATTAGTAGTATAGTAGGGTGTCAATTAGAGCGCCTACTGGATAATGAGATGAGCCATGTGAGGATCCAATCATATCATCAACACGTGATGTTAATAGCGATTTAGCAGAAGCTCAACGCACGGTGGATGTGATGGACGTTGTTGCTGCAACTGGACTACACAATGGAATACATCCTTGGTAAGGAGAATGTAGGAGCGGATTTGATATCCAGACGTCCAGCTCCGGAGGAAGAAGAATAGGATTGTGGATCATGGGAATCAAACCTACAGTGAGAAAGATTCGACGCGGTCTAATCTCTTAAGAGGGGGCCTCTGTAGTGAAATACTGAAGAGTTAACGATTCCCAGATGGACGACTGTATATACCCGACTACCCAGGTAGGAGAAGGGTTAACAAAGGAGTGACCAGGCGCATGTGTTTCTAGATCAAGACCCAGAATGAGGCTAACAGTACAGGTAAAATGTCGCGTGGAAAAATTGGTTTGCAACAAAGGCCGACAGCATTATTGGATAGCATATGGCGGTCTGAATGTATGAAGAATGGAAACGGTTCAGAGCTGGAATTTTCCACTAAACAATGATAATGCAGTCGGGATGCGAGGGGTCCAGCAATGTCAAGGACTATGCGGCAAAAATGACCGATATAAAGAGTGGCTACGTCTTTGTGTGGAGAGAAGGTGTTTCTTAGGTTTCGGGAGAGAAGGATTATGGAAAGGGATGTGCGGCGTTCCGAAGAACGTTTGTGTATTTATGGTGCATTAGTACTCCCAATTCAGTAAAGGATGTTTATAAGGTATTAATTTAGTATAGTATAGTGGTAGCATAGGAATATAGATGTGCGTGTATTACCTTTATCATTACCTTCTATTAGTGGATGGTTTAGACTGGGGTAAATTCTTGTGTCTTATGCGGATGTTCACTTCGGAAGCCTTGTCATTATGGCTGGAGAAGGACACTTGCATAAGTAGGAGTAAGGGGCGGATGCTTATCACGGTATTTGTTATCCTTCCACACAGGTTCCACTCTCCTAGTGAAATCAGAGAAGAGATGAAGAATACTCCAATTGAACAACTAAAGTACTTACTTAGAACAAAACAAAACATGGACATGTTTGAAGATGGAAAAAAAAATGATTAAAGTAAAGTAAAATCCGGAACACGGTATGCTCAACCGAATATACCACTAAGGCCCTGAAAGGGAAGAGAGGTTAACCTGTGGCAAGCAGGGATACTTAAAACTACAGACAGTTGATAGGTATAATGAAGAAAGAATAGACAAGTACGAACAGTGCTATTACTAAAAGACTAATAGAAGAACTGTGACGATGTGGTGGTTTTTCGATGATGGATACTTACAGTCATGAAACAGATTCAGGTGCATTCATAAACTTACGGGACTTTTATTATGGTACCTTACCTCAGTGGTGAACGGTTTTTGTTTTTTACATTCAATCACGGATTACCATCAGATTCAAGCATAAGGATCATCCCGGGTGAGCTCTGTCCTGTTTGATGTGCTGTCCTGTGATCTTGAAGAATGAATGGCGAGAAGTAACGCAGCTGATAGACATTCAGAGTTCATTCTGGCACCAACCATAGAATACACTAGCAACTACATAGACAATCTACATACCTACACCAGACATAGTTTTTTTAAATTAATAAATCTTTTATCTTATCGTTGAAAGGAACTGTTGTCGGAGTATGTGTTGAGGGAATAATAGAGAGCGTGAAAGAAATAGATATATGGAAGGAAAGACATAAGAGAGGAGTGTAGACCAAAGTCAGTCAATAATCCCAACAGATAATAAGTTTAAAGATGTGCTTGTTGAGTCCAGTCTCCTCTCAGGATTTTAACATAGTACATTCTTGTTGTTGTTATTTTTATTGTTGTTGTTATTATTATTGTTGTTAGTGTTGTTATTGTTGTTGTTGTTGTTATTATTATTATTATTATTGTTGTTGTTATTGTTGTTAATTATTATTGTTGTTGTTGTTATTGTTATTATTATTGTTGTTGTTATTGTTGTTAATATTTTCTTCTTATTGTTGTTGTTGTTGTTATTGTTGTTATTATTGTTGGTATTGTTATTTTTGCTATTGTTATTGTTATTATTGTTGTTGTGATTGTTATTGTTGTTATTGTAGTTGTTGTTTTGTTATTGTTGTTGTTCGTATTGTTGTTGCTATTATTTTTTGTTATTGTAGTTATTGTTGTTGTTAATATTTTGTTCTTACTGTTGTTGTTGCCACTGTTGTTGCCACTGTTGATGTTGTTGTTGTTGTTATTGTTGTTGTTCGTGGTCAGACTGCGAGTAAAGCAAGTTAAAAGAAGTGAGGCCAGACAAGAACACTATGCAGGAAGCCAAAGAAGATTTATAAACCAACACAGAACGTACAAGGTGTGGACTGCGTCTGGCCCTGCAGCCAGCAGGTTTAGGATCAGCTAGCCTCTCCCAGGAGGGGTGAAAAGTGAAAATTAGTAACCTGCTGATGACCCGCAGACTACACAAGTCAACCCCCCCCCCCCCCCCCCCCTTTCCACGTGGTGCAGACCGGGTAACCATGCGAGGTCATGGGCTAACGGGGTTATGGCTCGCCATAGGGGATGGACTCCCTGTGGTCAGATTAGTGTCCTAAACCTGCGACTGGCCTAGCAAGCCGGCAGGGGATCTTCATACTGCTCGTAGAAAAACTAAGAAGTATAAACAAATCAGAAGCTGAATTACAAGACCACATGAATAGTCTAAATGAAATGTGTAGGGAACATAACATGAAAATTAGCACAAGCAAAACAGAGGTAATGACTATAACTAAAGAAGAACAAACAATAACAATTCACCTAAACGAACATCCCTTGAAACAAGTAAAGAGTTTCAAGTACCTAGGAAGTATAGTATCATCAAATGGCAGATCAGAAGACGAGATCGAAAATAGGTGCAATAAGGCAAATCAACTCATTGGACAAATGGCACCAATACTAAAGAACAAACATGTATCAATAACTACTCAGAAAGCACTTTACAGCACAATCTTCCTACCAACTCTATGCTACCAATGCCAAACCTGGACAATGACAGAAAAAGAGAAAAGAAAAATCACAATAACAGAAATGAGGTTCCTGAGAAGAATACTCAACGTATCAAGAAGAGATAAGATCAGAAATTAAGAAATCAGGACTAAAGTGGGGGTTAAAGCAGCACTAGATTTTATTAGAAAGCAGCAAGTTAAATGGGTTGGCCATGCAAGTAGGTTACCAGTCAACAGCATACCACAACAAGCAATGATGTTCAGACCAGATGGAATCAGAGTAAGAGGCAGACCACGTAAACGTTGGACGGAGGGAATAGCAGAGTCTATGGGAATATCGATATATGAAGCCCATAATCGGACACTCTCACGAAGTTTATACTTCACCTCAACACTGCAAGGTACAAGAGGAACATGATGAGATGAGATGAGATGAGATGAGATGAGATGAGACAAAACGTACGTCGTCAGCCGCTGCACGCTGCGGATGTACTGAAAAAAACGGGGGGGGGGGGATCTGAGCACTTATGGACTGAATGGTTCAATGTGCAATGAGGATGATCTGTCAGCTAACTGATGGAGTGAGATGTTATCAAGTTGGGGATCGCCCTTCTTCCTAGAGCGATATCTTACTCAGTGTTTTTCGGTGTCTATTGGAAAACTTACCGGAGGACCAAGGCCACTTCGCTAAAACCAGATGCATACAACGCAGAAGTGAAGAATCGTTTTGGGTTCTTGATGTCTATGCAGGAAATGACTCCTGATAAATTGCAGTAGACGCTAGAGATATCTTGATGTCAGCAGTCAAAGATCTAATTCCCACCAAGAATAAACAACAAAAACAATGAATCACACCAGACACGTTAGCATTAATAAAACAACGATGGAAATTGAAATGGGAAGAAGGAGAAACCGATAACATCAGGGTGATGTGTAAATATTTAACACCAGAAATAAGAAAGAACACAAGAAAGGACAAAATCCAGTATATTCAAGATTGTTGTACTAGAATAGAACGATATCATAAGAATTTAAGAGATTACGAAATGTTTAAAGAAATGAAGTTATTGACAAGAAGTGTTCGTCCTCAATTAAAAGTTTTCTGTGACAAGTTGGGAAATACCGTAACATAATCTAGAAATATCCTATAAATATGGAAATAATATGCAGTGGAATGTATGACATAAATGGCTGTGACGTTATGAATGAGATACAATAAACAATGACAGCAGAGACAGAACCTGAAAAATAATTTGATGAAATTGGATGGGCAATAAAGAACACGAAGAATGGTAAATCACCAGGATGTGATGAGATACCAGCTGAACTAATTAAAGCGGGAGAAGAAGAAAGCATACAAATCTATCACGCATAATGTAAAAAGATATAGGATATGGAAATATGGCATATGGACAAAATATTGGAAGAGAACTACTTTCATTCCAATACCAAAATAGGGTAACTTGAAATTATGCACCAACTATAGAACTGTTGCCCTGATCAGTCATGCACATAAAATTCTACTTACAATTATAATGGGAGGATTTCGTAAGAAAATGGAAGAAGAGATTAGTGTGGTTCAAGCTGGATTTAGACAAGGAAGAGGAACAAGAGATCACATACTCAACATGCGTTAAATAATAGAGAAGTGCTGAGAATTTAATGTAAACCTATTCTCATGTATCCCTCAATGAAGTATACGCTCTCAACCAGCTCATGTCCAGCCCACCTATTTTCTGCTGTCTCAAGCGCTTCGCCCCATGTCCTCTCCAGGCTATTCATCCCTGATTCTAGCTCTCCGTTAACCCCATTTACAAACACTTTTGTTTAAGGGGAGATTGTCTTCATGGCAAAGTAATCTAGCCACTTGCCCCGAGCTCTGAAAGTCTTGGGTTCGTTTTATGGCCACTTCCTTTAGACGAGAGCATTTTTGTCCAGAGGTCAAAGGAGCTTATGAGTTCGTGCTTTGTGCGATGCTCTCAACAGACGGCCGAGAGACGAGCAAGATTGGAGTAAAATCGGTTCTTGCAGATCTACACATTTATGGAAAAGACCTTAGACTTGTAAAAAACATATATTGGAAACAACACGTTGCCATAAAGATTAATAATGAAGTAGCTCTATATTACCCTATTAAGAGAGGTGTGCAACATGGATGTCTAATGTCTCTAGATCTTTTGTTTCCCCTATACAGTGGAAATATGTTTAGAGATTTAGAAGTTATGAGAGAAATCACCATAAATAACATTGGATATGCAGATGATACAGATGATTGCAGACAATGAACAGAATCTGTTACATTTAGTCATCATCATCATCTTCCACTTTTGCCATGAAATGTCGTGGGGTTGTGGAGATATTTAGTAGGTGTGGTTGTTGTACTTAATGAACAACTAGGGTTAGAATTAAATTATAAGAAGACAAAGATTATGGTCGTCACTTAGAAGAAAGAAATATTAAAATGTAATATACGGGCAAATGGGAATATTCTTGAACAAGTGAATCGGTAAAACTATCTCGGAACAATCATAATATCTGATGGGAGGTGCCTTGAAGAGATTGGAACTATAATCGGTATGGCAAAGGTAGCCTTTTGCAAGATTGGAAACACACTGGCCAATAAAATGATGTCAATTGCAACGAGTAAAAGAGTGTTGAAGTACTACATAGAACCGCTATTTTTGTATTGATGTGAAACGTGAACAATGAGCAGACAAGCTGAAAAATATCTAATGGCTGTGGAAATGTGGTTCCTGAGGAAAATAAAAAGAACACCATGGACAGACATAAAAACCAATGAGCAAGTCCTACAAGACCGTACACAGATTAGAGAAATTAGACCCAGACAGTAAAAATATGTTTGGTATGTTATGAGAAGTCATATACTACAGAACGTTATGACTACTGGCAACATTCCGGTGTGGGGTAGGGGTGGGGCTGGGGGAGATAACAGGGCGAAGGTATATCTAGATGGTTCGGCCACATTGCATAATTGAGGCAAAAGCACTGAGCTAATCCACGACTCTGTTGATCGCGTGAGATGGCGAAACATAACAGCCCACGGTTATCAGCATGGCACATGATGATGAACTGGTTCTAGTGATCACATGACTAGATTTCCCTTTCCTCAATGCATATTGTAGTTTGCTGAGTGCAACCGTTTAGCCATTGTAATCATTGCTGTGTAGATCAATGTGGAAAGTGTTTGGTGCAATCTTGCATTTGTTAAAATAGAACGTCTCTGCCTGAGTGTAGATTTAATTTAAACACAGAAGTCACAAACAACATGTTGCACAATTTATTGTCTGGCATATCTCGCTGCACCTCTTCGGGTGCATACTACAGAGTTATATATCACATGAAGAGAAAACGTGAATAATACCAATGCCAGGCAATAAATCGTGCAACATATTGTTTATGGCTTCTGTGTTGAAACTCACCAAGGGAATGCATTGTTTTGTAGATTTAGTCTTCATTTATTTCATTTATTGTTTGTATAATATATTCCACTGAGAGAGAGAGAGAGAGAGAGAGAGAGAGAGAGAGAGAGAGAGAGAGAGAGAGAGAGAGAGTATGTGTACGCGGCGTGTGTGTGTGTGTGTGTGTGTGTGTGTGTGTGTGTGTACGCGCGTATGTGTGCGTGTGAATATCTGTTCGCAGGGTGAATTTATAAAACATGAAGTTTGGATGAGCATATCGTTGTCCATCAGGAGGTGTTGTTGTTTCTAGAAGCTCCTAAATAAATACATACATATTTGTGTGTTTACATTATGATTCAGCATTAGTTGTGTAGCTTGGCTTGAACTTCTGGTATGTCTTGTTTCCTCATGTTTCTACGCCCTGTCGTTCTCGTGCTCTGATGTTATTCTCTTGCTCTTTTGTCCTCGTGCTGTGGTCTTATTTTCTCAGTCTGAATAATATCATTGTATGGGTTGGGAGGAAATGTTCTCTGTTCTCGTCTATTTTCTTGATCTGTTACTATTTCATCTTCTGGCCTTGCCTCTTTCGAAATTTTTTTTCAGAAAGAAAATTTATTTCAGAAATAATAATAATAACAAAACCCTAGTATAACAACCAGTCCCCTTTCGGTAGACCAGTATATTCCACATAGCTAATAACACGTGTCACACCATCATCTAATATTACTGAGTTGTGTAGTTTTGATTTTCGCATATTGCCCATGCCTTTATAATGCATGCCATTTATATTGTTGCTGCTCTCTGTTAGCCTTGGAAGATGTATGAATAAAATATGTATGAAAGTGAGTGACAGAAGGGTAGTATGTAAGACGGGCCTGCGTGCCCAAGTCTTAACCCTTTTAAACTAAAGTTCGTTCGTTCGTTCGTTCATTTGTTCGTTCCCTTTAATGCTCTGTTCTTCTATCTACTTTTCTGTGTTCTAAATAGTTTGGAATCCTCCTCCTTTCTTCTCTTCCAGTTTGCCCTCATCTCTTATCTCTCCCTTGTTTAAACAGACGGACGGACAGAGGGACACACAGACATTCAGACAGACACTCAGACTGACAGACACAGACGGATAGTATATCATCCATCACTAAATTTGTCAATATGAGTACAAGAACGATTGCTTTGTCATTTCTATTTATAATGTAACCATTGAATTATTCATAAGTTGTCATTTATACATATAAGATGTTCATGTGTACAATAATAGTCACGATAATATAACTTAAGACAATTTATTTTTAGCCAAGTGCATTTGTAATATCCATTGGGACTGCGGGAAGTGAATACACATCACAGATCGACTCATGCAAACCCTCTCAAGTGTTCCCTATGACCTCCATAAATCATGGCCGAGTTAATATTTTACGAACCCCCAAAAGTCCAACAGATGGTCTCTGGACGCTAACAAAGTCCGACTGTTGGTCTCTGACAGCAAACAAACTCTAAACGGTTGGTCTCACGCCGCAAACAAAATCCGACAGTTGGTGCCTGGCCGCTAGCAAAGTCCGATAAGTTTAGTATTTAACTCCAAACACATAAGTTCTTTTCTGAAGCTCAACACAATTCTATTCCCTTACAGTGTATTATTCATACAGCTGGGTTGGTTTTTCTTATTTCTAGTTTGCACTCAGGTCAGTTGCTTGTGCAGTGTTCTTTATTAGTTTTATTTCCCCGCTTTGTATTAAACTCCGCATCCACTTAATATCTTCTGGCTCTCTTATAGAGAGATTTAAATAGAACGATCTCCAATCTTTCATCACGTAGAATAGTTTATGCTATCTTTCAAAAGACTGTTAATATATTTAAACATCAAAAAAAAAAAAAAAAAAAAATTAAATACAAATATAATATCAACAGTCAAAACTACATCTCAGCCAACAATCACAATCACGAAAGAAGAAATTGAAAATGTCACAAACTGCATTTTTAGAATCCATAGTCAACAACACGAGGACTGCAAAGTAAGAAACCAGACGTGTAAAGGCCATAACAATGCAGAAGTTAAACAATATTAATAATCTATGGCACAACCCCACCAAGTAAACTGAAGTAAAATGTTTGAGAACAGGCATGTTTCCAATGGGACTGAAACAATAAGTTATGTGCCTAATTCGCAATCAGTAAATTACACAATTGGGGCTTTTCATATTAGATGTTAGAAGCGAATTAGAATACAGTGCAGCGGGAATTAGAAAAAAGTACAGACTTTCTACAAGATCTGAATGTGGAAGAAAACGTATTTATAAACATCATCTTAATTACTGATGGACAGAGGGAATAGCAGAGTTCATGGGAATCTCGATACACGAAGGTAATAAACGGACACTCTTCCGCTATTTGTGCTTCACCTCGACAACGCAAGGTACAAGAGGAACAAGATGAGATGAGATCTTAAATACTTAACCTTAGTAAACATTGCAATGGTTTGAAAAAGAAAATCAGACAGCAATGGGAGGCATAATAATCAGGAGAAGAGGAAAAGCTCGACCAGCACGAAAGTGGACACAAGACACTGAAAACATTTTAAGTATGAAAATGCACGAGGCAGGGGACATTGAAGAGGATCGAGACTCTTATCAGGTCGTAGAGAGAACGAGGTTCTGCACAGGATCTACTACATGTTGGTGATGATGTTCTACTCAGAATTGTAATGAGAAGAACAATCGGGAAAATAACGAGGGAAAGTGGTGAAGAACAAAGTAATGGAGTAGCATTAATGCTCAATAAATACACCCGAACACTAATAGATAGCTCCCGTGTGTTGTCGGGGCCCATAAGGGAAGCAAAGAATAGCAACACTGCAGCCTACCACGCATGTCGTAAGAGGCGACTAAGGAGGCGTGATGGTTCCGTCGCTCTGCTACTGAGTGAGTGCGTGGCGCGACACTGTGAGCTGTGAGTTTCGTGTGAAATGCTTTTGAATCTGCCCAAGGTGTTTTTGGAACGTGACTGCATGTTCGGAGCGATGGCAGCTGGCTATGTCCCAGAGTTGACCGGTTTTTGCCTTATGCAGAAATGCGTGGCTGCTGGGCTTCTGGTTGACTGCCACTGCCATCGACGATGAACTGTATTTTCGTGGACTGTGTGGGTGAACATCTAGGAAACATCCAGATGGGAAAATGACTGCTGATTCCATCAGAGATAAACTGGATGTTTCGTGGGGGACTATTGTGTTGACATTCTGGCGGCGGCATTATGCACAGTGTATCTGTGCAGGCTGTTGTTTGTCGAGACTCCTGTCTTTTCCACTTTTCACATTGGGCAGTGGGGAGCGTTTTATGTGATATTCACTGGCACAGGAACGGAGCATAATGGGGACGACCCGTTGCTGTGAAGTTGGAACCGTGACTAACTAACTAACTAACTAACTAACTAACTAACTAACTAACTAACTAACTAACTAACTAACTAACTAACTAACTAACTAACTAATAGATAGATAAATGGAGGGACAGAAAGGTCTATAGTTATGTTTTATACATTGCATCTTCTTCTTCTTCTTTCGTTAGCTTGAAATATATCTATAACTGCGATGTTGTCTCTTGTATGAATCTAACAGTCTTTTTTATTTCACTCAGCTGTCCATAGAGTTTATACATTGCATCAAAGCATGTGAAAAATTGAAACATGATGAAATGATCAAAATATTGCAGAATATTAAAACTGATGGGAACAATCTCAATATATATATCTATATTAACTGGAAAAGTGTAGCAGAAATGAAAATGGGAAATATAATCGATCGGTAATCATGAATAGATTAAGCAAGATGTAAGACAAGGATGTGGTTTGTCATGGATCTCTCTCTCTCTCTCTCTCTCTCTCTCTCTCTCTCTCTCTCTCTCTCTCTCTCTCTCTCTCTCTCTCTCCTCTCTCCCCCCCCCTCTCTCTCTCTGAGAAATAAAATTATAATATAATGACAATCAATTAAACAAGATACATAGCTATTGGTGGTGGATGTTGATATGTTATGCCAGCAGTGAAAAATATTTGAAGCAGAATACAAATATTCAAGTTAAAAACAAGACCCAAATAATTGATTATTATAAACAGTAAATTATTAAAGTCAAGGATCCCGTTCCTAGCCTTAAGGCGTATTCGGCATAATGTGCTAGACCCATACATTGTGTACTAATCGGACCGGAGTGGTGGTGTGACAATATCCAACGGGCCGCCTTCACTTCTACAGATTTTATCTTGTACTCATTATAGTCTAGATCAGTGGTTCTCAACCTTTTTTGGCCCATGCACCCCTTCACCATATGTTCAGAATGTCACCCCCCCCCTTTCGTCTTTCCTCCCAATAAACCCACCCCATCCCGCTCCTACATAGTATACGTAAAAATGGAAGCTAACTTTAATAGCTCTTACTAGAACAAGTCTAGACGTCTACATAAAACGTGACATTATAAACCGAATTTCAGAAGGGTGAAAAGTACAGAACCGTAAAGTTTGGAAGGAAAAACAATATCAAGTAATCGGTTCTTGCATTAACGCGATCTTGAAATAATCTTAATTCCTCCCCCCCCCCCACCCTCATCCCCGGAAACTACAAAATTCACCCGGGGGAGGAGGGGGGGGGGACATTCCCCACCGGTTGAGAACCACTGGTCTAGATCGACTGAGGAACCCACGGCACTTTGTAAAATCCGCCTGGATGCGAATTCGAACACTTGACCGCTGAGCGGGCAGGCAGGCGTATAGCTACTACGCTATCACACCTCCCAATCATAGATAGTATACAAATGATTGTATAAACACCGATCGTACGCTTGTAGTTTGCTGGTGTATTTAACGCAAAGTAAAGTCAATATTGCCAGCGCGCTGGCGTAGCTGGTAATGTTATGAGCATGACTGGAAGAGGGATTGGCGCCTGGGCTGGTCGTCTGCGAAAGTGGGGGTAAATTGGCCATCTAATCCCCCGGGCATGCAGGCCTACAAAATGTGGTAGTACTATCACAGGACATACCTGCAGCCGGACAGTGCTTGAGGACAATTTTATTTTTATATGGGAGGCTCCGTGGCGAAGTCGACAAGCCGTCTGCCTCGCGCTCCCAAGGTTGTGGGTTCTATTCCAGGCTACGTATTTCGGTTCACGTGTGCAGTTTTCTCGGAGACTCCCGGGGGTCGTCGCCGGTGCTACGGAGTTCATGCTATGTGCGATACTTTCTGCAGGTCGCCCTGCGGAAAGAGACAGAGCCTTATGGGATAAATCGGGGGCAATGAATTAGATCCTCTCCACTTTTAAGACTTTTTAAAAGTCAATTTAGTGCCCCATGGTAGCGTGGAAGCTAGCACACTTGCCTGCTGGCCCTTTGGTCATGTGTTTGAATCTCAATCGAGACGGGGATATTATTATTAATAACCTTGTGCTGCTATCGATCCAACTAAACTTGGTTACCAGGAAATGTTCAGAGAACTCGAGACGATTGGTGCTATAATGACAGCATCATTGGTCGGATACCGATTGGTCTACATAAGCTAGTAGAAAATACCAAGTACGCCACAAGGGGATATGTTACTTACTTTATTACTTTTATTTAACTTATTTAACTTATTTACTTTTATGTTAGTTTGTTACTGAAGTAGACAATAGATATTACTGTGCAAACATGTGTATATTTCAGCTTGAAGGATTTATCTAGTTATTTTACTTTATGTTGTGCGAATTCTGCAGTATGTGCCTGACGAGATGCAGCGAAATATGCCAGGCAATAAATCGTGCAATCTATTGTTTGTGTCTTCGTTTTTAAATTTGATTGAACTGTCAATGTGGTATTTATACTAATATATGTAATAATACTCATTGCCTATCGGGTTACTTTTGCCTTGGTATGTCAAAACGCTATATGTTCATTCTGGAGCGGTCGGTGGCTTCCTATCATACAGTCATTTATTGTATTCCTGCTATTGTGGGCAACTATTTGGTTTTCACTATCGTAGCTGCCGCGTTGGAAGCGCTGGAGGTGATATCTTTGGACTATGGGGTATTTGTAGGATTGGCTGAATCCGCTGCTGATGCTGTTGTTGCTGCTGTTGCTGCGGTTGCTGCTGTTGCTGCAGTTGCTGCTGCTGCTGTTGCTGCTGTTGTTGCTGCAGAACCCGGGGCAGCTGTGGGTGTGTTTAAGGCTGTGGCTTTAGATGGCCCTTCTGGTTTGCTTGGTGATGCTTCAGAGGTACCAGAGGCTGAGGAGTTAGAATTGTCAACGTCAGAATTCGAAACATTCGATGAGGACCCTTCTCCAGCACCTGCCAATTCTGTTGACTCTTCTGATTCGGAGTTGCTGGATTGTCCCATACACGTACACTTCTTGTAGAAGACATCCAAGTCATTGCACTGGGTGAAACTTGAGATGCAGAGTCCCTTTCGATAATTTAGTTTTGCACAGCGTTCTTTACAGTCGGACCTAGAGTATAGAGTACACATTGATAATTCACCAAAGTAAATTAATCTACGGCACTGATTGTCACTTACAGCACACGAGAAAAATATAAACAATACATGATGTGGTTTGTTACATTACGTGAATGAAACCCTATCCGTTACAAATAAGAGGATACACAATAACAAAGATGTGAATATAGTGACAGGGGAAGGGGAAGAAAATGATGGATCGACAGCGATATGACACTGCTAAGCAAATCAAACAGGATACGACGTAACCAAACCAAGCAGATACATTTGGTCTTGTAACACAGGCTTAGCTTTGCTACGCTTAACAGAAAGAGACAGCACCCACATGGGACTAAATAACAGACAGTAGGAAGATACAAGGTCAGTCTAATGTAGAACATGTTATACTGTTTGGCCTGTAAGCGAACAAACAAAAGATGCATTTCAACTTAGTTCTGCTTGTCAGCGACCCAGGAGATGGAGAAATGACGTAACCTGGCCTTCTAAGACAAACATGGCTCGTGTACGCTAAACTAGAAGTGTGGGTTAGAAAAAGAGGCAGCATTCAGCCGTGGCTAGACAGTAGACAATAGGAAGACATAGTTTCCACATGGATCTACGTAAAATAGAATAATTTAATCTGCATCTTTGCTTTAGTCTATAACCAAATAAGCAAAAGATAAAAGCTCAACCCAGTTCTACATAATATAGAACAGTTGATACTTCATCCTTGTTTTAGTCTGAATGCAAACAAACAACAGATTAAAGCTCAACACGGTTTACCATTTCAGCGACTCAGTAAGTTGAAAAAAGACGCTCCAGCCGGGTAGTCTAGTATTTGACGCTCCAGCCGGGTAGTCTAGTATTTGACGCTCCAGCCGGGTAGTCTAGTATTTGACGCTCCAGCCGGGTAGTCTAGTATTTTCACACATTAGAATCTCTCTCATACAGTGGCATCCCCTCCCCCCCCCCCCCGGTATCATTCCTTTCTGTCTCTAATTCTCTTCTTCCTTTGTTTTTAAGTTTTTATAGTTCCAGAGACAGAGTTTATCGTTATACAATTCTCAGTGTGTGTCATATCCAGGGTCTTTTCCTCGCCTCTTGATTCATTGGTATTTGCCAATTTCTGTTTGTAGGCCGCACATAGGTGACTGTCAAATCACGTCAGTTCTACTATTCTACGCAGACACTAGTTAATTCATGTTTGTAGTTTATTAGTAATCGTTTTAGTTGTTCTACGTATTTCTAATCCATACGTTAGTATCGATTTATCGTAGAACCAAACACGGTTACACACGGAAATACAAACATGTAACATAACAGTAACACGTGACAATTGAATTGACCTTGTACATTCATATTGAAGTTCTGGGCATTGATCTGTGCCCTCCACACCGTTGACGTCAGATCCATCATCTTCATATGGACCAACTGCAGCGGTATCAGCCTCCAGGCATAGATAGGTCAAGCACACGACCAGAGATACCACGATCTTCAGCATTGTTGCCATCCTCACAGTGTATTGTTAGATGAGTAATTCTACAAGATGCGAAACAGATAGAATATATTATTTAAAATAAAACAGTAGGGAATTCAAACACTGAAGCAACAAACAGAATTGTGCACTATTTATTGCCTGGCATATTTTGCTGCATTTCATCATGTACCTGCTGCAGAGTTATATATTATATGAAGTGAATTGAACTCCAGTGTAGTTCCTACATCGTGCTTCTATTTCTTCTTCACTGGACTGCTTTTTCCATGTGGATTAACTTTCCATATTACCTGTGTCAGTCGCCATCAGGCGAACTCAATCCGACTTATGAGGTACTTGTAATTTACGTCCACAAGTTAAGGACGAGAAGTCAACAATTTAGTGCAACTGATCGGTGTAGGGGTTGTATCTCCCTTCTCCCAACTACGGCATCAACACACCGGATGTATAAGAACGAGCACACATATCCATTCGGCCATGCTGTCCTCCTTTCAGCTAATATAAGCGATTTGCACACTTCATATATTCTATATGAAGACTTTTTGTGTGTGTTCTAATTTCTTGTCCTCTATTCAGTAACATTCTATTGTGGTACTGCTAACATTGAGCAACATCTTGTTATTCTGTATTAAAGCATTCTATGTGTTTGCGGTAACTTTAAACATTTATTATTAGCTGACAACCTTTCATGCTGGTAATAATATGTGATGACGTAAGAAGCATGTTCAGCATGGTTGTTGTTTGCTGTTGTTATTATTGTTGATGGTTGCTTGGTCAGTCGGTTAGTTGGTTTGTTAGTGAACCCTCTGGGAAACTGAGTTTTAACTCTTAAGTTCGACGCACTAGTATTTAGGTCGTCTGAGCTCCGACTAGATGATGTTTCCGTCGGAATATGGTTGACGTTGACATTTCCCCTCCAACCCGCTACCAAACGACCCTTCCCACGGGTCCGTGCTGTAGAGCTCTCCATCCCCTCCCTATCTCAGAAACCAGCTTGGCGTGCAAGAACAAATCTGGAACATCACATCTGTTGGAGGATCATTATTATAGGTCACGATTCAGCACGTACAGGCCACCTGGGATTAGGACTCTTGCGGTCATGTTCCCTCAACAGGTGTGAGCTATTTCTGTGTCCACAGGCCTCTATGCCTAGAGGCCGGTTGTTGTTGGTTTGGTTTTGGTAAATAATCACTTCCTCTGCACGCGGATATGACCTTAATTGCTGCAGTTTTCTTCCATAGATCACACAAGGAGAATATTAGCACAGTGAACGAATATTGTTGCACATGCAACGACCATAGTTGTGTATACACTATAATCTACATACTGTTTTCTTGTTCGTAGCTTTTCAGATTTGAAATTTGGCTTTACTGATTTAGTGTTGAAGGATACTATATCCTCAAATGTGACCTTCCATTTGGGCAGAAGGACGATATATCACCATACTAGGGTTATCGTGTTGTTTGTTTTGTTCAGTGGTATTTATCGCAAATGCAGTGCGCAGTGAAGAGAGTGGGTCTGTAGAAGGCAAGGGTACAGTAAATGCTGTGTATATACTGAGAACAGTAATTGAACGTTCTATAGAAGTAAGCAAAGATCTACATCTCTGCTTTATTGACTACACAAAGGCTTTCGATAAAGTGAGACATGTCGACATGATAAGGATGCTTTAAGATCTACAAATTGATGGAAAAGACCTTAAACTTGTAAAAAACATATACTGGAAACAACAAGCTGCCATAAGAATTGATAATGAAGTAGGTCAATATCAACGTATTAAGAGAGGTGTGAGACAGGGATGTGTAATGTCTCCAGATCTGTTTTCCCTGTACAGTGAACATATTTTCAGAAATGTAAAAGATATGGAAGGAATCACCATTGGGGGACGATACATCAATAATATTAGATATGCAGATGATACAGTCTTGATTGCAGACAACGAACAGGACCTGCAATATTTTGTAGATGCGGTGGTAGCACACAGTGAACAACTAGGAGTAGAATTGAATTGTAAGAAGACACAGATTATGGTCGTCACTAAGAAGGAAGAAATACCACAATGTAATATACAGGTAAATGGGCATATTCTTAAACAAGTGAATCGGTACAGCTGTCTCGGTACAGTCATAACATCTGATGGGAGATGCCTTGAAGAGATTATAACAAGAATTGCCATGGCGAAGGTGGACTTTTGCAAGATGAAAAACATACTGACAAATAAAAAGATATCAATTGAAAAGAGAAAAAGAGTGTTGAAGTGCTACATAGAACCTGTACTTTTGTATGGATGTGAAGCCTTGGACAATGAGCTGACAAGCTGAAAAGCATCTGATGGCTGTGGAAAAGTGGTTTCTGGGGAAAATGCAAAGAATACCATGGACGGACAGAAAAAGCAATGAACAAGTCATACAAGAAACAAATGAACATCGTAAACTGATTAGAGACATTAGACGTAGAGAGTCAAAATTTTTTGGCATGTTATGAGAAGAAATGAATTGCAGAACTTGGTGACAACTGGCAAGATTGAAGTGAAGAGACCAAAGGGACGACCAAGAATTAAATACCTGGATGGCTTTGCCACATGGAATGGTCGAGACAGAAACACGGAGCTGATCCACGACTCTGGTGATCGAGTGAGATGGCAAAACATGACCGCCCACGCTTATCGGCATGGCACATGATGGATGGAGTGAAGAGAGATTTACATTATAATATTTGTTCTTTTGATTGTGTACCGTGTTTGGTCCAAATCATTTTTATTGTGTGACACTGAATCAGTTAAGGAGCGATTTATTCCGTCTTATCTCATCATCTCATCTTATCTTGTTCCACTTGTACCTTGCGGTTTCGAGGTGAAGTATAAACAGCGGGAGAATGTCCGTTTATGGGCTTCATATATCGAGATTCCCATGGACTCTGGTCTTCCCTCTTTCCATCGTGTATGTGGTCGGCCTCTTCTTCTGCTTGTATTTTGGTCTGTACATCATTGCTTGTGGTATACTGTTAGTTCGTAACCTCAGTGGACGCCCCACTTTTGACATGCACTTTAGAGGAGCAGAGCTGTGTCATGCGTTTTTTTTTTAAATTAGTGAAGGGATGAAACATAAAATTCATCAGCGAATGACGATCCAGTAAAGAGATGCATGCCAATCAGTCCAGTAAGTGTATGGGTGGAGTAGGAACCTTTAAATCGGTGGTACATCTGTAAGAAACTGTTCATGACCGGGACAGGTACATGGAATAGTACCCCCAGAGTCGATTTTTCTAGAGGAATCCAAGCACTTTATCGGCGCTGAATGACTTGCATAGAACACAGTGGTGTCCACATCGAAAAATGACGCATTTGTTCTTTACTTTTTCAGAATAGATTCACCCCAAAAACATGTAATGTTTTCATTTGAAGCCCTCTGGTATATCTGGATGCCGAGGCAGATGATTGGCTAGTATGACTGTCTGCTGGCCCGGCGGTAATATGTTTGAATCCCCATTTAGCTCGTCAGTCCCCACTCCCCCTTCCCCCATTTACCTTGACCCCCGTATAGATCCTGTTTAAATATGGGTAAGGGCGAACCTTCTAGGTATTCAAGGCAGCTGGTGTGGTATTCACCATATTACAGATCGGGGTTCCGCTGGTCTGGAAATATGGGGCTAACATCATATACCAAATAGTTCTCATAACGTGAACAGGTGTCATTGACTTATTTACACTAATATCTGTTTTCCGGTTTGTTGTTGATGTTGTGTCTAACTTATTTGCCTGATTTTAGAGTTTTTAAAGGGTTAATACCTCGGGGTGGGGGGGGGGGGGGGGGGGAAGGTGGAGGAGGTTTATAGAAGTTATTCGTCTAGAAACTGCAATAAGCTTTCTGAAAATATGACACCTCTACAAGTTGGTAATATATTCAAGCACTTATTTTTGTAAAGATGATATGATGGTTTTTTCCCGTTACCTTCCATTTGGCTTAATTCCATTAAAAACACTGTAAGCATACAATCGACGGCCAAAACATCATTTAAGTGACTTTGTAATGGGCAAGACGAACTAACATTCTTATTAAAGATGTTATCCATGTTAAAGACTAACAAGGCATCTGTGTAGGCGAAAGTTATTTATTAATTGAACAAGGCATCTTTGTAGACGAAAGTTGTGGATAAAACGAACAAGTCGCCTAAAAAGCTGACCTTTTTTATAGTTGCATATCCTTTACAGGACGTTGCAGTCAACACCAGCATTTTACTGCCGTTGTTGATGTTTTGGCAAGTTTTATATTCAGTAGTTTGCCATTGATTTCTGAACGACCGGCTCCCAAACCGACACGTTAAAACCAGCGCGACACGGTCTGCTTTGAAATCGGTCACAACTGTGTTTTGAATGTGGGTAAGCGGCATTACGAATCGCGTCCGGAGACCGGCTAAGACTGATTAGGCATTCGTTTAAAAGACGTTATGCAAAGATAACACAAATTTAAGTTATGACAAAAGTGTTCCCGAAGAACCGCAGTAGTGCAGTGACAAGCAGGTTTGCCTGCCAACCCGGTGGTCATATGTTCAAGTTCCTTTCCAGAAGGAATTATTTTAATTAACTCAGACTCCCAGCTCGATCCAGTCTATCATGGGCTTTAGGAAGTGTGCTGGGAAGTCAAGGCGGCCGGCGTCATGTCGACCACATCGCCCATGGAGTGGATGACTGGTCTATACAAATATAGAGCTACACCTTATACCAAACACGCCCCGGACCTGTAAAAGTGTCCCAAAAGGTGATCCCAAGGAAGCATCGAAGTCAAACGAAGTCAGCATTTTTCAAAAGATATATAGGCTGAAGAATGAGCAACTGCCAGACATGCACTTACCAAAGTAGAGCTGTTAACTTTGTGACCACTTCAGTGTTTCAGACCGTTTTATAAGAAGTTGTTCAATGGGATTGCCTGCTGGACGATAACAGATAACAAAGGAAATGCATTGGTCATGAATTGAATGTCTTTGCCAGAAAAACATCAGCACTTCTGTTATCGTTTTCCCTACGTATGACGAAGAGACTTCAACGCATTTGATATCTTCATAACCAATTCTTCCAGCGCTCGTTCTTGTAAACACAGCTGAGGTAAACATAATTCCCAGTTAAATACTGTTCATTGTTCACTATTTTACCCTTGGTCTACCACGATTGAGTATTTTTGTTTTCTGTTTTGATATTTGTGTATTCAAAGCTACGCTCTGTTAGCTTGACGTGTATTGGGCTCTGACGGAAACAACAAGCGGTGGAAATGTGTTTACATCTAGATTGTCTTGTGACAACAGTCCACACGACATATTTTCTACCCATTGAAAAGTTTAGTAGCGCGAATCGTTTTCTTAGGCGCCAACATCAGCGGGTATAGACACGAGAGTGATCTGCATAGATTAGAACAGTGGTTCTCAATCTTTTTTGGCCCATGCACCCCTTCACCATATGTTCATAATGTCAACCCCCCTCCCCCTCTTTTTTTCGTATTTCCTCCCTATAAATCACTCCCACCCCATCCCTAAATACTATACGTAAAAATGGAAGCTAAATTTAATAACACATAGTAGAACACGTCAGGATGTCTATATAAAACGTCATTTGCGTGTCTACGTTATAATACGAATTTCGGAAGGGCGAGAAGTACAGAACAGTAAAGTGTGGAGGAAAAAACATTATCAAGTAATCGGTTCTTTTATAAACGCGATCTTGTAATAATCTTAATTCCCCTTTGGAAACCCTAAAATCTCCTCTCCCCCCGCCCGGGAGAGGGGAAGGGGGTGGGAGAATTCCCCTTCGGTTGAGAACGACTGGATTATAATATTATACAGCTATTTTCATTTCCTATTTTCTGTTTTGTTTTTCCATGACGGGGCATCCCTTTATCATAGTAGTAAGCTTCTTCTTGTTCTTGTACTTCTTGTTGTTGTTCTTCTTTTTCTACTTCACCCCATCTTTCTCCTCCTAATATTCTTCCCCTTTTTCGCCTCATCTTCTTCTCCTTATGTTTCTCCTCTTATTCTTTCTTCACCTTCTTTCTTTTCCGTTCAGCAGCTCCTGTTGCTGATGCCCATGCTGCTGCTGTGTCTTCTTCTCCTCTTCCTCCTCCTCCTCCTCCTCCTCCTCCTCGTTCTTCCGCTACTTCTTCTACTTCTTCCCTCCCCCCCCCCACAATCCTCCTCCTTCTTCCTTTTCACTATTATCCATCTCCTCCATGCCTCCACCTCATCCTCTATCTCCTCCTGTTTCTTCTCCCGTTTTATTCTTCACTTTCTTGTCCTTATAATCCTTCTTCGTTGTCTTCCTTCTTCTTGTCCACTAACACGAGTTAGTTCCTTGCTGTATCTCCAGCCACCCTACTGTGACATCTGCTAAAGCTACTACTTACCCAAACTCAGTAAAAGGCATCAGTGGCTCGTTCTTAAACATCCGGTATGCTGATGCTCAGGTAGAGGGTTCAACTTCTACACCGGTCAGTTGGACTAAAATATTGACTTCTCATCCTTGACAAGTACCTCAGAAGTCGGAGTGTGTTCGCCTAATGGCGACTAACACTGGTAACAAGGAAAGCTAATCCACACGCAAACATCAGTCCAGTGCTATTAGAAGTAGTAGCATATGTATTTTTCAATTTGAAGTTACAGGCAGGATAAAAAAAAACCCGCCCGAGAGTTTATGAAAAATCATTTTTCA